>NQII01000387.1:709299-744754 GCA_002778355.1 Clitarchus hookeri | reverse complement strand
ACCACACGCTTGGTAATCTGAGTGCTAGAATCTCAGGCCTTGTGGTAGGACATGCCTTGTGCGATCTGCAATATCAGATCGGGGCTCTGCCTGGTGCGGCCTGTGTACAGGTCGGGGCAAACGGGTTTGGTCAGTTCAGAAAGCGCTGGTCATGTCTGCGATGAGAGGGCGTGATCCCTCTTCCCCGCCTACTGGGAGGCCGGGGTGCGGTATGGCCTCACGGCTAAGAGCGCCCCGTTAACAAATAAAACCACGACTCTGTCGTGTTTTACAGTTACCTGTCTCCGTATACTGCAAAGTCTACGAAAAGCTGATTAATAGAAGACTCACAATGGCATTAGAAGCAGAGGGAACGCTAAATGAACTTCAGTACGGGTTCAGAAGAGGAACGGGGACTGACTTCGCGCTCGCGGATGTCATGAAGAATATAAGAGAATCCCCGCAAAAATATGCAATGGCTATCTTCCTCGACATCTCTGGAGCGTTTGACAATGCCTGGTGGCCGGAGGTAACGCACAGATTGAAAGTCATCCAGGACTTCTTTACAAACAGATGAAGCATTTACTCCAAAAAGAACGTACAAGTAAAGAAGAGGCTGACCAAGGGATGTCCCCAGGGCTCGGTCCTAGGACCGATCCTATGGAACATCCTTTTCGACGGTTTCTTGGAGTTGGAACTCCCCACGGGGTGTACAGTCTTTGGCTATGCGAACGATGGCTTGGTACTCGTTTCAGCCAACTCTAGAAAGGAACTTGAGACGAAATCGTCCATGATTATGGAGAAAGCCTGGGAATGGTCCAAAGATGTGAAACTTCAGTTTTCTGTGGATAAAACCAAAATAATGTTGGTAAAAGGGAAACCGCAAAGATCCCCGACTGTGCGCTTCGGGGGACGCCCTATCAAGTACGTACAAGAGTTTAAATATCTGGGAGTTATCATGGATGATAAAATGAGTTTCCTTAGACACGTTGAGCATGTGTAGCGGAAGGCGGTAGTGGTGTTCCAAAAGCTGAGAAGGATCGTAAACACCAGCTGGGGCCTAAATTATGGTACCTTGCGTACCATATACAAGGCGGTGTTCGAAGCAATAATATCTTATGGAGCTGTAATGTGGCACCACCGTGCTGACCTTTCGTGGCACAAGAGGAAACTAATTAGTGCACAGAGGGCTGCTCTGTTGACTGTAACAAGGGCATATAAGACTGTACCCACCGAGTCTCTCCCGGTTGTTGCTGGAGTGCGGCCTGCAGATCTTCTGGTCAGATAAAGGGGCATTGTGGCGGAGAGATCGCGGGCTGGCAGGCTGTCTAAGGAAGAAAAGGAGAAGGTGTACGATGAAATAATCGTGGAATGGCAATCAAGATGGACAAATTCCACTGAAGGAAGGCAGACGTATGAGCTCCTCCCAGATATTAGAACGAGGCTTAACTGAAAATGGCTAAGTACTAATTTTTATAGTATGCAGCTAATTACTGGGCACGGTAACTTCAAGATCAAGTTACACAGCCTGCGGCTTGTGAGATCTCCGCTCTGCGAGGTCTGCGGTGTTGATGACACCGCACAGCACGTGTTAATGGTCTGCCTAAAAACAGAAGACCTGAGAGAAGCATTTAGTGAGAAAATGGAAGAGCTGGGCCATCACTTGGAAGCAAGAAATATAATGGATAACAAACAACTTTACAGGATGTGGAGTGATTTCGCAACCAAAATTGGTAGAAGATTGGAGGACTTTGACAAATGGAATCAGCGAAATTCTGTTGACCCATAAAAGGGTACTCGGGTAAAAGCTTCAATGAGTGTAAGTCGGAGTATTCTTGATTGGCGAGGAGGACAGGTTTTTAAAGAGAAAACCGGTAGAATACCAAGTCACGGCAAGTAAGAAAAGTGAATGGCCCGAAGAGACCAAGAGGAGAAAGTGCCGTGCACTGTCTTACTCACCAGAGTACAGATGCAGTGTGGGAGGATGGAGGGTGTGCTGGCCTTCGGGCCTTAAAAATCTGTCTTCGTATACTGGCGACGCTAGTTAGTTTCCTCACAGATCGCATGACCTGTGTGGATGCTGGGCACGGGTCCGTTGCCAAAAGTCACCCAATGTTCTCATCTCTACGATTTGTGGTGCGACGAAGGGTGCCAGAACCTTTCATACACGACGTTTGATTTTCGTTTTCCCTCGTGGCTAAACTTCTTGTAACAATGCGTCTAACGCATCTCATATTTGTGATAGTGCAGTTTTGCTATGAACTGGAGTTTTCAGATTTATTTGTATTTGTAAAACCGTTTACAAAAATGATATCCCAGAACGCACCCACTCGAAGCCAAGTTAAACTGCACGATTACGAGACAGAAACTGCACGCTTGGCAAATTATGTCGAAATCAGTTGATTTTTAAAATTCCACTCAAGGGTATGCATAGAACGTGCTATCTCGGGAATTAATTTCGTAATCATGAAGGTTATCTTGTCAGTAACTAATGGTTTGTAACGATCGCGGTTAACTGAGTACTTAGGAAATTAGTGCCTGCAATATAGGTTCTTTACAGTCTTTGTGGAAATGTCAGGAACGTAAATGAGTTCCTTGCATGCAAACATCATTATGTATTCGTAATGTACTCACAAAATACTCTTTATGTACATTTGACATGAACAAGAACGATAGCCCAAATTATAACCGTTTCTACATGGTATTACCTAGAAAGTTCTCGTATGATAGCTACTGTCATAATCGGCGGCCATTCACACGACACAAGTTTGACACAAGTCGAAGAGAACAAGGAAGTTATCACCTTCTCGCTCACGAAAGATGATCATATGTAACTGGACTAAAGTTGGGTTCACAATTGAAAGCATAACATTAACCATAGGCCGCCATGATTTCGAACCTTTTGTTTCAAAACTTCGCAAAACAGGTCACGTGCATGAGAGATCCTGACATAGTGCATAAAGTGGATGGTTATACACTGAAGAGCCAAAAAAACTGGTACACCTGCCTAATATCGTGTAGGGTCCCCACGAGTACGCAGAAGTGCCGCAAGACGACGTGGCATGGACTCGACTAATGTCTGAAGGTATGCAGGAGATAATTCACACCACGAATCCTGCAGGGCAGTCCACAAATCCACAGGAGTGCGAGGCGGTGGCGATCTATTCTGAACAGCACGTTGCAAGGCATCCCAGATATGCTCAATAATGTTCATGTCTGGTGATTTAGGTGGCCAATGAAATTGTCTAAAGTCAGAAGAGTGTTCCTGGAGCCACTCGGTAGCAACTCTCGACGTTTGGGGTGTCGCATTGTCCTGCTGGAATTGTCCACGTCCGTCTGAATGCCCAATGGACATGAATGGGTGCAGGTGATCGGATAGAATGCGAACGTATATGTCACCTGTCAGAGTCGTATCTAGACGTATCAGGGGTCCCATTTCACGCCAACTGCACACGCCCCATACCATGACAGAGCCTCCACCAGCTTGAACAGTCCCCTGTTGACATGTAGGGTCCATGGATTCATGAGGATGTCTCCATACCCGTACACGTCCATCCATCCAATATAATTGGAAACGATACTCGTCAGACAAGGCAACGTGTTTCCAGTCATCAACAGTCCAATGGCGGTGTTGGTGGGCCCAGGCGAAGCGTAAAACTTTGTGTCGTGCAGTCAACAACGGTACACGAGTGGGCCTTCGGCTCCGAAAGCCCGTATCAATGATGATCCATTGCATAGTTCGCACGCTTGCACTTGTTGATACCCAAGCAATTTGAGAAAGGGTTGTACGTCTGTCACGTTGAATGATTCTCGTCAGCCGTCGTTTGTCCCGTTCGTTCACGATCTTTTTCCAGCCGCAGCGATGTCAAAGATTTGATGTTTTACCGGATTCCCGATATTCACGGTACACTCGTGAAATGGTCGTACACGAAAATCGAAATCTTATCGCTAGATCGGAGATGCTATGTCCCATCTCTCGTGCGCCGACTATAACACCACGTTCAAACTGACTTAAATCTTGGTAACCTGCCATTGTAGCAGCAGTAAATGATCTAGCTGCCGACCGCATCGCGTTACTCTGATTGGTTCCATACCTCTGTTATTTGCATACGCACGCCTATACCAGTTTTTTTGGCTCTTCAGTGTATTTCATTTCTTATGCAGACGCATGGGGCAACAGCCTATCAGAGCACAGTGGAAAAGTTTCGACGAAGTTGCTTATTTAATAGTACAAATAGAGGGACATAGTTACGCCGCAGAAACGAATGAATGCCGCAAAACATAAATTTAGAAAAAGGTATAGGTAACAGGGTACTGGCAGACACCTTGAAAGGTTAGCGACATCTTTTCCATCTCAAAAGCAAAGGTTTTAAAGATAAGCGAAACCGCCAACTATTTAAAATCACTGCCCAATTTGTACACAATACCCCACTAAATCATTTGATGTACTCAATTTTATTTATGTCAAGACAGCCAAAATATTAAAAAAATTTACCAACATTGCCAATTGACGTCACTCTCATCGTAAAAAATTTCATCAGCAAAAAATAAAACACAAATATTAATTGTGAATCTGTTTTGCACAGGGGTTTCTGGTTGCGTGTTGTGATCGACTGCTAAGCCCTATGCTGTGTGTATGTTTTTTTTTATCGCGAGCCCTCTATTAATACGGTTACGCTATGTCAGAGAATGGGTAAATACATAAGCGAAATGGTGCGGCGTTTCCTTTGATGAAAGCGAACTCGGTCGTTCGTTGGCCGCGCGATGCTGTGGAAACGGGACTCGCGTCCCGACTAACTGTTGCACGTTATGGAATACTCCCTATGCCGGGCTGCCGCCTGAGAAGTTGTCTTCAGGAACTGATTGGTAGAGACACGGCAATTTCGCGGATTCATTTGGCAGCGGGCTAACCTCCACAGTACTTTTGTGTACAGGAGCCTCAGGAGTTTGTCGCATCGGCTGATGCTCCAGTTTCACCTGAGACCAGGTAGCACGGGATTTGGTTGAGCGCTTGTTGGCTTGTTGCTGATTAGTTATTGGCTGGAATTAGTCCATGTCGTGCCTAAATACGGCGATACAATTAAAAAGAAAGTCATATATATACACACACACATACATACACACAAACACACACACACATATATATATATATATATATATATATTTGTGTGTGTGTGTGTTTGAAGTCTAGCTTGCCTTCAAATGAATTCGCATAATTTCCGGGTCACTACTGACTGGTGGACGACGTTCCGCCATATTGCCGGTCGGCGAGGCCGTTTCGCTGCCGTGTGTGGATCGAGTTCGNACTACTGACTGGTGGACGACGTTCCGCCATATTGCCGGTCGGCGAGGCCGTTTCGCTGCCGTGTGTGGATCGAGTTCGCAAGAACACGTCATTATTCTACCCAGGGGCGCGTGGCGAAGTGTTGCGAGGTAAGCCGGTGCTTGCACAGTGCTGTACAAACTCGGCGCACGCAGCAAGAGCCAGTACCCAGAGTTAAGCCGGGAGGAACTGAGTGTAATTGCAGCCACTCGCGAGAGAGTGGCGAGGTCACATATCACACATGCTGTGGCGTCGACTGAACTACTACGTTTGAGTGGTCGACGTGTAAACTAGCAACGGCACAGATCAAAACACAGCTCACATTGCAACAGTTCACCACACGCCGCTGAGTATTATTGAGTACTCCGTGGCTAGGTTACGCTAGTGTAGGGGGACAGGTTTTAAGGCCCGAAGGCCAGCACACCCTCCATCCTCCCACACTGAAACTGTACTCTGGTGAGTAAGGCAGTGCATGGCACTTTCCTCATGGTCTCTTCGGGCCATTCACATTTATTAGTTGCCGTTACACAGTATTCTACTGGTTTTCTCTGTTAATAACCTGTCCTCCTCGCCAATCTAAAGTACTCCGACTTTAACTTTACAAAGTCTTTACCTGAGTACTCTATCATGGGTCATCAGAATTTCGCCGATTCCATTTATCAAAATCCTCAAGTCTTCTACCAATTTTGGTGGCGGAATCCGTCCATATCTTATGATGAAGTTTGTCTTCCATAATACTTCTTGCTTCCAAGTGAATTGTGTAGGGGGACAGCGAGGCGAGGGCGAGGAGGATCGTCAACACCGGAGGATGTCGGAGATCCTGTCGCGATCGCGGACCCCTACCAGCCCACGTGCGCGGCACGGCTGGCGCAGAGCCGGCGGAAAAACAGCCCCCCGTGCGCGGACGAGGCGGCGACGCCACTCACACCCCCTTCCCCCGTAAACAACGGGCTTAAAGATGTTTTTGCAGGAACAGGGCGGACCCAGGGGAAACCCCCGCCAGGAATGACTAATGAGTCGGCCTGCTCGGCTTTCATCTGGCGCTCGCAGCTCTCATCCTCTTCACTTCCCCTTCACCCCTAACCAACCCGGAGGATACTACCGTCTCCCCGGCAGCATCTCTCATATATCGCACCCTCCCAGCCGTCCACCTGCGAACCGGGCGCCATTACGTTTTATGCCGTTATATACTTCTATTTAATATATGGAGAAGCATATTACACGTTTGTTGCGCTTGCCGCCCGCCTCTGCGCGGTACACTCCATCGCAGAAGTAGTGGACCGGCCGTGTCTGTCATTCCGAAGGTAGTTGGTACAATCACGACCGACACTCCAGACAAATGACGGCGAATTTTCTTTATAAGTTGTTTTACAGTCCCTCAATTATTACATTAAAAATTAAAAGTAACACAAATATTGTTTTAAACCAGTGTTTTGCTACCGAAACTTCTCGCATAAACAATTTTCACTCAGACTTACAAAGTCGATTTGTTAGCATCTTATAAGATCCCCTCTCTTGTTTCTTATCAGTAGAACCTACATGACTTTACTGAAAAATCATTTTCACAGGTTGTATCCGTTACCCTCCAAAACCTTTGCTCATTGTCTATNACCTACATGACTTTACTGAAAAATCATTTTCACAGGTTGTATCCGTTACCCTCCAAAACCTTTGCTCATTGTCTATAACAGAAAAAAAAGGAAGAATATAGCAGCAATGAGAGGAGTTAAGTTGTCATATACAGTATTCACTCCTAATCTTATTTTAAAATTTTCCCAATGGCAACCGCGTGGATTTAGCACAGTAAAATTTCCGCAAAAGATACACATTTCCCTGTTATTTTGGTGTATTTGTTTTGCGATCGGAAAAGGTATAAAATTAAATACTGGAAAAAATAATACAATTTATTAATTAGATTTACTTATTTAAACGGATTGTCTTTGTACTAAAATATACATTAACAGCCTACATACGGGCCCGATGTCCAACAACCTGCATACACACCCAATGATATGAGTATGTGTCGGGGTGCATTTGTTTGACGAACTCCCTGTGAGTTACGGGAGTCTAGGCTCCCGGTCTCACGACACCAAGGCCATTCGGTGGCGTATGAGGGTTCGGCGGCGGACTGAAATACACGCTTACAAGGCAAATGAACAAAAGGGACGACTGTTACCGCGAGGAGAAGGGACGTGCAGCGTCGAGAGGGAGATCTATTCTGGGGGACAGAAGGCTGGTGCATGCCTGCTGTGGGTTTAAACATTGATATCGGCTCTTCATGGTAAAGTGGACACTTTTTAAATGAACCATAGAAAAATGTGTCACGACCCGTTAAATGTATACAGGATGATTCTATAATANCACGACCCGTTAAATGTATACAGGATGATTCTATAATAATGGGACAAACATTGAGGGGTGGTAGAGCTCACTAAAGCAAACAATTATTGTATAGGAATATATGGGCGGGAGTGACGTGTTGAGGCACAAACACAAACCTAACACATGAAATGCAACACATCGTTTATTTACAACGTCGCCGCTAAATGCCTTTTTACAGCAATGTTTGTAATAATTGCTCAAAATTGCTACCACCGNTATTTACAACGTCGCCGCTAAATGCCTTTTTACAGCAATGTTTGTAATAATTGCTCAAAATTGCTACCACCGACAGCAATGCAAGCCTGGTAGCGTCGGTGGAGTGATTGGCGAACAGATTCAAATACGCCGGGTATTTCACGCACGCCACCATTGCCAGCCAATCACGCCATATGTAGAGGTCGCCAAGCATGCGTGACTGTTGGTGGACGCATTTCCAGCAACTGTTTTAACATTTTCTGTACGGAATCACTCGTTAAGTATGCTGCTAATGAACATTTTATGTTTCCGTTAATGTGTTAATGTTTTTTTGTTTGTGCCTCACCGCGTCACTCCCGCCCATATATTCCTATACAATAATTGTTTGTTATAGCGAGTTCTACCACCCCTCAATGTTTGTCCCTTGATTTTAGAATCACCCTGTATATGCTAACGTACACACTGGCATTGCAGATACCCACTTAAGTCGGTATCGGACTACGTAAAGTAGGGCCTAGTTCACTGTAGGCCCGGATCAATGAAATCAGTCGATAAGCTCCTGCCGACTGGCGTATCAAGCAAATAAGCTGTGGAACAAATGACTTATGGCAGTGGAATTCTCGACATTCAATGGAAATCACAAACAAATCAGTGGAATTCAGTTCTCGTGTCAATTAGTTGTTTGACACTGATTGCCACTCGCGTAATTTTCACTGATTTTCACTGATTCCGCTCAATTCTCACTGTTTCAGATTTAGAGTGTCTGTCGTAGGTCTTAATGCTGTATTACGAATGTAATGTCTAAATACAGCCTATTCGCGGATTCTTCACACTTTTTTGAGTCAAACGTTTGGAANGCTGTATTACGAATGTAATGTCTAAATACAGCCTATTCGCGGATTCTTCACACTTTTTTGAGTCAAACGTTTGGAAAAATCACCCGCTGCATCACGTGCTTAGTTTTCTCCTGAATCATTTTCGCATACCTGGCGCGTAAGCTGCATTTCAGCGTGTTTGAAATACGTCTTCTTTTCACGGAACTATTCCGCGTGTCCCCAATGTGCACACCTACGTGTTGAGCTGAGATATTTCGGCGGCTCTTAAAAACGAGGTCTTGATGAGGGTGAAACGAGGTGAGAATGGACCAGCGTCGGAATACAAGGGCGTGGGGAAACAGGAGNGCTGTATTACGAATGTAATGTCTAAATACAGCCTATTCGCGGATTCTTCACACTTTTTTGAGTCAAACGTTTGGAAGAATCACCCGCTGTATCACGTGCTTAGTTTTCTTCTGAATCATTTTCGCATACCTGGCGCGTAAGCTGCATTTCAGCGTGTTTGAAATACGTCCTTTTTTCACGGAACTATTCCGCGTGTCCCCAATGTGCACACCTACGAGTTGAGCTGAGAGATTTGGGCGGCTATTAACAACGAGGTCTTGATGAGGGTGAAACGAGGTGAGAATGGACCAGCGTCGGAATACAAGGGCGTGGGGAAACAGGAGNCAACGAGGTCTTGATGAGGGTGAAACGAGGTGAGAATGGACCAGCGTCGGAATACAAGGGCGTGGGGAAACAGGAGATCCCCGAGAAAACCCTCTGTCCAGCGGCATCGTCCTGCACGATTCCCCTCGTGCGAAAGTCAGGGAGTGACCCGGCCGGGGATTGAACCTGGTTCGCCTTGGCGGGAGGCGAGCAGACCAACCGCTCAGCCATCGCAACCCCTTTCACCTACGAAAAGAAAACGTACCACATACGAGGTCAGGATGGTGTTTTCAATATATCGCGCGCGCGTGTGATTAATTGTAGTTCGGAGCCCTCCTCCAGCATCGTTAAAAACGCCTTTTTCAGACTGCTATATCTTGAAAAACACTCTACCCAGACATAGGGGCCTGTATTGAACCTTATTACAGGCTGTTTGCGGTGAAATGGACACCTTTGAAAGCCCTGGTTAAGATCTACTTGTACGCACATTCCGTATACTTCCGCCACATGCAAAATTAACACTGCAATGGGCCTCGTCACTTTATTCATGCGCTGGTAAAGTAAACCTGTGAAATTGTTAGAAAAGTAAATATTTTACCATTTTTCTAATTCATACACTTATTTTATATGCATTAAAATACAGAAAGTAAAACAAATAATTTCAGTATTCTCAAATGTTTTACTTTTAACACTTTTAATTCAGCGTTAAGAAATGGAACTACTTTCTCTTCGCCGTTGCCAACTTTAGAGGGCGCATGCCAGGCAGTGTGCCCATCAAAATATATGCAGGTAGGGGCAGTGACATTTTTCAAAGATTGATTTCAAAAGTGCTCAGTTAACAGTGAACAACTGTTACAGACTTTAAACCAATAAAATGAGAGGGTCACCGCTGAAAGTAGGTCTATTATAGGTACACGCAGTGCGACAAGAACATTATGCGCCTTTCAAGAGCTTTGTTCGTAGGGGCGGCTGCACATTTGATGTGTGTGGCAATCTTGCCCTTGTCGCTACCACGCTTCTCAGCCTGAAACCCGACAAAAAGCTCCAGGTTGGCGGTACCTTTAAGGCGCCCGTCTACCTGGCGCTTGAACTGCGTTGCAGAGTGTTCGAAATACACGTTTTTCAACGAAACTATTAAGCGTGCGTCCAACGTGCTGATCTACGAAAAGAACACACACTTCAGACGAGAGCTGTTAAGTACTTTCAAAATATCACGTACGTTAGAAACATCAATTCAGAGTACTCCAAAACCGCTAAAAACGGCCTTTCCAAGGCGCTGTAGCTCAAAATGCACGCATCAGATACATACAAAACTACTATAGGGGCCTGCACTGAACCTTCCTAAAGACTTCCCACTAATAAAATAATATGGTCACCGCTGAAAGTCCCATAGGTACACGCAGCACGACGAGAACACTGCACGCCAGTTCAGAGCCTTGCGCTTAGCGGCGATGGCGTACTTGATGCGCGTGGCAGTGTCGCCCTTATCGCTCCCGCGCTTCTCGGCCTAAACGTGGGAAAAAGTTTCAGGTAGACGCGCGCCTTAATTAGAAATTGCTTCCTGTTGTGAGAAGACGTGTACTTGCTGTCTTCTTATACCTTCGTAAAAAAAAAAGGGTAATGTTTTTATTTAATACTGATCTTCACTTACTTTTCGTGCAATGTGTCTGATCAGTTGTTNAAAAAAAAAAAGGGTAATGTTTTTATTTAATACTGATCTTCACTTACTTTTCGTGCAATGTGTCTGATCAGTTGTTTAATTTTACGGACGGGCGAATAATTGAAAGGCGCCTTTCAAGGAACTGCACCAACGTTAAAGACTGCTCGCGGTATGCTGAGAACTTTCGAAAGCCCCGTTTAGTATTTACTTATATGCTCACTGTGTAATCTTCCGCCTTATGTTAAATTAACATTGCCATGGGCCTCGTCACTGTGTTTATGCACTAGTCAAGCGAAACTGTGAAATTATTTACAAAGTAAACATTTTACCAATCCGCTAATTCTTACACTTTGATGCATTAAAAAACCAGAAAGCGAAAAAACAATAGTTTGAGTTGTTACAAGTGTCTACCTAACACTTTTTAATTCAATGTTAAGACATGGAACTACTTTCTCTTCGTCGGTGCCAACTTTACCGGCTGCATGCAACTCAGTGCGCTTGTTAAAATACATGTAAGTAAAGGCAGCGACTGTTTTATAAGGTTGACTTCAAAAGCGCTCGCTTTGTCGTGAACAGTCTTTTGTTTGGAATGGGGGAAGGAAAATGCTTTGATAGAAACCATCCTTCCCCTCTCCCCCCCTTCCTTCCCGAGCGCGGTGCAGCCAGCCGGGAATGAACCCGCGACCTACCGGATTCGAAGCAGGCATGCTGCCGCATTTAAAGACTCTCTCGGTTCTTGCATTTAGAACAAACGTTTGCCAGCGCCTGGGATAGAACCTCAGAAACGACATCCCTCCACTTGACACGTCAAATGGCGGTTACCCTGCCGACTACACTACCGTGATGGATGGATTAAAAATAATATAATTTTGAACTTGGAGATAAAGAATTGATGCTAACCTTCTAGCTAAAAAGGAAATTTGTCTAGATTTTACATTTCGAATGTACAGTGTTTCTTGGCCAGTCGGGCTCTTGCAAAGTTTTTTATAAAGCAAACACGACTGATGGAGGAAAACACTAATCGTAGTACACTGAAGAGCCAAAAAAAAACTGGCGTAGGCGTGCATATGCAAATAACAGAGGTATGGAACCAATCAGAGTAACGCGATGCGGTCGGCAGCTAGATCCGTTACTGCTGCTACAATGGCAGGTTATCAAGATTTAAGTGAGTTTGAACGTGGTGTTATAGTCGGTGCTTGAGAGATGGGACATAGCATCTCCGAGGTAGCGATAACATTTGGATGTTCGCGTACGACCATTTCGCGAGTGTACCGTGAATATCGGGAATCCGGTGAAACACCACATCTTCGACATCGCTGCGGCCGGAAAAAGATCGTGAAAGAACGAGACAAACGACGACTGACGAGAATCATTAAACGTGACAGAAGCGCAACCCTTTCTCAAATTGGCGCAGATTGGATTTGTGGACTGCCCTGCAGGATTCGTGGTGTGAATTGCTTCCTGCATACCTTAAGACATTAGTCGAGTCCATGCCATGTCGTCTTGCGGCACTTCTGCGTGTTCGGGGGGCCCTACACGATATTAGGCAGATGTACCAGTTTTTTTTTGGCTCTTCAGTG
The DNA here is from genome assembly GCA_002778355.1 of Clitarchus hookeri. NCBI lineage: Eukaryota > Metazoa > Arthropoda > Insecta > Phasmatodea > Phasmatidae > Clitarchus > Clitarchus hookeri. The sequence goes on along the minus strand of NQII01000387.1, from coordinate 732,151 downwards.
TATAACAGCTTATACAACGAATACGGTTTCAACCGAAAGATGCTCACATACAGTATGTAAAATTTTGTAGTGCCTGGTATAAAATAATTAGGCTCTTTCAAGTGCAGAGCCAAAGGTTTTGGCACAGGCTCTGTGATCAACTTTTCAATTTAAAGATTCGTTATTATTTTCTCTACCATGTTGGTAAGATGGAAAGTGTTTTCTGAAACTTTTGTTGGATTTCAAAATAACTGCTACCATTAATATAACTGGTCGTGGCTTACTCTAATACGTTTAAAGAACTAGGTCGACAATATTCCGCGCTCACCTAACTGTGCCATTAATAGGAAGAAATTAATGGTAAACGAAGAAGGGGTACGAAGTTAACGAGGCCGAATGATTTATTCGAATATTACAATGGGTGAGAGGGAGATCACAAAGAGCAGGAAGAGAGGGGCTGGCAGTAAAAGAGCTGAAGGTAGAATTAAATATTTTTTTTCTTAACGCCAAAAGCCCCACGCAGATTTATGGACCTGACACATATTTACAGTAGAATAAGCGATTAAACCTTATGAAATTCTCCTACTCAGTTTGTGAGCGACGAGAATTCGCACAGGCTTTCGCGAAGTGGAGAGTTGTGTGTAAGTACGAAAGGCAAGCAGGTTAACATGAGAGAGGGGAGAGAGAGAGAGAGAGAGAGAGAGAAAAGAAAGATAGAGAAAGCTGCTATACTTGCAAAGCGCATAGTATTAATTAGTAAAAGAATCTACCTTTAAAGAGCGTCATTATCTGGAGTGGTTCGGAATCCTAGTAAGTCGGTCCTAACCAGTGCTCTAGCAGACTAAGGCTGCGATTACAATGGCTTAACGCAACACGTAACACGTAACAATTGAGAAGTTCGTATCAAGCCTGCCATAGCTTCCCGTGTATGTTTCAAGGAGTCTCGTTACTCGCCTCACATAAAACAAAACGTGTATTTGCCATAATGAAGATGTTTTTACTGTGTGTGGTTCGCGAACTTCTTGTTCTGCCGCAAGGATCCTTCGATAATCACCTGTTTCATAACATATAAAATAACCTACATTATATGTATTATGCAAACTGCTTTCTGTGGCGGTGAATTTTTTTTATTTCCAATCTTGTTTCACATGGTGCGTCAGTGAAAATGCACAAAATTTTAGAAGTATTCTTTTTTAATTTTTTTTTGTTTTTGAATAAATTGCGTGACTGTAGGGTACTCTAAATTAAAATTTAATAATTTTTTATCAATGGATGTTATTTTTTACTTTTAGTGCACGAACCTTATGGCAAAAAGTAGTTTGTACTATTGAATAAAAAGCTTGTGTTTATGTTACAATTAATAATTTTGGAGTACGCTTGAGAATATTTTCACATCAAGAGTGTTATTTACGGAGAATACATGAACAATGCTAAAAAAAAATTCTGTCTAATTAGAAAAAGCCTCTAAAATTGTCACCAATGAGTTTCTTAAAAAAAAANAACAATGCTAAAAAAAAATTCTGTCTAATTAGAAAAAGCCTCTAAAATTGTCACCAATGAGTTTCTTAAAAAAAAAGAGTATTTGAGACAAAATTAATTTTTTGTAGAATGATAGAACGTAATGATGAAAAGGGCGGAGTTATAACGGCGACATGCATTCGTAAATACCAGACGTAATTAGCACAGAACGGAGAACATTCAGAATCAACTGATTAGCTAGCCAGTCGGAGAGAAAGGCCGCTATTCCGATGTTTGACGCACCAACAGCGAAAACATGGGGCGATAGGAAGNAACAATGCTAAAAAAAAATTCTGTCTAATTAGAAAAAGCCTCTAAAATTGTCACCAATGAGTTTCTTAAAAAAAAAAGAGTATTTGAGACAAAATTAATTTTTTGTAGAATGATAGAACGTAATGATGAAAAGGGCGGAGTTATAACGGCGACATGCATTCGTAAATACCAGACGTAATTAGCACAGAACGGAGAACATTCAGAATCAACTGATTGGCTAGCCAGTCGGAGAGAAAGGCCGCTATTCCGATGTTTGACGCACCAACAGCGAAAACATGGGGCGATAGGAAGNTCAACTGATTGGCTAGCCAGTCGGAGAGAAAGGCCGCTATTCCGATGTTTGACGCACCAACAGCGAAAACATGGGGCGATAGGAAGCTTACTCGAACCGCGTCTGTATCAGGTCTCAAGACCACGATGTTCAGAGTCGCTGAAACCTCTCCACTTCACTCCGAGTCTGCAACACAAACAGACAGTACAACATCTACAGACGACAGTGATGTCAAATAGCCGGAACAGGTTGTGTAACACGACAGAAAAACACTGACTTTTCGATAGGCTGCCCTGGGATATGTTTTTTATGGACATTGGAAGGAAAAGAAAATTCCGTTTGAGATTTACTTTGCTCGATCAAGGCAAGTTTTATTTTAGTGAGCTCAAGAGCCTGTAAAATAATACACACAACCTGAAAATTAAAAATATAGCTTATAGCAACGGTCAATGTAGCGACACAACAACCGGTGCCAGTAGAAGTTTTAAATAGGCGTTAGATCAGGAAGTTACGTACAATCGGTCAAATGATTTATGGGAGCTAATCGGAAAAAAGTTTGGACGCCAGCGGAATAACTTGAAAAGAGACAAAGATAGCTTATGAAAGAATAAATTGCAGACAGACCAACAGAACATGACATGTCAGGCAATTTCAGAAATAATTGGAACGGATCTTTGCAACAGATGACGAAAGAGTACTAAATAAAATAATCCTCTATGAAAGAAAAGCAAATGCTCGAGGCAAGTTCGACGGTAAATACCAAGGAAATTATACACTTGGCGAAAAAAATTTAATCCACAATTTTCTCCACCACAAATAATGGAAAAATTATATACACGAGGTAATCCGAAAGAAGAGANAAAAAATTTAATCCACAATTTTCTCCACCACAAATAATGGAAAAATTATATACACGAGGTAATCCGAAAGAAGAGAGTTAATTTTATAAAATCGTGATTACAGAAATATGAGGTAAACAGAGACCAATTTAATTAATAAAGTAAAGGAGAAATTTAAGCAAAGGGAATGGAGATGAATAACAAAAAAAATCTAATTAAAAATGNAATAAAGTAAAGGAGAAATTTAAGCAAAGGGAATGGAGATGAATAACAAAAAAAATCTAATTAAAAATGAAAAAAAAAAAAACATGGGTGCGTGTACTTATGTACGCGCGTTACAAGTTATGCTTCTTTGGCGAGACTAAAATAACATTTTATTATGTATGCAAATAATTTATGTAAGTAGGAAAACGATAAAATGACCGAAGCAAGAAATTAATGTACAATTAATAAAGGTTTGATTAAAGAACATAATTATATGCTTACAAAAATTAACCTCAAATACTTGAAAACACTTTCAAAATGTTATTAAACAATTTTTGTCACTAACAAATTTTTTACGGCACAACATAAGTAAAATTAATTAATAAGATATATATATATATACACAATGAATTACTAATTTAAATGTAATGTTTTTCAATTTGCTTATTACATGAACTGATTCTNAAAAAATTTAATCCACAATTTTCTCCACCACAAATAATGGAAAAATTATATACACGAGGTAATCCGAAAGAAGAGAATTAATTTTATAAAATCGTGATTACAGAAATATGAGGTCAACAGAGACCAATTTAATTAATAAAGTAAAGGAGAAATTTAAGCAAAGGGAATGGAGATAAATAACAAAAAAAATCTAATTAAAAATGAAAAAAAAAAAAAAAACATGGGTGCGTGTACTTATGTACGCGCGTTACAAGTTATGCTTCTTTGGCGAGACTAAAATAAAATTTTATTATGTATGCAAATAATTTATGTAAGTAGGAAAACGATAAATGACCGAAGCAAGAAATTAATGTACAATTAATAAAGGTTTGATTAAAGAACATAATTATATGCTTACAAAAATTAACCTCAAATACTTGAAAACACTTTCAAAATGTTATTAAACAATTTTTGTCACTAACAAATTTTTCACGGCACAATATAAGTAAAATTAATTAATAAGATATATATATATACACAATGAATTACTAATTTAAATGTAATGTTTTTCAATTTGCTTATTACATGAACTGATTCTNTATATATATATATACACAATGAATTACTAATTTAAATGTAATGTTTTTCAATTTGCTTATTACATGAACTGATTCTCTGTCGGTTTTAAATATAACCACGTGCTATGTTGTGTACCTTGCGTTTGTATACAGAGTGAATCTAAAATCATGGTACAAACATTGAGGGGCGGTAGAGCTCACTAAAACAAACAATTATTGTATAGTAATGGGTGGGCGGAAGCGACGCGTTGAGGCGCAAACACAAAAATAACACATGAAACGCAACACATTCTTTATTTACAACGTCGCCGCTAAATGCCTTTTTACAGCAGTGTTTATAATAATTGCTCAACATTGCTACCACCGACAGTAATGCAAGCTTGGTTCGCAGCCACCTCACTAACCGTTTGTCTAAGTTTATGCGGCCCTATTTCACGCATGCGTGCAGCCGCACAGGATATTCGAGCAACGAGGTCTTCAATGGAATCAACTTGAGTCTCGTAAATGAGGGCTTTCAAATGCCCCCATAGGAACAAATCGAGACTCGATAAATCTGGCGATCGTGGNTCGTAAATGAGGGCTTTCAAATGCCCCCATAGGAACAAATCGAGACTCGATAAATCTGGCGATCGTGGTGGCCATCAGACTGGCCTCAACGCGTCACTTCCGCCCATATATTCTTATAGTTATTAACAAACAAAATCACTCGAGATGGTGGGGAGTTTGTTTGTCCCGTGATTTTAGAATCATCCTGTATAGCTAGACGATACGCGCATACGCGTTGGGTCATACCCCTACCACGTTCACTGTCGAATTTCGTTACACTGTGCGCGCGCAACTTCCGTTGCAAACTAAACTTTTACCCTCAACGCGCCAAAAGAATTATAACTTCAAAAATTACAAGGAGCCTACAGAATCACCGGTACCGATGATGTGAGCGCTTAAATATATTATATAGGCTACCATTCGTAGTAAAATTATCCATGGAATGTTTTTTAGACCGGAATAAATATATACAAAAATTTCAATGTTTAACATTAGCCAATATGAAATTTGTCTTTCAGTAGTGTAGTTAAATAAATAAATTAAAAAAAAAATCAATTGAAAAGAAATAGAGGTACTGCAAATATGTGGAATTGTAAGAGTTCTGCGATTTTCTTAGGGATTTCGCAAAAATTTAGAAAAATTAAATATTTTCAATAAAAATGATTTATAAAGATAAAACATACGCGTGAATATCATATTTAAGGGAAAAATTCAATTCAATGACAACATTTATACCCTATTTCAGTAAAGAACCTTCTCACAAAGTTTATGCTTGTATTTCAGTACAGCCCTGCAGAATACAAGCGCTATAGTGTAGCGTGAGTGAAGCATAGCGCGACTTTGAACAAAAGGTGGAAAAAGGGGGGGGGGATGTCTAGTAAGCATGGAGGGCGGAGAGAAGAGTAAAATGCAAACTCTACTTCTCAGGCATAACTACTTCAGGGTGTGATGAAATCGCTACTGATACTGTTGTGACTGATGCTATTGACAAGGTCATCTATTTTTCGCGAAAAGATTTCACGACTAGTTGTACTGCAAAACACGTTGGTTGGTTTCAACTCGCACGCGTCTCAAGTGTCTGCTAGCCAATCACGGACGTTCGATGTCCGGGTAACTTTATCCTGATTGGCCCAGCCGAGTAGAAAATGTCTTCTCGTACAGACATTCAGCCAGTAGCCAAATTAAATTTGCAAGCTTGCACTTAAAAAGTTGAAGTGCAGCTTGAGCGTAAATATTTTCGCGAGAAAAAAAGTGGTCTTAGTTATTGCCACCTCTCTTCTTGAAAGCAAGTAGGAAATCAAACTATTTCATAAAAAAATAACTGACCCTACGTCACATTTGTTTGTTTTCTAGTTAGAAAGGCAAACGGAACAAGTAAGATTGAAGGCAAAAATAGTCAAGAAACTTAAAATGTCAAAAACTCCCAGTAATTGAATTTGAACCTAATAACATGTTGCCTTTGGAAATGAGCGATGGCACAGACCAAAATGTTAACTAAAAATGTGCCATGCAATCGCTAGTGGTGTTATAATCTGATCTAAGTGCGAAGACACCGAGAAAACCTGCACACTCAANAAATGTGCCATGCAATCGCTAGTGGTGTTATAATCTGATCTAAGTGCGAAGACACCGAGAAAACCTGCACACTCAAGTGGGATGCCCATGGAAAATAGCGCACTTCATTTGTGTGTGCTGACAGAAAACCCACCAGAATGGCTCGACATAAAATTGAAACCACCAAATATAAATGGCCCAGCACACTAATGGAAGCTTTTAAACTACTCACATTACCTTTCAGAGCACCTTCGGAATGTAACTGGCGTAGTTATTCAGGGAAGAGGTGCCCGATTTGCAGCACTTGAAAATCTTCTGCAGCATCTGACGAACGCAAACATCTTTTACAAGCAACACCTTGTAGGACCCGCAGACACAGGCAATGAGGATTTAGTAACTGATTTCAGCATTCTTGTAACTGTTTGCATGTGACATGGAAAATAAGTAATTTTCATGTTGCAATATCTTCACCAGAAGGTATTACATTCGTTATAAACTACTGTAGGTCATCATTCATTATTCATTATTCATCATTCATTATTGGCAGTTCTGTTACTTTGATTTCGCGCCAAGTCGTAACATCTACGTGTTCTTGGTTTTTGGAGTTTATACATGGAATAACACTTTTTCTTATCCCTTATGCGTTCCACCTACACTTTTAGCAGTCTTCAAAGGAGTTATGCCAACTGCATCTGTGACATCGCATCTTTACTTAATGACTTGCACAAATACTGGTTCTTGCAACTTGAAATTTTCATATTGGAATGATCGCGTGAAAGGAATATCACGCGAGTAGTTGATTGGTTAAGCATTATGTAAACGCAAGAATTTCTAGGTTGGACTCTGATAGTACATTAATACGTCATAATATTTACCTCCCTCACGGAGACTACGGTGTACATCGTCTAGGGCTGGCCGTACTGCCAGAGGAAATTGTAAACTCTCGGGAGTTCCAGGGCGATGCCATTTACGTCGACGCTGCTTGGAGAGGCAAANACTGCCAGAGGAAATTGTAAACTCTCGGGAGTTCCAGGGCGATGCCATTTACGTCGACGCTGCTTGGAGAGGCAAATACCCAGCGGGCGAACATTTGCACGTTTCCTGTCCTCCCGTGTAAAACATTCATGAGCTAAACTCGCTCTTGTTATGAACGTCAGTCCAGGGACTACTTGAGAACACTCTCCATGAAGTATTCAGTCGTGAATTCTGAAGGCGCGGGACACTAATGGAGTGGATTTACGGAACGACCACCGTAGAGAAAAATACAACTAAAATACGAGAGATAGATTTTGTGTATGTATCTATAAACTGTTTGGTTGAACAAAAAAAATAAATTTTTTTTTGGTAGAGGGAATTCACAGATTATACAGACATAAATGGCCGAACTTGAGTGAAAAATTACAAAAAAGTATCAACGTATTTGAACCCTCCATTACTTTCAATAACGTTAATCTACATGCCGCCGAGAATACCCCCAAAACTCGCGTCCATGCTTACACCACACGAATATCGGATGAAAACTGAAACGAAAATCCCTATGACAAAATTCCGTTCGACGAAANGTCCATGCTTACACCACACGAATATCGGATGAAAACTGAAACGAAAATCCCTATGACAAAATTCCGTTCGACGAAAATCAACGTGCACAATAGAGCAACGCTGTTTAATGGCTGAAGGGTTTGTTAAACATCTGTTATAATACATTAACGGTTACTTCACACTTTTCTGAATCCCTGCTAAAGTTATACTTCCAGGATATCCCTCCGCCTCGTGCAAACTAAGCTTCAATTATTCTAGAAAATGACANTCCCTGCTAAAGTTATACTTCCAGGATATCCCTCCGCCTCGTGCAAACTAAGCTTCAATTATTCTAGAAAATGACACCAAAGGACAACGCACCGAATTCGGGCGCATTCAGTTGTAATAATATTTTGTATAAGAACTATTTCTTCCTAGGTGCTACCAACACACATATTTTCTCACCGTTTATATATATATATTTATTATAAATAAAACATTATAAATTATAAATGAAATATTGGTAACACTTCAGTTTAACGAAAAATAGGGTACTTTTATGTTAGCAGGGGTATAAAACGATTGTGATACATGGCATATTTAGAAAATAACTAAATACGTCATGCATAGTTGATTTTTCAAAGGTTTGATTTAAAAAGTGTGAAGAAACCGTGAATAGAATATGCTATTATTGCATTTCAGTTGTCTGTCGATCGTACACCCCACTTTATTATTCAAGTGCTGCTATTAAAGACTCGCCANCTATTATTGCATTTCAGTTGTCTGTCGATCGTACACCCCACTTTATTATTCAAGTGCTGCTATTAAAGACTCGCCATACATATTTGGTGCCAACAATTTTATCAAATTTTCTCTCTTCTTTAACTTAATTGCAAGGAACTTCGTGATTCCACATTCATTCCAGCTTAAACTGTGGTACCTCGTTTCTCCTCTCTCCGCCCTTTGTCACAAGTAAGATAAAGAGATTGTTCAGCAACACTTCTTGCATGATATGGTTTATGTTATTCATTGTGGAGTTTTCTGCACCAGTTTGTGCCAAAATCGCAGCTGCGGGTTCCTTGATGTTTTAAGTTTTCTTCTCATAAAACAAAGGAAATTCAGTTCGCTTACTGCAGACGTGATGAAAACCATTACCNCTATTATTGCATTTCAGTTGTCTGTCGATCGTACACCCCACTTTATTATTCAAGTGCTGCTATTAAAGACTCGCCAGACATCTTTGGTGCCAACAATTTTATCAAATTTTCTCTCTTCTTTAACTTAATTGCAAGGAACTTCGTGATTCCACATTCATTCCAGCTTAAACTGTGGTACCTCGTTTCTCCTCTCTCCGCCCTTTGTCACAAGTAAGATAAAGAGACTGTTCAGCAACACTTCTTGCATGATATGGTCTATGTTATTCATTGTGGAGTTTTCTGCACCAGGTTGTGCCAAAATCGCAGCTGCGGGTTCCTCGATGTTTTAAGTTTTCTTCTCATAAAACAAAGGAAATTCAGTTCGCTTACTGCAGACGTGATGAAAACCATTACCTGATTGAAGCTTTGTTAGTTTACCGCAGCTGAGTTGCATATTAATAACAATTCTTTTACAAGCGGACTGCACCTAACTGTCAATAGTTCGGGTTAAACGTACGTAATTAGTGGATTTGGTAACTGAAGTGGTTAGGCTGCGTGCTGCTGGCGGGGTTAAGGGGCGCAATATCATTTTCTTCATAGTTTAATTTTTTTTAGTGTGAAATTGGTGTTTCATCGAAATGGTACGAACGGATAGAAATCAGCTCGAAAATAAAGCCGATATTGGCAACTTCCTCGGTCGAGTAAGCCGTGGATGTACATTGAATTTATGTTGGTTTCACGTTTGGTTTGGAATAAAAGCCATACTCCTTCATTAAGGAGTACACGGAGGTTATACCAAGTGGTAGCTAGGTTTTTTTTTTTTGGAACGAGAGATCACGGTCATATTCCAAACTCGGTATTTCCACAACTTAATTGACTATTTTTTAAATTTTTTTATAAATTAATTGCATTTCCTTGTTTAAAGATGTTAGTTACACTAACAGCTAATCAAGGAAAGGCGTAACACAATACAGTAAAATTTAACACACAAATGAAAAACGGAACTGAACGCCCCGTAATGTAAGCTGGTGTCGCAACCACCTACTGTACGAAGGTCGGATATTCACCGCTCTCGAACACATCTCACAGAGCGGCCAGCTTCTACGCTCTTCTGCAGCAGTGAACTCGGCGACTGACACGCGATATGCGCCTCGTGTTGCGACGAGATCACAGCACTTCCTACGAGTGTTATCGCCAGTGAGCGGAGCTTACGGCAGAGCACACTAGGGTCGGCACACGTGCCGCGCAGTACACACGAGAACAGAGGCAGCGGTGGCGTAGTGGCCAGGGCGCCCGCCTCCCACAACGGCGATCCGGGTTCGATCCCCGGCTGGTTCACTCTCGGATTTTCACAGGTGGGAATCGTGCTGGACGATGCCGCTTGCCGGTGGGTTTTCTCGGGGTACTCCCGCCTTCCCCCGTCCTTGCATTCCAGCGCCGCTCTATTCTAGGGTTTCACTTCTGTCATGCTCTGAGATGACGGTCACCTACGGGTCCCAGCTGGAAAGACCGTCACTCGGAGGGTGTTGCCTTGCCCTGGGTGCACTCCTCACAAGCCATTATTATTATTATTACACACGAGAACGAAACTTTTAAAGCTTGTGTAACTCTACTCACCTTTATTTTTGATACCACTTATTTAATAACCGTGAAACCAGCAGCAGTAACACCAATGCACACAATCGAACCCATCTGGACCGTGCTGAAATAAAATGTTCGGTATATACGTTTTTTTTAAGTGACGGCTATATATGGGGAAAGAGGAGCGTACGCCATATTCGACAAGGGAAGTTGCGTTCTATCTATCATGTTCTTTACGGTGTTGTCAACAGGAAGAAATTGTGGAAATTGTAGCAACAGATCGTTGTAAATAATACTGTTATATGCATATTCTGTTGCAATCCTCACTTCGGAAGTAAATAATTTCAATGTTTTCTTAAAGAACACAGACTCTAGAATTCCACCCATTAAATAACTACTTGTTGTTTCATCCCACTTATTAAATTATTTATTTAAATTTTTTATTAAATTTGAGGTTTGCCTGTTTATAGTTCTTCCATACTAGTAAGTATTAAAAATCTTGTGTGATGTAATAATCTTGTTTAGAATGCGTTTGTGCCAAACGTCAACTTAAAATTCTAGCCTGGTGGCTGGTTAGAGAAAGTTGAAAGTAATGTTTTAATAACTGGCGGAAAGATAATTTCGTAGCTTCCATCTAAGACGTCGTGTAAAAGCGGTGACGCATTATAAACAAGTAAGGAAAGCGAGCACGAAGAGGTCAAGCGAGTGTGTCGGCCACCCTATCGGGAGAGGAACGTAAAGCTTGCACGTATCCCGACGAAGGGGCCACGAAGGTATAGCTGGCAGACCACTCGCTTCTAACCACGGGGTTTGATTACCGGCGAGGCCAAACAAGGATTTTCTCGTGTAGTAAATATGACGGACGTTGCTGTTGGTAGGTAGGTTTTCTCTGGGCTCACTCGTCCGGGCCCCTCCCCCACCTTGAATTTTAGTTGACGCCTTATCTGAGCTTTTTTTTCACTACCAATGGCGCTGAAGACTTCAGTTGTTGAGGCTCCGGCCTACCTAGCGCTGTTTCCCGCGCTTGAGGCTGAGAAGCGCGGAAGTTATGAGGGGCGACATTGCCACGTGCATCAAGTACGCCATCGCCGTTAAGTGCAAGACCCTCAACTATTATTTTATTGGGGAAAAGTCTGTAGGAAGGTTTTATAGAGGGCCCTCGAGTAGATTTATGCGTATCTGACGCCTATATTTTGAGATACAGCCCTTTGAAAAAGCCGCTTTTAACCATTTCTGTGTGTCTTGAAATGGTGGTTCTAATGTGCGTTACGTCTTGAAAGCAATCAACAGCTATCGTCTGAAGTGTGCGTTCTGTTCGCAGGTCAGCACATTGGGCGTAGGTTTAATAGTTTCGTAGAAAAACAAGTATTTGAAACACACTGCAACATATTTAAAGTACCAGGTAGGCGGGTGCCTTAAGCTCATTCCATATATATTGCCGTCTTACGACAACGTCAGCACGCCAGATTAAGGCAGTTCAACAGCCCTATATATATGTATTTGTAGATTTTGAAAATTTTTTATGTTTATGTCTCATGATTACAATGGGAACTCGATAAAAATACAAAACCACATTAAAAAAATAATATTTTTTTCTACGTAAATACAAGAATGTTAAGTTAAAATCGAAATTCGCAAAAAATTAATAAGTCTGTTAACGCAAATTTTGGTACCAGCTAACCTTCTTTTTGAAGCCACGAGAGCGGTAGCTGCAATTTATTTGAAATTCGATACTTGGTTTACCCGCAGTAAGGGGTTTTTTTTAGCCTCTAGATATTTTGACTTTAAATTTTAATTCAGAAGTCAACATTAAAGAACGGGCAAACCACATAAAAAATTAGAAAAAAAAAAAAAAGAAAAAAAAAAAAATCGTGGTGTTATGATGTAATGGACAGTGCTGTAGCCTTGTGTGTAAATTATGTTCAACTTTGGGATTTGTACGAAGGAAAAAAAATACAAATTTAAAATTCCTGCAGTTAATTTCATTTGATTTTGAAACTAATTTTTTGCTAACGCCAAGATTTTATAATATTAATTTTTACATATCACTATGAAACAAATGTGAAATGCATTTAAAAAGTAGAAAATTAATTTTCTACTCTTAAACAACATTTTATGGGGCCGGTCTTCATATATAATCTTCCTAGTGCGATTTATGTTAAAGCATGGATGGGTGTGTGTGTGTGTGTGTGCATTTATGTGTGTATGTTTCTTTTAAGGATTTAGTGAATTTCACGTTGTTTGGAAACAACGTGGATGAGAGGATGCAGGCGTTGATTGGAACCTGATGTGATGAGGGGAAATGATTGGAGGGGTTAAGATGGGGGAGGAAACGCTAGCACATCGAGAAAAGCCCCACACTACAGCGGCGACAAGCCACAATCCCCACGTCAGATGCTCGTCATAAGGGTACGAAGGGGTCCCGCCCACGAGGGGCCTGCAATTGTACAGGTGACTTCAGCAAAGGGAGGTCAGTGACAAACCACTAAGGTAAGTAAGTGTTCTTCCTCTTTTAGGTATACTGTTAAGTAAAAGAACACTGATTTCTAGTTTAGTTTGGCAAACAGTTGATAATTTATTCCACTGTTTCGACNTATATTTATGTCTCATGATTACAATGGTAACTCGATAAAAATACAAAATTCTATTAAAAAAAATAACATATTTTTTTCTACGTAAATACAAGAATGATAAGTTAAAATCGAAATTCGCAAAAAATTAATAACTCTGTTAACGCAAATTTTGGCACCAGCTAACCTTCTTTTTGAAGCCACGAGAGCGGTAGCTGCAATTTCTTTGAAACCCGATACTTGGTTTACCCGCGGTAAGGGGTTTTTTTAGCCTCTAGATATTTTGACTTTTAAATTTTAACTCAGAAGCCAACATTGAAAAACGAGCAAACCACATAAAAAATTTCTAAAAAAATACTTTTCGTGGTATTATGATGTAATGGACAGTGCTGTAGCCTGGTGTATAAATTATGTTCAACTTTGGGATTTGTACGAAGAAAAAAAATACAAATTTAAAATTCCTGCAGTTCATTTCATTTGATTGTGAAATTAATTTATAGCTAACGCCACGATTTTATAAAATTGCTTTTAACATATCACAATGAAACAAATGTGAAATATATTTAAAAAGTAGAAAATTAATTTTCTACGCTTAAACAACATTTAATGGGGCCGGACTCCATATATGATCTTTGTGGTGCGATTTCTGGTAAAGCATGGATGGATGTGTGTGTGTGTGTGTGTATGTTTCTTTTAAGGATTTAGTGAATTTCACGTTGTTTGGAAACAACATGGATGAGAGGACGCAGGCGTAGATTGGAACCTGATGTGGTGAGGGGAAATGATTGGAGGGGTTAAGATGGGGGAGGAAACGGGAGCACATCGAGAAAAGCCCCACACTACAGCGGCGACAAGCCACACTCCCCATGTCAGAAGCTCGTCATAAAGGTACGAAGGGGTCCCGTCCACAAGGGGCCTGCAATTGTACAGCTGACGTCAGCAAAGGGACGTCAGTGACAAACCACTAAGGTAAGTAAGAGTTCTTCCTCTTTTAGGAATACTGTTAAGTAAAAGAACACTGATTTCTAGTTTAGTTTGGCAAACAGTTGATAATTTATTCCACTGTTTCGACGATTATGAAAAATGTTTGCGTTCTACCGCGTACCGTCAAGCATAAAACTGGTCAAACACCAATGAAAATCTTGGTAAAAAAAAAAAAAACTCGTTGCATATTAAGTCGGTCCATATACTAAATATGAGGTAGACTGATCTCTCTGGCTGCGCACGAACAGTCTTCGTGTCCCAACATTGAACTGATTTCCTACCAACACGACCAGCAAAAACGGCGTGGATTGGATTTTAGGTGAGAACACTGTTTTGTAAACAAGTGCTTTGAGATGAATTTACTTCCTCTAAACCATTCTCTAATGCAGTTTGATGAAATTCAAATAGGTAAAATTATTTTATTAATATAAAACGGCTTGACATTTAAACATTAAGATATACAAATATGTTTGTCACTGTAAACATGTGACTTCGACAGTTTTGGGGTAGGTTACGGTCGGGTACATGTGCAGAAGACGAAGAATCGGTCTCCCTCATCTTTAGTCTATGAGTCGGTCGTGTTGAGAATGTTACTCAGGCATCCTCGATGCATTGATAATGACGCCAAAGTTGTTATTCCCCGCCAAAGCTTTCTCCGTCATAGATGATAGCTATGCGATATTTAATCCATAAAATAAAGATTAGGTACACCGAGTATTCGTCTTCTTCTCGTGTATCCAACTGTGACCTACCCCAAAACAACACATCTGCCAAAGTCACATGGTTAACGGTGATGGACGTGTTTGTTTATATCTTAATTTTTAAAATACAAACAATTTTATATGTATACAATAGTTTACCAAATTGAATTTAACCTAATTGCATTAAAAATTGGCCAGATAAAGTACAAACACATCTGAAAGCATTTGTTTACATGGATAGTGTTCTAACTCAAATCCTCTCCAAGTCGTTTAAGATAGTCAGGTTGGTAGCAAAGCAGTACAATGCTGGGACATGGAGACTGGATATGCGCAGCCAGCGAGATCACTCTACCCCATATTCACTCTACGATTTAATCGGGGAAATAATCACTCGTGAGGAATAAAATCATAGACTAAAAATGAGCTAGACCGATTTTCGTCTTTTGCGCATGTCCTTAACATTGACCAACCCGTCGCTAGTACAACTGTCAAAGTCACATGGCAAACAGTGATGATATTGTTTGTTTACGTTTAAATTTACTAGAACCGCCCTTTTATATGGATACAATACGTTGACTAAGTCGAATATATTTCTAGTTGCATTAAAATTAGGTTAGAGGAATTGTACAGACATCTCGAACAACTCACTTCCACAAAGAGTGTTTTAACCAAAATCATATACACGTTGTTTTTGATAGTGTTGTTGCCATAAAAACAGTACAGTGTGGGAATACAGTGCGCATGATCGCATGCGCACTCTATAGCAAAACAAAAAAACTAATTTATTAAATTTTAAGTAACACATAAAAATACTTTTGTCCTCGTAACTTTTGTCTTGCTTATTGTGCATGTAAACTGTTAAGTGTAATATCCTGTTAGCAGTGAGACTAACAAATTTGAATCTACTCTGGACCTCTGAGTTAAGGCAGGCGACCGCGTGAAAATATTCCATCTTTAACTCACGCGAATCTGAGCCCTGTAGTATAAAATCACTCATCTAAGCCTTCGACCCGAGCTGCAATAAATCGGGCGATGGGAACATGTGTCCCGGAGCAAATGCAAATATGAAGGAGGCTGGCCGAATAAATAAACTATACTCATGCCAGGAATACACCCTTACACGGTTAGAAAATTGGGGGTTCTTCGCTTCCTTCTAGATAAATCTTCTGCTTGCCAGCCGTGTCGGACCGCGGTTGAAGAGAAACTACCGCGAGAGAACTTACGCACACAGTTAGTTGAAAACAGCTAGGATAGCGCTACGAGAAACGGAAGTTATGTATATAAAACTGACTCTAGAATGTTAAATAATATGGCACACTGAGAACTCTCGTAAGTGGGACATTTCCCACTAAGAAAGTCCTCTGTCGGCTCACAGACTAAGATATATGTGACACTAACACGGATGTTGGGGCCGCGGTGGTGTAGTGGTCAGACTACTCGCCTCCCATCTAGGTGAACCGGGTTTGTTACTCTTTTTTAGGAACTCCTAGCTCAAACTTAAGCCTACGCCTAGAATACAATACACGACACTGAGCAATAGTAATAACAGAATTAGAAGTTGATATAAGTTCATTAATTGCAAAAGTCTTCCAACATATAATGTCTCTTGAATCAATCTGAATCAAATAATTAACACCAGTCACAGTACTGTTATGAGGATGCCTGTAGAAGCAAACCTCGAGAGTACCAGATCCGTTGTGTTCAGTCATTCCCTGAAGGGCACACCTGTACGTAAAGTTAAGAAGAACGAAGCTCTCTTCTGCAGTTGTAACTTGCTTGGTATTCTCGAAGTTTGTTTCTACAGACATCCTCACAATAGTACAGTTACTGGTGTTAATTATTCGAGTCAGATTGATTCAAGAGACATCATATGTTGGGCGACTTTTGCAATTAATGAACTTATTGCTACTTCTAATTCTGTTATTACTATTGCTCAGTGTCCTGTATTGTATTTTCGGCTTAGGCTTAAGTTTGAGCTAGGAGATGCGATTTGGATTTTTAGGAAGTTAGTTGGTACTAATAGTGATGTTCGTGTATTGGGTCATGTACATCGTGCCGGACGATACCGCTGGTCGGCGGATTTTCTCGGGGGTTTCCAGTTTACCCCGTCCATTCCAGCGCTGCCCCACACTCACTTCACTTCACCTTCATCGGCTCTCAAGACATCGATGTTAAGAGACGCCCAAATATCTCCACACCTATAACACGGATGTTAACTATTTTTCGTTACTTGATATCGGCGTGTCGTTTCACTACGCAGTCTATTCCGCATGCTCGTGGCGCCATCGTGCAACAAGCCGAGTAACCTTCCCAAGAGTCACCATAACGCTCCACTATCGCAGACGTGAAGTGACGGCGTGTATCGGAAACTCGAGCCACATTCACTGGCCAGCAACATGGCGGCAAGTCGTTCGCCAATGAGCTTCTCGGAACTGACTCGCCAGACGGCAGCCCCGTAATTTTTGAATCAAACATTTGAAAATCACTCCACGTATGACGTGTTCGGCTGTTTTCTAAATATACAATGTATCGAAAACATTACCACCCTTTTTAGCATAAAAGTATTTTATTTTCACTTTTATTTAACTTGCATTTTTATTTATTAATCATAATATTTCAGTTATAATTAACATGAATGAAAACAGACTGTTCGTGGGGGTAAATTAAGCACCTTTGAAATAAACCTTAGAAAAAAATCACTGCCAGTCAGCTACACGTGTGATACCGGTCTCCCAGCGTCAGCGAGTCGAGTAAAACAGTTCGAATACTTGAAGTTGTTTTGCGGGTGTAATTTTTAAAATGAGGGCAAATTAAGTTATTTTTATACGTGTTAGAATACGAATTGACATTTTAGTAACACGTTTAGGTTCCTAACAATTTCATCTCACGTTTTCGCTTGAGTTACTCGTGGATAAAGAAATTAGGCCCATCGCATTATACAGTTTAAATTTGGCGGAATAATACAAAATGACGAACAAAGTAGTTCTTAAGCTGGGCTTTTAGAAGTGTCCAGTTAATCACGAACAGCCTACAAGTCCAGAGGCCGAGTGTGACAGTTAAGGTTAGTTCAGCACGCGAACCCTTACCCCTCACTTAAGGCTGCCCACGGTAAAGTAAGCACTTTTGAAGTCAACCTTTGAAAAATGTCACTTCCCCTACCTGCGTACATTTTAACGGGCACACTGACCTACATCCGCCCAATCAAGTTGGTAACGCCGGAGGGAAAGTATTTCCACGTCTTAAATTTGAATTAAAAGAGTTACGGAAACATGCGTGAATACTGAAATGATTTATTTCGCTTTCAGTTTTTTATTGCATGTAAGTGTAAAATTTAACGAAATCGAAAAATATTTACTTTTTCAATAATTGACCGACGCATAAATCACGTGACCAGGCATATGACAACGTTCGTTTTACATAAGAAGAATATACAATGTGCACACAAGTAGATCTTAATCAGGGCCTTCAAAAGAACTCAGTTTACTGCGAACGGCATTCACCTGTAGCTTAGGCGAAACTCGTTCAAGGGCCGGCGCCAGTAAGCATTCTGCGTGCGAAAGTTGCCCCCACTGCGACGACGAAGCACGCGGCGTCTGAGCTAAGGAAACCTCTGCGGCGTTGCCACGCGCTCTTTACGGGCTTAATGGCGTCTCAGAGAGCGAGCATAATACGGAGGGCGGTAAGTTACGGCGCTCCCATTATCGAGGATCGAACGGCGAAAGAGCCCCGCTTCCAGAGTGAATATGGTAATTACCTGGGCAGAAGGGAACTCGGCATTGATCAGGCTAGCGGTTTGAATACCGCCCCCGCCCCCTTTCTCCCCCCTTTTCCAAGAGGATAATGACGTCCACGCCGAGTTCTTGGATAGGAAAAAAATTTTTATTTCTCAAGGAATTTCCAGTTTGAGGAATAACTTAAAATTCGTGGCTTTTTATTTATTTGATTGATAAGGGTAAAGAGCTGAGAGTTTATATAGACATATTATGTGGGAGAAGTTCGTATTTTTAAAAGAAACAATTTGCCGCAAAAGGTTTTGCTGTGAAGACTTCACGAGGAAGTTCTAACAAACGATTGCAATATTACGAATATAGGATTTGGCCCCCCCCCCCGAACAAGTACTTATCACATATCCTCTTTCTAACTATTTCTCAATCATACGATAATTTTGTAGTACCAGTTTTGAAGGTCGATTATTCATTATTTAATTATTGTTAAATACTCTGGAATTATTTAAGTTCAGGTAACGTACTTATATAACGATAAAAAAAGCAATTCGCTTATATTAACTGATACAGTTTTTACAATAAATTCATCATATAAATCCAAAGAAACTTTAAGGTATGTCTATGTAAAAACTTAATAAGAAGTTGCCGAAATAGCTAATGAACCTTTTCTTCCCTCTACATGAATGCAAATAATTTTGATGACGTTCGTAAAAGTTTAATGATAGGAGACCTCGACGTCTCTTTGGCAACATCATTAGATATGGAACCAGGAACGTCTTAAACACTAGTGAGACAATTACAAATATATACGTGCCTTACCCGGCTCACTATCCCAGTAACCTCGTACCGTAAGCTGGCATCCAACCAACTGCATTCATTCTATAGGATTCGGAGCATAAACTTCGATTTTAATACGTCTAATGTTTCGGTAGAAAGGGTTTAGAGTAGTAGAAAAATGGCAGTTCTAGGACACTTGGCGTCCTGGCGGGGACGAGGGGACAAGCTGACGGCCATCTTTGATTGCGTCATACGGCCATTTTTTCCTTTTCCCCCCTCGGGATTTCTCCTTTCCCTTAAAAAAAAATGGCCTAAATCTTTAGAATTTGCCTCAAAATTTCCCGAATTTCCCTCCAAACGGACAACTTTTTCACAAAATTTTTTTTTGCACAATTCGACTGACTTTTGCACAATTTCCNCGGCCATCTTTGATTGCGTCATACGGCCATTTTTTCCTTTTCCCCCCTCGGGATTTCTCCTTTCCCTTAAAAAAAAAATGGCCTAAATCTTTAGAATTTGCCTCAAAATTTCCCGAATTTCCCTCCAAACGGACAACTTTTTCACAAATTTTTTTTTTGCACAATTCGACTGACTTTTGCACAATTTCCGCATATGTACCCACAATGTGGCTAAGTGACTCCTTTTTGGGGAGTGAGGAGTGACGAGTTGAGGGGTTACCCTGACATTCATGCTCTATCATTCCATGCCAGCACCATCCATCTTGCCTGAAGAATGTTCGACTTCATTGCCCCATCATGCAACTTCTCTCATCATGCTCTGTCATTCCAACTTGGTTTTATCATGTTCATTCTGGTCTCCTTTCACCTGGCATCCTGGCAGGGACAAGTGTCATGCTCTGTCATTCCATTTTGTTATTTTCATATTCCTTCTGGTCTTTCACCTGGCATCTTGGCGGGGACGAGACCTCCTGCTCTATCATTCCACCTGCGTGACACAGAGCGAAGCCTACCCATGCATGCTAGCCTAGAGTCGCAATGTGCGCACACGTCAAGTATGCCCTAAGCCCACCTATATGCATAGTTGGCTGTAATTTCAGAACAATTTAATATACTACTACCAAATTCATAACATAGGCATCACCCTCGACAAAGAAAAGGGCCACAGTGTCAAGTATGCGCCAAGCCTTCTTATAAGCATAGTTGGCTGTAATTTCCAAACCGTTTAAGATACAGCCATCAAATTCATAACATAGGTATTACCTTCCATGACGAAAAGGACCTCAGGGTTAAGTAGGCCCTAAACCCACTTATAAGCTTTGTTGGTTGTAATTTCCGAACTGTAAAATATTTAGTCACCAAATTCATAACATATTTATTGCCCCCGACGATAAACAGGACCGCAGGGTCAAGCTCACTCTAAGACCACGTATAAGCATAGCTGCCCACCATTTCCCACTCACGGAAGCTATAGGCATTAAATTCATATAATAAACATCCCATCTGATGAAGAAAAGCGTGGTAGGTTTAAGTAAACTTTAAGGCATCTTATAAGCATAGTTGACCAACATTTCCCGTCAACCGAAGCTGTAGTCGACAAATTCATAATATAGACATAGCCGCCGACAAGGAACAGGATGGCAGTGTCAAACCCTCGCGTATGCATAGTTGGCTACCATTTCACACCCACTGGGGCTATAGTCACCAATTTCATAACATAGATATCACTTCGACGACGAAAAGGACCACAGAGTCAAGTACAGCTTAAGCCTTCGTATAAGCATAGTTGGCTACCGTTTCCTACCCATAAAAGCTATAGTCACCAAATTCCTGTCATAGGCATCACCTCCGATGTCAAACAGGGTGGTACGGACAAGTACACCTCAAGCCCTCTTATAAGCATAGTTTCCCGACGTTTCACCACCCTCCGAAGCTACGACCACTAAATTCATATTACAGTCATCACTTACGACTGCAATAAAGAAGATAAGGCAAGTAGGCCTTAAGCCTTAAGCCGTGTTACAAGCATAGTTGGTCAGGTATTTCCAAACCTTTGAAGTCCAGGAACATGTAACAACCGCCCACGCATGCAAAGAAAATAAAGGTATACATACTGGCACGTCGCAAAAAATAACATCATTAGAAATATTATTGTGTCCTTTGCACCATTATTTTCACTATACGCTACCCAAAATGTTTACCAATATATATAAAATACAATACAATGACTTACAATACAATTACCATAACAAGTTTCTCTTTCTCAAACAATCGGTTCACAACACTTTACACATTTTACCTCTTAAAAAAGCACCACAAAAGGTACAAAATCCTCTCACAATGAATAGCTTTGTATGACTTTATCTTCTGTAATTTACCATTATATGGTTTAAAACATAAAGTAGTTGTTAAAAAAACTTCAAACCTAAACGAGAGGCTTCCCGAGAAGTGATTGCCTTAAAGTATGTTTATTTTCACCGGCCATGTTCTCCTCATGCCGACACGAAACTCCATACCCAGCCTCCGTCCTCTGATACCAAAGAGTCGAGGGTACTTCCTTCACCAAAACACCCGAAAGTGCTGGTAGTGCTCATAAGACGTTCACTCCTCTCAATCACCCCACAGTCAGAAGCCCAGGATTTTCGCATGTGGGAATCGTGCCGGACGATGCCGCTTGCCGACGAGTTTTCTCGGGATCTACCGTTTCCCCCGCCGCATCATTCCCGCGCTGCTCCATACTCACTTCAATCATCCTCATCGGCTCGCAAGACCTCGCCATTAAGAGGTGCCAAAATCTCTTCACTCACTCACTTCACAGTCAGAAGCCGGGGATATTCTCCCCACCAAATACCTTTCGATTCAGCGAGTGCTTTGTCTGATCTCACTCACACTCACAGTCGTCGACTCCACTCTCACAGAGGCGACACTTGTAGCTCCCAGAATCCCTGTTTCTGTACTACTTCCCCCCGGACACCCATCTTCTCAACTCGTGCCACTGAATTCCTTCCCCTCAACATGAGTATGTGTATACTCTTTCATAAATATATCATAGCACTGTATTACCACGAAAGGAAACTCCCAATTAGCGCGGCTGATTGTAAGTCCAAGAAATATTAAAGTGTGCCTTCAACTTCTCGGCGTGATTCTAAGCAACATCACCCCAAGAAAAACGAAGTCCCGACACATACTTTAGTAGCCTGACGAAGAGCATCACCACTGCTGTGAAGCACAGCCTCCTCCCTTGGTCATCATCGCATCTTTCCTCTCGCAGTCTTCCATCGACGTCTCTCTCGGCCTATGTACCTCCGGCGCATACCGCCGCTGTCTCCTGCGACGATTTTGTTTTCTAACCTACTCTAAAACTAAGTGTTATGTGTGCCCGCGGTTGAGACGGGGGATCATTGCGTCTCAGGACTAAACCCCATACGCCTACAATGAAGGGAAATCATGCAAGGAGATTTGCATCGCGGCAGCGAGGAATTGGGCTGCCATGGCCAGCTATCGGCCATGACAACCTCCCTGAGTGTACTTATAGCTAAACTACTATACTAAGAAGAGAAAGGGAAAAACCGGCATAGGCACCGTAAAAGCCCTTTCGACAGGAAATAATTGAAAAATTGTTGCCTACATGATCAGAATTGTCAGAAAATGCTACAGGAGACAGATGGATGAAAACCATGCTCTTTATTAGTAG
>NQII01000387.1:675585-700739 GCA_002778355.1 Clitarchus hookeri | reverse complement strand
GTTTCGGCCAAACAAGTCTCGTAATCGCAAGAGAATATAGGAAACCACGTGCTTCTGCCCTCCCCTCCACCCCTTCCCAAAGGGCCTCCACGTACCATCACTTCCGCTACGATCGCAAGGCTATTTCCATGCCCAGGAGAGGCCGAAAGCCTAACCAAATTATCGCTGTGGGAATCCGATAGCCCTTGGAACCACGCACAAAACTTGCAAGTGTATGGTACGGGTCGGGAAAAATTATGCCTTTGTTTTTATTATACCAATATTTATTCGCAATTATTTAACGTGACATTCAATGTCCGAAAATTTTTTTTTTCCAAATACAAAATAAAAAGACTTAAACAAAGAGATGTTAAATTGTGAACAAACTGCAACCAACAATATACGCCAGACCTAAGAAAACCACTGCTATTTTCATTACTTTACAAGGAATTTGGAAACTAGGCTTGGCCAACTTGTAGAGACAAAATTTCCCATTAAGGGTATGACGATTCGAAATCCCCCCTAAACATTTTATAGCCAGTAGAATATACATAATGATATCGTCGCAAAATTTATGAATATACACGACAATAGTAGTTCATGAAACAAACCAAATGAGATATAAAGGCACAAGAAATATATTTTAGTTCTATGTTTCCTACGACCGTCCGCCGTGTAACAATTTTTTTTTGTCTTTACGTCAAAATGTTTGTTTACGTAGCTATAACGATTTCTGTATCGAGTTAATGAACAAGGTAAAAACTTGCCAACAAGATTTTTTTCGTGCATGCGAGCGTGTTGGAATTCTATTATATCCTTTCTTTCGGGTTTGTGACTTTATTCTCAGCGAAATGACTTATACCGAAGTCCTCACAAACTCAGTAATAAGTATTTTTTAAATGAAGTAAATGGTTACAATTTTCCTTTTTTCAACCATACAGTGTCAAGCTTTCCTTTTTTTTAAAATGCTGATTGAGTGTTTATGTTATGTTCATAGTCAACAAGGGAAACTTAAGCTTGCAATAATTCCAGTCATCGTTAGAGTCTGCGAAATATTACTGTTAAATTGTCTGCATCAATTGCAAAGCAGAAATGTCAATTTTAGGTGATTTATCGCTGTTGTCATTTTTCCAAAGGGAATTAATGAACGATTGCCCTAATTGCGTTTTGCAGTAGTTATTAACCAAGGTAAGGTTTCATCATAGCTGTTTTTGTTTCATTGCTGTCGTAACTACGTCAGTGTCTGCTATCTAAAGAAACAAAAGTTCAAGGAAAAACACGCAATGAAAGAAGAACATCATTTACAGTTGTTTGATAACAGGAGTGGATAGATTTTCGGTTTTTTGAGTAGTGGTAGAGGAAGAGAAAGAAAGGGGGGGGGNTTTTCCCATTGTGCTGGTGCTGGTATAGACTTACGATTCATGGTACGGGAAGGGGTCACTGCCGTATCAAAAATTTCGGAAACAATATTAAATTAAATCAAGCAATACTTCAAACAATCGATATATAGGACGTTCGGAAATTAAACGCCCAAACTGCGGGAGGTGATTGATTATGAAAAAATAAAGTCGAAACTATATGACACCATATAGCTAAAAAGAATGTTAAAGGAGATATAAGCCTGTGAAAATTAGGGCTTGAAAACGTATTTTCGCGGAATGCCTTGCAGTTTCTGCCAGCGGTAGGGATGGCGGTGATTTACCCACACAGTACGTCCCAATTGGTTGAATGGGACACGCCCATTCGGCGCGCTATGGAGCGTGTACTAGTGGAGGGCAGGTCGTTGTGCTGACGTATCTCTTCCTCAAGTCGCACAGTGCGCACAGACCGAGGACGGCCAGCATTACGCATGTGTCTCTGCAACATGGGAAGCATAGGTCACCTTTGTGCAGCGGATTTTGTAGGCGTTGTACAAGGCATTCGGCGAAAATACGCTTTCAAATCCCAATTTTCATAGGCTCATATCTCCTTTAATATTCCGTTTAGGTATATAGTGTCCTGTATATTTTCGACGTTATTTTTCATAAGGAATTACCTCCCGCAGTTTGGGCGTTTAATTTCCGAACACTCTGTATAATTCCAGTTTTAAAATATCCACATGTGACAGTTTCATGTCAATGAGTGGATTTTGGAAAAAACTAAAAAAAAGGGGGGGGGGGAGGATTTCTCTTGTGACCTCCCATATGGACCAGCCCTTGTACGAGAACAATTCTGGTATTCATGTAAAGTCGCAGTGCGATTCTAATAAGATAGACGCGCAGTGCTTACAGTAGCACTTCCACTGTGAGGAAACCGAGCTGTTGACGCGATAGTGCGCCGGATCCCGGCGATACACGTTCTATATCCGCGTGTGGAAAACGTGTAGGACGTTGCCAGTAGGGTTTTCTCGGGGTAATCTTCGTTTCCTCCGTTACTGCGTTCCAACGCGTCGGAGTCCCGTGGACTATGATCAACTGCGGGCCTTGCATCAACAGCCCGTCATTTTGTAGGCGCTGCTACTGTCCTAAGGTTCACTATCCTCGTGCTCCATTATCGCTACTAGTAGTGTAAAACTGGTGCAGCATGAATCACTTTTCATGTCTTAAAATACGTATCTATTAATTTAAATCCAAAATACTTTTAATTATCAATTTTAAAAAATGTTTTCATGGTTTAAATTAATTTTATTAAGGTTGTATGCGTACACGTTGCTAAATTTATTTCTGTAAAAATTTATTTCTAAATTTAATTTTTAATCTTAATTTGTAAGGGCACCCTATGACTTTTAAGTTTAGTTTTTAAATTTATGCTGTGTATATATTTTTTAAATTCGCTATCAAAATTTAATTTTTAAGTTTGTGTTGTAAATTAATTTCTTGAATTCACCGTAAAATAGTTATTTAAATTTAAATTATAAAATTTAATTTTTTTTTCAATTGTCAATAAAAGTAATTTAGATTAAAAATAATTAATAAATGTTTTAAGTAAACGAACAGTGGTCCATACCGAACCAGGTCTATTACTCGTGTTGCTGTGGTGGTTGCAACGCCGGAACTCGAGCACACCTGTACTACCATACGACATGTGTTCTTGGCTTGGAAAGAGAACGCCGTAGTGATCAGAGCGAGCAACGCGGGAGGTTGACCAGCTACGCGACTGATGTTATCATAGAAAAACGCATTACAAACGCCGAGACATTACACTGAGAAAACAAAAATTTTGCTCGCACCATCTAAATATAATTTTTAATGCGTGCAAATATTACAAAGTCATTGTTAAAAAAAAAAAATGTTGTCTGGACGAAATTCTATGACCTATCAACATAGAGTTACGAACCAGTAACACACATAACGTAGGCACAGTGTATTGGCTTAGCTCTGAATTACTACAGAACAGGGCTAATGTTAAAATGAATGAAGTATTGAAATTGTATTATATATATATATATATATATATATATATATACACATACGCAAACAAAGAACCTACTCTGTAGGAAGCAATACATAAGCGAAGGAACAAACGCTTGAACACACTGTTCGGGCATCCCGTCAGAGGTCTCCCAGCTTCTGTGCTTCTGTCGCTCTCTTAACTGTTATCGATACCATGGTCTAAATGAAACGTTATGGACGTATTTGCCACAGAACTATGGTGATACCAAGGAATTATCTGGTCAGGACCTGCGACATCTAAACATTTTGATTTTACTTATTCAACCGTAAAAATTTCCGCGAGGTTTTTTATTTGAAATTTACATTATTCTGGTTTATGGCCTAATAGCTTCAACACTGTTTAACAAAATAAAATAAATTCACAACCACCATCATAACGACAAACCAGCACCTTCTCTCTCTCTTGCTCTCTCTCTCTCTCTCTCTCTCTCTCTCTCTCTCTCTGATTGGCTATAATTTCAAACTATAAGGAAACTTCCCACCGAAAATTGCACATGATCAATTTCGAAAACTGATATCACTGACTCGGGCTTAGATCGTATATATTTTACGCCCTCTTAACGCTACGCGGCGATCTGACTGCAGGTCTGGATTGCGTTTTCTGCGAGAAGAACGAAGAGTACGATTGAGAAAACATATCAGGTGCTGCAAATGGAACAAGCCGGATGATGCGGCGTGCGTGCAGTCGCTCGTTGATTAGTGGAGATGTGTCAGGGAAGCGTTTGTCTTCGGAAGGATGGCTGCTTGCCCCTGGAGCTGCCTGCAGCGAGAGCAGGCACCCTCCGTCGCATCGCAGAAGTGCTCCTTGAAGCACGGAGAGTCTGGCTGCATCTCACGGCGGGGATGCATGGACGGCATCCCCCCATCACTGCATACCTCTCGCGGCGAACTCTCAACAGTCCCAAGTAAAGGAGGCTGCCTTCATCTTTCTGCGCACTGCCGAAAAAAATTCGTGTTCGGGGACTGGGATTGACACAGAAATTTACCTGGATACACCGGGGCAGCGGTGGTGCAGTGTCCAGGGCGCTCGCCTCCCACCACGGCGATCCGGGTTCGATCCCCGGCGGGTTCACTCCCGGACTCTCGCATGTGGGAATCGTGCTGGACGATGCCGCTTGCCGGCGGGTTTTCTCGGGGTACTCCCGCTTCCCCCGCCCTTGCATTCCAGCGCCGCTTCACTCTAGGGTTTCATTTCTGTAATGCCCGGGGATGACGGTCACCTACGGGTCCCAGCTGGAAAGACCGTCACTCGGAGGGTGTTGCCTTTCCCTGGGTGCACTCCCCACACGCCATTTAATTTTACCTGAATACAAAATATGACACACAAAATTAATTTACATTTATATAACGCTTGAGTGTGTAAGGTAACTGGAATTCAGTCGTGAGTTTCACTTTTAATTTGCGCTAGAAATGTGTATTATTATTATTATTATTAAGATTATCGTCAATGGATATGAACATTAACTGAAATACGTATTTAAATAGCTAGATAACTGCCTGAACGAATTCATAATGAAACTATTACCCGTTTGGACATGAACGTAACTGCATTTATGGATGTACTTTTACACGATGGAAATTCGGAATAAAATTATATTTACGTTAGAAGTACCGAAAACACAGAATTATAAATTATAAATTAATAAAATTAATTAAACAAAAATACGATTATAAATTATTAATTCATTTCGGGAGTCAGTATAAGCAGAAAATTTAAATGCGCGTTCTTGGACTGGGACTTAATTTATTTCTTAAATTCAGTATCTACCCGCCCTACTAACTTCAAACTGAAATAAGCGACCATTTCAAGAATATTTCTACAAATTCTAATGAAACTTTTGCAACGCTGAGATCCGGGAAAGCCTACCGAGTAATTACAAATGTCGCTGGTATTCAACAGTGAAAACTAAAGAATTATTTTCAAATTAACACAACAAATAATAGCGAAATATTTTACATTTGGTGTACAAATGAAACAACTGAAAACTACATTTTATGGTTGTGATTTGAATGAAAATTAAATTTCTGTTTGAGTTTAGTCTCGCCAGATACTTGCAAAACGAGAATGGATAGTTCCAAACACAAACAATTTTTTAGTGCCGAAATATTGCCAGTTTGAACAATTATCAATTTTGATTTGGCGGGAGCTAGTTCCGAATTTCCTCCAATATATTCCGTACATTCGTCTTTTCAAATTTTGAACAATAAGAAACAAAGTTAATTGTCAATATTGTAAAATACTGTTTTTGAGTTAAAACTGCGAATGACATTGGCTGTAGATAAATAACTACAATAAGTCTGGTGTCTAATTAATTTCAAAGTGAACGTACATGTAAATTTACTTTATCGTAAACATAGGTGATATTTTTGTTACCATTCCACACGATTACTGCAGAAGATTGCATTCGTCAGTCGCTGGATTAGTAAGCAGAGCTTGTCACGTTAGGCAAAGGTTTGCCGAGTCAACATGTGGGTACCCACGTACAAAGATGTTTCCCGATGACGCACGTTGGTACAGCTATCGCGAGAACGCGGGTGCAGATGCGGCGGAAGCTGTCCAAGCGAACCGGACGTGTGTCGCGCGGCAAAGGTGCAGAAAGTTCTCGCGTGTTGTAAAACACGCACGCGAGGAGCTTCGTTCTCGGCACACTGGAATCAGCGCGACTCGTGATACGTCTGCTTCAGTCACCACAGTCGACAGCCGGCGACGTCTCTGAACGCCTGCTGTTAGCATACGAAGAATATCACATGGCGATGACGCATTCATTCAATTCAAGGGGGGTTGTTTCTGAGCAAAGCTGTTCCCGGTACGAAGCTACGAGCTGGCCAGGTAAACAGGCAGAGCCTGAAACACATAGCATTGTATGCTATGTGTTTCAGCTGGAATTCGAAGAAATAACATTAATTTCCCCGGAAATAACTGTATTTTTTACAATACTTA
This sequence comes from Clitarchus hookeri, assembly GCA_002778355.1. Taxonomy (NCBI): domain Eukaryota; kingdom Metazoa; phylum Arthropoda; class Insecta; order Phasmatodea; family Phasmatidae; genus Clitarchus; species Clitarchus hookeri. The sequence goes on along the minus strand of NQII01000387.1, from coordinate 694,388 downwards.
CCTGTGTGTACTGGAGACATTTGCGTAGCAACAGCTACAAGCACTACAAATCTATTACTTCGCCCTCATCCCCCCTCCTCCTGCGAGACCGAGCTCCTTGGCCTTCATGCCACTCAGGCTGAGTTAGAGTTCGCCAGTCGGTCGTTTTGCAATTTCGAGTTGGATTGTTTCAGTTCTGGTATATTTCGTAGTCATTCGTACTAGACTCACAACAACATTCCAATGCTACTATAAATTCCTTTTTTTTAAAATATAAATTTAAAGTAGATGCTTGAAATAACATAATTTATATATATATGTATATATATATATATATATATATATATATATATAGGTAGACATACTACAATTCCTCGAAATGCTTTTATAAATATACTTAACACCACTTACAAGCTAATAAGGGTTGCTATCAAGTTTCATAATTTCACTTATCCCATTCCTTTCACCATTGTTACTTCCTCAAAAAATTTTTTAAAAGGTGCAATTACGAAGAGATACTTTTCTGGGAGTAATTACGAGGTTCGTTTTGGGGGGTTATTATAACGAGTTACATTTCGGGGAGTCAAATTTTTTTACCATGGCGTGACTTCTGAACAGTTTGAACTGAACGATTTTCAATACAATATACAAACACACCTTAGAAAAATTTCAAACGTTTTTGTGTGAAATAGGCGTACATTTGAATTTTTTGTTTTTCATTATCTCACAAACTGTCAGTCAGACTGTTAGTTTACTTATTATTTTCATTCAGCAATTCATATACGAAACAACTTCGGCCCGATTTTTAAATTTGTTAGGAGAGTGTACACAAATTGTTAGTATTCGGCCATTCTAATTTTGTGACCTTTTTACCATCCCAGGCCACTTAAAACTACAAGCATCGTGCTTGGTTTGTATCCAACCCATCTTGACGGCTTGTATATACATCAAAAACTTGTTCATTTCCCCTTCCCCAACCGTTTTCCATTCTCGAGCCACGGAGTTCTTACTTTTCATGTCTCCCACCCACCTTGTCCGCTTCTGTGTCCGGGATATCTTCAGCCCCTCCTCCTTCCCGCATTACCTTCAGGTGCTCGTTTGCACCAAGTTTCACGGCCCTACCTCAAGTAGTCCATAAACATTGAAAAACGTCCTCATATGAAACGGCATGGCTACTGAGTGACCTGGCTTTGGTCACAGTTTATTCTAACTCACGGAGTTCCGCGGGACCATCACCCAGTTATGTTTAAATTCGGTGTTAAAAGATTTTATGAATTTTTGTGGGCGAAAGTTGCCTCTCGTCCTTGCTTATATACGCCATAACATCGTTTTAACGCTAAGTAATAAAATCCCAGAGCTAAGTCTGTAGAAGTGAATGAGCGTTTACGTAAATTGCCCTTAACATGTGATTGCTAGAGATTTTTAATGCGCGATTTCTTCTAAAACTTCTAAATAATTTGCAAAAAAAAAAAAAAAAAAACGTCAAAATATTTATTGCACAAAACGCGACGAGAAATATAGGCTGAAACTGCACCCATAAAAGTTTAAGAAGTATTCCTGAAATGAATAACCTTTTTTTAGACAGAGAAATAGCAATTCGAACCCGAGAGGGGAAATACTTTTTTCTCATCTCTACGGAGTAGAAAATTGAATTACCTCATCTCATTCCTACACATGCGTGTGTAGACGAAATAATGTTAACCCAACTTCAATATGTCACAAGAGGACAACCGTAATGATGTATACTGGTAAATAATAATCGCACATATTCGTGTTTACGTTAACACTTGTACACACAATGCAGATAATGATATACGTGTCGCACAGAAAGGTTATATTTGCCTGGCAGCGAACATAGAAATACTCTTCCCCGAGGGGTAACTGATTTTTAAACCGAGGCAGCTCTACGCCAGGACACGTTGACGTCACTGTCACCGATCACGCAGCCTGTTGCAGCAACGAAACAAGTTCTTTGTCAGGTTAAGTACAGCACGGATAAGAAATGCTCTTATCAGCAAAACTTGAAACCGTAAGCTTATGTGGGAGTGAAAGGGTTAGCTAAAAGGAAGTTAATGTGTATTTATTTAACAAGATTGATAAAAACATGGAAAACTGATGTTTCAATGGTTTTCACGCTGACTGAATTTTTATGCTGCCAGCTCGCTTTGTGGGTAGAATACTTTCGACGTCTTGAATTTGATCCTCGCAGAATCAAATCATTGAACTCGTTCCAGCGTCGCACTTCAGATTACTACGTTAAACATATTAAATATATATTACTAAATTGTTAAACCAAGATAGTTCACGTGTTTTTGCAACATCGTCATATAAAAACGCATAAATGCGTGTATAAGTTTGTAATATGAACCATTCCAGCATTTTTCAGGGGCAGTATATTATATCCGGTGTCTTGAAAATTTTTAAGTGTTTTGTAAATAACGTCTTTTAATACCGAAGCAATGATTAAATGTTTGCTTAGGATTTAATATACTGCATATACTGCAACATAAAATTCAATTTATTGAAAGAATTAGGTTTGTTTCTAATTTGTTGGTTTACATTAAAATCGACTTAAATTTCGTGTATCGCTAAGGGATACGCACACACGCATACAGAATAAGCACAGTTATAGAGATAAAAATGGGTATCTTGTACGAGGCACGATTACCCCGTGTCTGAGAGTCTTTGTTTCTAACCAAGGCACCGAAAAATACTGATTTTTTTATGTTATCCTAGAAAAAGATTTGCGGAAGCTCACTCAACACTCTTACGTGAACAGCGTATTTTCCTGGGGTCAAAGGCATCTGGATCGGGACCCTAGCCACCCTAACAGCCTAGCGACAAAGGTGGAGTGATAATGGCAGCTCGCTAACTATTGTCATTCCCGGTGAAGTTATTTACAAGCATGAAGTTCGTGTATTTTATTTGGAACACATTAATAAACACGTGGCACGTAATTGTTACTTAGAAAAAAATAAATAAATGGCGTGTGGGGGGGGGCACCCGGGGCAAGGCAACACCCTCCGAGTGACGGTCTTTCCAGCTGGGACCCGTAGATGACCGTCATCCCCGGGCATGACAGAAATGAGACCCTAGAATGGAGCGGCGCTGTAATGCAAGGGCGGGGGAAGCGGGAGTACCCCGAGAAAACCCGTTGGCAAGCGGCATCGTCCAGAACGATTGCCACATGCGAGGGTCCGGGAGTGAACCCGCCGGGGATCGAACCCGGATCGCCGTGGTGGGAGGCGAGCGCCCTGGCCACTACGCCACCGCTGCCCCTATTACTTAGAAAATATCTGCAATTCAATTGACGACCTATAATACTTTCAAAACACACAGATGGAAATTAAATTTGATTAAAAGTTTTAGTTTGGCCTAGGCTTCGTCACAATTCCGGATTCTGTAGAGAAAATCGCGAATTAGAATAGGAATATCACATGTAGTGTATTATGATGCTCTCACTTTATAAAGTTACGAGTTAAATCTAATACGAATATATCCGTTTTGCCAGATTTTACATTAAATTAGGTAATGAAACTCTGAGTTATATGTAAGGATGGAATTAGAGAACCAAGTCCTGAACCTAGGGCCGAAATAAACCGTATTATACTTCCACTTCGTCGAATCGGAAACGTATTCGGACAACCAAATGACAGTCCTGTCCAGGCTCGCACGCAGAGTAGAATACACTTCTTGTCGCGGTCCGACCTTGGGAATAGTAACTGGAAGGAGTTTTCGTGTCTAAAGTCCGGGGTGTGATGCACCAAGAGTTGAATGTTAACTCCTGCAGCTGCTACCACACGCGCTGCAGTTGTGTATTGCGGGTTGACGATCCCTCAGGGGCAAAACCTCAAACTAGCGCTGCCTTGGATGACTGCAAAAAAAGGACACCCGACAGCTTGCGCATTTCTAAGAGACGGCCTCATTACCTCCAGCTTGTAAAGCAGTACAAATACTATCTGGTTCGTTTTACAGCAAAAAAACTATAATAGATGTTGAGACAGTAGCCTAAATTATCTTCCTTATTTATGGAATTTCAGATTGAAGGCTGTAAGTAAAATTATACATACGAAACCACAATATACAACATTTATTAACTCTAAAAGTGTGCTTTTGAATGTCTATTGTAATAAGGAATATAATGGAATTGACTTTTATTGCCGTTGTATAAATTTGTTGTATGTCGCGGTAAACGCAGAATGTGACGTTTTGTTACTCTTATCTGTGGTAGGATAGCATTTATATCATTTTCCTTATCATTCGGATTTTTTTATAAATCGAATGACATTTATAAATTTGTAGTTTAACTGTACATTCTCCTTAATATACTGACTAGAAATGGAACCTAAGGATGAAAAAAAAAAAAAAACTACACAACATTAGGAGAAAAACAGTATCAACAAATAGAACGACGCAAAACAAACCACAAAAAGACACAAACCAGATCTTATACTTACAACTAGAATTTTAAAAGATACATTTTTGGAATGTGTAACTTAGTCATCGAAAATCCATTAAGAGAAATAATGAAAATTCAAACTGAAGAAGGAATTGAATAATGTGATGCAACAGAAAACCATACTTTATCTATTATTGTGTTAGAACCAAAACATAAGTAAATAAACGTACAAAAATATACACAAAAAACGAAAAGAAATTCTATAATCGATTTACAAGAAAAAAACATTTATAAGGAATCGAGGAATAATGATTGGGGAACGACATGAAATCACGAAGACAGAACAATTACAAACGAAATATAAAAGAAAAATGGACGTGGAACAGCACAAATAAACGAAACGAGTCCAACGTTTTGAAAACTGAGATCTGTTCCCATTTTCATGTGATAATATTGTAGAATGATTTCAGGATGGAAAATACGGATTATATATTTTTTGGTAAAACAGACACACACAAGGGAGGGGGGGGGGAAGGCTGGGAATATCGGTGCACAGGTAATATACGGAGTGAAGCACTACGTTGTTAATAATTTATCAAGCAATATCTGGTCACTTTTAACGAGTTATTTAACGAGGTAATAATGTAAACCTGGAATACGTCAAGGCATTTTTACAACATCGAATATCAGTTCACGCAAATACAGTCAGCATTAATTAATTCTGCATGTAACAGTTACTATATCCTACAGTAAACATAAAATGTTACTGACGCATTTTACACAACCGAGCAAAATTGAATACAAATGCCGTTGCGTTAAATTCATCAAAAAAGACGAGTGAAAATACACACGTTATCAGAATAATTAAAGCGAATTTAAACAACATTCGTTCCATGAATTAACATATATGCAAAGCTTGTGCGTATTAATGAAATATCCTAAATTACACATCGTTGTACAAAATCATAACGTATGCATGTAATTCATAAAAAATCTAATAAAATATGGTTTTGTTACGTATAATTAATTGTTTCCCTGGCCAAAACATATAACGGGAAAAATGGGACACTAAAATTTATTGTCCATTCACGGTTACCTCACACTTTTCTGAAGTCTTTGCTGAAGTTCTATTTCAAGGATATTCATCCGCCTTGTGGAAACTAAGATTAACTAAGTCTAGAAAAGGACAACGCACCGAATTCGTGCGCGCTCAGTTGTAATGATATTTTGCATGCGAACTATTTCTTACTAGGCGCTACCAACACTTGTGATTTCTCACTTTATTTTATTCAAATTTACTATAAATGAAAAATTATAATTTATAAATGAAATATAGGCAAATCTTCAAACTAACAAAAAAAAAGATACTTTTTACGTTGACAAAGGTATGAAACGCTTGGTGTGCATATCATATTTAGGAAATAACTAAACATGGGGGTGATTTTTCCAAGGTTTGATTCAAAAAGTGTGATGGAACCTGGAATAAGTCTACTACCACGCACGCGACGTACGCGGCCGGTATTGCAGGAAGGAGAAATTAGCTGCTGTATATAACTCAGCACATCTCTGCTTCGAAACTCACGACACGAGCATGAGCGTTCGAAGCTAATGTGAAACGAAGGACGCCAAAGGAAAATTCGGAACGGGACCCAGGAAACCCAAATAACTCCATTGCACGACGCTACACTCCGATTCCCGGACAAACCAAACAAAGGCATAAACTTGTAATTACTCCCAGCACAAACTTAAATTAAAACCAAATATAGAATTGAAATTTAAAATGAAAAAACCAAGTAGCAAACATTTCCTAATAAACGATAAATTTTGGAGGGAAAAAAAACCTTATTAAAAACCAGTATAGTCATCTTGCTGAAATTCACGAAAAAGCCTCGTGACCAAAGATCAAACAGCCTGTAAACAAATTGAGTAATTCTCAACGAGTCTTTTCTCGTCCCCACAGCGCGACGTAAACTTCTCCAGCCCACGTGACATAAAGTCACATGGGGACACTGTCGCATTGACGTGTCCCCATGTGACTTGAGGATGGCTGTCCCGTCACGACGCGAAAACCATCCTCAAGTCATAAGGTTTCTCCATTTCGCCAGAGTAAAGTTCACAACAGCAACGCCGCAATACGGAGTGTTGCCAGAGCAATTTTTTTTTACCGTAAAATCAAGTCCGTGTGAAAAAAATATAGCTTTGAAGAATACGCTCTTCCGTCGCGTTACATGCAACATTTCCCAATAATATCATATAAGAATTTTTTCTTGTTTTTTTTCGTTAGTTAATAAAAACAATGAATTCAGAACAATCAAGGTCTTGGAAAAATATTAGTAACCTTACTGTTATTAAACTCGAAAAAAAAAGAATACAATGAAAAACACAACGTAATACTGTACTGCAATACTTTTATTTTTATTTTTTTATTTTAACAAATAGTTATTTTAAAGATGAGTCAGAGGTTCATGACAAAAGTTCAATTCAAGCAAACTCCTGAAAATAACTCTACATACTCTTATTTAATGTGATCATTTGAACTGTTGACATCGACATAAAAAAACCAATACTAATGGGATACGTTAAAAATGGTAAAGTTTTCAGGGAAAACTACACATTACAAAGTGGTAGCATGCTGGGTATAAAGAGTGTAATATGCTGTATCGAATGATGAAGAATATTGAACGACATAAGTAGTCTTTCGTGCAGGATCCTCCTGAGCTGACGGTTCAGGAAACTCGTCCACCTTGCTGAATGCGGAGACCAAATTTTCAGAATCTCATGTAGGGTAAGGTTGCGAGTGATTTTACGTTTATATTAAATTTTGAACCAACTATACGGAATGTACAGTGATGATTGCTGAGAAAGTATTTGACAAAAACAGTCATTATGCGTGGAGTGGAATTTTTTTTTGTGAAATCACAAGTATAATCCATTAACGGTTACTTCAAACTTTTCTAAAGCCCTGCTAAAGTTCTACTTCCTGGATATTCCTCCGCCTCGAGCAGACAAAGCTTAACAGAGTCTAGAAAATTACTTCAAAGGGACAACGCACCACATTTGTGGGCAGTACAGGAGAAATGGCGACTTTGGCGCAATGGGCTGAGGGCTCGGAGCATCGGAGCTGTTCAAGCAGTCATTTCGGTCCCCGGCGGCCATCTTGTCCGCCATCTTGGATCCATGCGACTTTGACCTTAATATTTGAACTTAAAAAAAAATTATTAAAAATATTAAAAAATATAAAAATTTATTAAAAAAAATATAATTTCCGGAGGTTCCCCACAACCCCTCCACTCATACTCAATCCACAATCTTGGTAGGTGAAGTCCACCATCTTGGTAGGTGTCACAGCCAACTTCCATCATTTTGGTCGGTGCAGTCCACCATTTTGGTAGGGGTCACAGCAACCATCCGCCATCTTAGTTTTTTATCGTTTGTAATTTGTTTATACATTACTAGAGTTTGTCTCTCACCTTCGTTCGACTGCGATTTTGTTTTTTTTTGTTTGTCATTTATTTTGCATTGGTGGTGCTGTCCCTAGCACCGCGTCCAGCAGACGACTGACCCCCTCCACTGCCCCCTCCCTATTTATTTAATTGATAAATTGACCTATCTCCGATTCTCATTAATTACCCACCCCTTTCCAATATATTTAATTGCTCCGCCAATGTTTTTCATTGGCTAATTACACGGGTATTTTCAGAAGCCTTCGTTCGACCAATTAGTCGGTTCCCCTCCACCCCCTTCCAATATATTTTATTGCTCCCCCACTGTTTCTCATTGGCTAATTAATCGGGTGTTTTCAGAACGATTCGTTCCTACTAATCAGCAGGCTACTTTAATCGGGAGGACGGAATATCCCCCCCCTCCGAGTCACTACTGGAAATCAGTCTTTTTCTCGCTCATAGAAATGTACGCGTGTTGTCCGTGTGACCATGAAATCATTTCGCTATTTTGGCATTTGGAAGGATGCGCTCTGTTAGTGCCTTGGACAAACGTAACGAGTTACCATACCTGCCTAAAGAATTTGTTCTAGTCTACGCACCTTATGAAATTTCGACCGCATTCAAGTATTCGCCGGCCTACCTGCATCAGGACGAAGACATACAAGACTGCCTCCCGTGCAAGGAGTGTTACAAGGGATGCACCACCTCGGTGCCCGACACACCGCATCGCAGGGGTTGGTGCAAGGCTCGACGAGCAGTCCCCGCGACGTCTGCGCCCGTGGAAGACGACGTCCCCGTTGAAGACGCCCTCCCCGTTGAAGACGCCATCCCCATAGAAGACGCCATCCCCATAGAAGACGAAGTCCCCGTGCAATCTGCACCCGTGGAAGATGCTCATCTTCAAGAAATTTGCTGGCAAGCAATACCCGGCGAGGAAACCAAATCAGAACACAGGTACCAGATGTGTATGGACCTCGATTAAGTTTCAAATGACTGTAAAAAATTTGTGAAACTCTGTGTTAGCATGGGAACTTAAATTTTTTTATATAAAAAAAATGGTATGACATATTTTGCAACATCCAAGGTTTTCGCTCGTTGGACTCGTACACCATTAGCAGATTGCCATCTCGTACAGTTAAGAAGACGAGAAAACCAAAGTTTTCACTTCTTTATCGCCGTGTCCATGGAAGTACCTCGACCGCACCATGCAATAGGCGTATTCGAGTGTCCCAGCCACCTCACGTACTCGCGACCATTACGTCGTTTCAGAACCTTCCCCACCAAATACACGTCTGGAAACTGTGGAGGCCAGATCTCTTCGGTGTAAAATCCGCCAATGATGGGCTCGCCGCGTAGGTCCTCGAGGTAACACATGCGTGGGCACGAGTGTCCTATACGCACCGCACCACCTTGTACTACTCTGCAGACCAGTTCAGACAGAAGCCTTTGTGTAAAACTCCCCGTTTTTTTTTAAATCCGCACCAAGTCACCGATCTTGGCTTTAGGGTTGCGCGGGTCCTTCCTCTACGGAAAAGCACACGAACCAGGGAATCGTTTTAACGTCTTCGGGCTTCATGCGATTGGTAGAATGAACGGTAGAATTGTACTCGCGAACGAGTTTTGGGAGAATATCCAACCACTTGTATGTCTCCGCAGTTTAGCTTTGAGCGTCCTGTGAAAACGCTCGACGATCCTGGCCTTGAGCCCAAAGTATTTAAAATAATGATCTATGCCATTATTTTTCATCAGTGCACGAAAAGTTGCATTGAAATGTTCTTTACCATCGCCGGTGTTTAGATTTTTCGGAATGCGTCCTTCGCGCAACACATCCGCCAAGGCTTTCGTGACGTCGCGCGCATTCTTCGACCTGAGCGGCCTGGCCCGGGCATACTTGGAAAAAGTATCGATTATGGTCGAAATGTAGCGGTGACCTTTATTCACCCGAGCAAAGTCTCGCATTTCGATCAGGTCAGATTGGAAAGTATCGTCCGGTTCTTTCATTACGTATTTTCTGCGTGAGTAATCTATGCTAGTGTATTTGTGCAGCTCGTCGGCAACTGCATACTTGCTCATTTCGAAATGTAGCCCGCCTCCGTGAGTTCTTCGATGATGGAAATTATTTCGTTCGTGTGCGAGCGGTTTCCAGCTACCTGCGAAGCAAGTCTCGGCCTCTCTGCTAACTCATTCGGATCATCCCAATACTGTTAGCCAATTTATTTTTCCGCTCTCCAATTTCATAGTCAAACCCTAACTACTAATTTCACCTACCCTAGAAAACAGTCCAGCTATAACGGGGAATTTTTTCGTGCGCCGTGTCTTTAAATCGATGTGATGCAGGGTTATTATCGGCGTAATATGCGCGACTTTGCTTTAACAAAAGGACGTATTTGCGCAAATCCCATTCGGTGTAGTTTCCATGGCGCCTGCGAAACAAAAGTTCGCTCAATCCCAGCATGATTTCCACCTTGCGCTTACCGATCTTCGGTACATCCCCGGGAAAAAATAAAACTTCCTTATTTCCAAGGTACCATTTTCCACCACTTTTCTGCCAACCTTAAGTCTTGTCGGCAGTACGGTCAGTGTAGGGAGCGATGTAATGAGATAGAAGAGTGACCACATCGGGCCCGTGCTCTCGTGTTCGTTTCCATTCTCGCCCGCGTAGAAAATCGATCAGGGGCAATTCGTCTTCGTCACTAGTGATGCCACCTTCCGATTCGGGCTTTTCCGTTTGCGCGTCGGGGTCGGCTCTTCCACCTTGATTTCACATTTGCTTTCAACGTGGGCATCGTCCCCGTCACTTGTTTTTTTCCCCCTTTATTATTTAGTCTAGCCGGAGGGTAATAGGTTTGAGAGCCCCGCTCCCTTCGATTCTCGACGGCCATTCTGTTATTTTTCGCGAGTAAGTATTTGGTACGTACCACCTCGATCGCTCGTTGAAGCTCGCTCACCAATTCGGTTCTGTTATCCATCGTTCACTGAGTGGAAAAGGCGTTTCGTGCATGTATATATATATCGACCTCGCCTTTTTGTAGGAAATAATTCGCGATTTTCTGAAACTGACGACTGACAATATTGCTTGACAAGCAAACAGAGGATTATTTTTGTCGAAGAAATGCTGTCATGTACAAAATAATTTACTAAAGAAAATTAAAGTTATATGATAAATGCAAGTAAATACGGAAATATAACCGAATGTAATATGTTTGCTAATGCAACAGAGCTCGAATGCAGTAGTTTTTAAACACAAACGTAAATTAAGACGTTATACTTTCTACTCATAATTTTTGTCGTCATGTTGTATTAATGCGATTTTGATTATTGCTGTGGGGATATTTAATGTTAACGTGTGTGATGTACCTACTTGTTGCAAATCGATCTAAAGGCGAAATGTACATTAATAAACCAACTATCAAATAAAATTTACCATCTCAAAAGTACGCTAAATCATGTTTGAACAAATGCAGAGGAAAACACGTTCGCCATACTTCAAAATGTTATACTGTGCTATTCACTAATGGTAGTTACTTTATGGTTTAACAATAAAAATAACAATATATAAAATCCTGGTTTAAAAAATATGGCAAGCATGCTTCAAAGCCAGTTGCAAATATTGTATTTTCTTCTCGGAAAGAAAAGTGATTAGGTAAAAACGCAGACAATTCAAGACAAACTTCGTCTAGTAGAAATTGACAAAATGAATTTGTAACTCTCATTTAATTTACCTGAAAGAATAAAAAACCCGCCTCATAGTAAAAATATACCATGCGATAAATTTCCTTTGAAATCTCAAATTTAAAACATGAAATATATACTAGTGAGGGGCGGAGAAGATGCTTTGTTATAAATAAACGGTATTACTTTAGTTTGTTAAATATTTTCTGGGTGGCATGTGTACCCGTAAGACGACACTGAGGCTATGACAACAGTCTTATGGTTTTGTTTGTTTTGTATGTTCCAGGAGCATGGTACACCCCTTATACTTGCTCCTAGCTGCTGCTGAGTTACTGGTCTTGGCTGGGAATCTGCACACGACAGGTAACGATATCTGCTCTATAAAAATTTACATGTCATGTCTTCTATTAATTAAACGTTTCTTATAACAATTGTTGAAAAATAACTAATGGTCCTTATTTGCATATACACTGAAGAGCCAAAAAAAAACTGGTAAAGGTGTTGGTAAGCAAATAACAAAGGTATGGAACCAATCAGAGTAACGCGATGCGTCGGCAGCTAGATCGGTTACTGCTGCTGCAATGGCAGGTTATCAAGATTTAAGTGAGTTTGAACGTGGTGTTATAGTCGGCGCACGAGAGATGGGACATAGCATCTCCGAGGTAGCGATAACATTCGGATGTTCGCGTACGGCCATTTCACGAGTGTACCGTGAATATCGGGAATCCGGAAAAACATCACATCTTCGACATCGCTGCGGCCGGAAAAAGGTCGTGAAAGAACGGGACAAACGACGACTGACGAGAATCATTAAACGTGACAGACGTGCAACCCTTTCTCAAATTGGCGCAGATTGGATTTGTGGACTGTCCTGCAGGATTCATGGTGTGAATTGCCTCCTGCATACCTTCGGACATTAGTCGAGTCCATGCCACGTCATCTTGCGGCATTTCTGCGTGCTCGCGGGGGCCCTACACAATATTAGGCAGGTGTACCAGTTTTTTTGGCTCTTCAGTGTATTTAAAGGTAAATGTACACATTTGAGAATGAACTTAAGAAAATAGACACATTTTCTTAAGCACCTGTCACGTTTTCATATTTTCTCCTTCAAACCTATGTGACAAATTTTAAAGACGAAGTACGTCCGTCAATGTTTACCTTCAAGCAAAATTAATCAAATAATTTTGAATATGTTTTAAAAATGTCAAATTATAATTTCTCTTGTTTTACGAACATAGAGTGAGTTTTTTAAAACATTATTTTCTATGCGGGATACACCTGCTGTGTTAACATGTAACCCTTTACAGGAAGGCATATAAAAAATTCTGTGATAAATTTTCACTTAAAACGAAAATTTTATTTTATTTTTCGCAGTTATTTGTTAGGCGATAAAATTGATTGCCTTTAATTTTCTACTATTGTTGTTAAATGTGAACTTTAAACATCATCAATGCCCTGACAGATATACGAATTAATTGTTATCGTCATAATCATGGTTTGTTTTTTAGTTGCCGGTCGCCATTTTAAAGTTTAGTGCGGTTGGAAATGATTGCATTTAATGTGCACGATTCTGATAGGCTGAACTTGTCAAACATTAATGACGTTTTAGAATTGGTCGAACACATACTAAATGCTTGATGGAAACTGGAGACATTCAATTTTTTCGGACAAACAGACAAATATGACAGCGTTCATGAGGTTTCTGTGACGTCACAACTTTCCAACTTTCTTGAACAAAATTTGTTTGAATCAATTTGACAGAAAAATTAAGATTAACAGGTGCTTTAAAGTATTACTAAAATTATAATACTAACATTGGTGACAACTGAAAATGAACTGATTTTAACACGTTTACAGGTAATAGTATTTTATTAAAAGTGACGAGTTTACATTCGTATGAAATTTTGCAGTGTCATATTACGTACGTGTTAACAGTAGTATATAGGTTTATGTTGTGAGATTTACGTCTGGACAAAAGGAACAGATTGTCTGATGCAGGGATGTAATAAGCGTTCAGAAAATCGGGAACCAAATCCAAAAGTTTTCCAAAGAAACATGTCTAAGCAAATTCAAATCTAAAATTTTAATAATGTATACATCTTATTTAAAAATAACAATCACGTGCCGTTGAATAACTATCTCTGTGTAGAATCCCCAAGAAGTTGTTTTGCTGTAAGGTTAAACGGCGATATGTCAATGGCAATAAAACAGGTAGATGGGAATGCAAAAAAAAAAAAAAAATGTTATTATCACGTGCTCTATCCATTCTTCAAATTTAGTTAAGAAATGTGAAGATGTGCATTTTCTTTCCTGGGTTACGCACAGAGATGCCAGACGGAAGAAAATTTCCCGTTTTTCGGAGAATTATAGTAGTTAAAATCAGGAGAAAGGAGGGAAAACTGAATAAAAACGGATATTTTGAAATAATTCTATATTTCCATATTTATATATACATAATTACGAATAAAATTAATTAATAATAACTTTTTATTTACATATTTATATATACATATGCCTGCAAGCATATTTAAATAACGTATTTTTATTTCATTATCTGCGTGATTTCTTCTGGGGGCAAACGAGTATATGGGTTTTCTCAGAGAGCTCCCATATTTTTTTGACATATACATTTTATGGTGGAAGGTATTTTGTGGGCACAAGCTAATATTTTTACTGAGAAAAAAAGAACGGCAATTATATGGGGATTCTTGGAAGCAGGGATTCGTGAAATTCTTTTATTATAAACATACAACCAAGAAAAAAAATTCTTTTCAATGCAGAAGTTACCTTTGCTACGAAAGTTTTCTGCCTATACAAGACATTTTTGTATTAATAGTTTTCGATTACGCTATTTTTTTTTTAAATAGGCAAATTATGTTTCGAAAGTGTACAGTGCAAAATATTTAAAAATTATTCTCCAGTTTAAAGTTATCTAAAAAAATATTTGTTTTTCTGTGATAGCTATTTTAAAAAAATAAAATATTTGGGCAGGGTTTTTGCTTATTTAGTGACTAAGCTACCAAAAGTAATCTGTCTTACTTAAGAAATGCGAAATAAAATGTCTTTAGTAAGTGCAGGCCTACCAATTTTCAACATAACACTACAACATTTATAGGCTATTTTTTGGTTGCCATGATTTGATAACGCGTAAGCAAATGGACATAGAAGCAAGTACAGGAAATGTCTTGTTATAAACACATTCCACAAGGATGTGTTCGACCCCACATTGCTCACCTGCTGGCGAAGATATGATGCCGCTTCATATGCATCTTGGAGGCTGGAGCTGTTATATAACGTGGAAACGAAACCTGAAGCAATAAACTGCATACGTGTGTCACTTCAAAAGTATTAGAGTGGCTGAAATATTAAAAAAATTTCAACGCATGACAGCTTACTCAACTGTATTACTTCCATAATACAAAAAAAAATTCACGAAAGAATATATTAAGACCAAAACTGTTACGTTCATTAAGCAACCGAAGTCAACCGCATTCTCTTGAATAGACAATACCAGACTAAATGTGTTTTTTTAACTTAGCATTTTATATATTTAAGAAGCAGAACAGCGAAATTGTAACATAACGCAAAACTTCATGGTGCGTTACCACCATTTAATAAAAGCTGTGGTGTAAAGCAAGTTTTAATCTTCACAAACTGTTGTTTCTTTGTACAGCTAAGCAAAGAGACATTACTATTTGTTGATTATCAAAGAGTACACTACATTCGGTGTTCGGTCCCTTGGTTCAATGCCTTTTTTTTTGGTAGGCCTTTGTGTTGTAAAGCTATGCTGAGAAATGGGTACAAACCAGCTGTAGAAACCTGAGGCGCAGTGGGTATTCTTGTATCTGAACTCGGACAGAAACATATGAAAACCCGCATCGCTGCCAAGACCTTCCAGCCCGCTGCTCTCTGGAACAAAGCGCCAAGTACGGTTATTCATGAAGTGTGGAATATGAATGCACGAGGCGTGGAATTATAAACATAAATGACGACTTGTACGAAAGCCAAACGAAATATGAAAGTAGTTGGATTACTGCATAGCAGGACAGATTTCTCCTTTTAATAAAATTAAAATTAATTGTATCGTTATCAATTGGGTTTTGGTATCAAACGGCTATTAACCAAACAAGTAACACACCGGGATCGACTTATTATAAAGTATTCTAAATCACTCTGAACCACTCTAATAAAAAGCTGAAATGTAATTGTTCAGTGAGTATCATTTTGGCCCGGGATGAATCAAGAAACATCATATTTTAAGCCTCCTTGCCAGTTCGGCAGATTAAAACTTGACGTATCTCATCACCTTTCAGAGGTAGTTTATAGTTCGTTATAAAAGTATTAACACTGTTCGCTTAATATTTCGCACTAATCCTACTAATCCTACTAATATTATAAATGCGAAAATCTGTGTGTGTGTATGTTTGTTACCACTCAGCTCCATAACGGCTTTTGATGAAATTTGGCATGTAGGTACTTTAGGTCCTGGAATAGGACATTTGATACTTTTTATCCCGGTAAATTATACGGTTCCTGTGGAATAACAACAAAACGTAATTCTGCAACGGCTGGGAACGTGACCGAAATCTTTTTTTCCTCTAGTGTCAGAGTTTATCAGGCCACCCAAGGACCTCTGAAATGACTTAACGACTGTTATCAACCGATATCAACCGAGACCGAATATTAAACGTGCCCTCAGAAGCCCGGAAGCGCTCTGATGTTATGCGACTAAACGGTCACCCATCCAAATGTGTGCCGCTGGGAACGTTGCTTAACTTTGGTGATCGATTAAGATCCCTCAGCCAAGCGCAAAAAGTACAACCTAGGTACAATTATTTCTAAAGCTACAAATTGATGAAACTCACTTTTTTATTTTCATACATCGACGCTGGAAAGGGGAAATATGGTAACTACGCGATATTTGCACATATACACTCGAAAAACAATACCCTACTTCTTGGCTATCACGTAAAAAATATTTCCTTCTTTTTGGGTTGCCGTAATCAGTTAAAAACCCAGGCCAACATAGTATAATTTTATAATTCTGTTTTCACATCAATGAATTGTCTTTTCCCAATTTATTTATTAGTGTATCACTGTAAAACTCAATTGTACCCGGGCGAAGCCAGGCTGGTTCGCTAGTATATCATATTTTCACGGTACTTACAAACACTTTATATCAAATGCGAGTCTAATGCTTCCTGAGCTTAATTAAATGTGTTAATTTATTGTCTACAATATTTTGCACAGTCACAAAACTAATAGCAGCAACATTTTCTGTTAAATGCAAGCAAAGAGAGTCTCATGAAATACGACTCTGTAAATTAATTACGGCTGCTAACACGTCCAAAAAAATCGAGGCTTAACCCATCCAAACAGCACTTACAAAAGACGTGAACGCCACGACAAACACGGGATAAATAAGAATGAATACAATTAGCGAACATTTTCCCGGAAGTTGAAAGCTGTTGAAACGCAGGGGCAATGAAACTTGCTACACCCCGCGTAGGTTAGGTTCGTTTAACGGCAGTCGTGGCCATGGACGTAAAAGAAGAAACTCTTCGGCACGTTCTACAATGCCACGGATACGAAGCACGCAACACGCACTGTATTCAATACGCACCAAGACGCATGCGTACGCCGATAACGTACGGATACACGCAAGAAAGCTGGGCAACTCTTCGGTGTCCGTGAATCGTGTAGCCCAATAGGAATCGAGTATTTGGTTTGTTGCTATTCGTTTTCGTGGCCATTGCAGTACACACGGCCACAAGTTAGTGGATTTTCCGTGGCTATTATCATTTATGTTTTAATAAACATGTGCACATGGTAAGGTAGTTTTATTTACGCAGTATTAAAAACACTAAAATAATAATAATGGCGGGTGGGGAGTGCACCCAGGGCAAGGCAACACCCTCCGAGTGACGGTCTTTCCAGCTGGGACCCGGAGGTGACCGTCATCCCCGAGCATGACAGAAGAATGGAGCGGCGCTGGAATGCAAAGGCGGGGAAGCGGGAATACCTCGAGAAAACCCGCCGGCAAGCGGCATCGTCCAGCACGATTCCTACATGCGGAAATCCGGGAGTGAACCCGCCGGGGATCGAACCCGGATCGCCGTGGTTGGAGGCGAGCGCCCTGGCCACTGCGCCACCGCTGCCCCTTAAACACACTAAAATTATACCAAATGTGTTTTTTAAATCATAAAACCTGTATCAGTAATTTAAAACAGCTGAGTATTTTTGATTTCGTAAGTTGCAGAACTGTTTTGATTCTTGGTATTGTAGAATAGTTGAAAATTCATCTCGAGTCGTCCACTTGTTCCGTTCGCGTGTTCCGAGTCAGTTTTCTTACGCACACGCGCATCGCAGAACAGGTCTTCGAGAAACGAAAGGAAGAGATTACGCTGTGAAGGAGAGCACGTGAGTTGGAAATGCGCGTACGCCAGATAGTCGCATCTCCTTGCACGCACGGGTCTCAGGAATAGTGCTCCGGCATATCCGGATGAGCTGGAAGGCCCGGGAGAAAGCGCCGAAGGGGTGAAGCAGGAAGACGAAGGTTGGAGAAACTTTCTCCACGACCTCCTCCCCCCCCAAATATGGCGACCTCATCCCGTCACCCATCATCCCGCGAAGGCAAAACGCCTTGCACGCCGGATCCGATCCGCAAAGTCGGATAAACAAGCCCCGCCTCCTCCAAGAACCGGATGCCGGAGGGGGAAAAGTTTCCGTACTCCCCACTTATGCCGTGGAAATTGAATCGCAGCGTTTTCTTTGCCGCGCCGTGATGGGAAACACGCAGCGTCCACGATAACTTTTCCGCGACGGGAGGAAACCAAATAAAAGTTAGCGCCACCTGTTAACCTTCCCCCCTGCATTTATCCCTTTCGGCTCACCGAGGCGAGCTCGAGAAATATACTGAAGTTAGTTTTGTTGTACTTTCGACGGGAACCAGGCCCCGAGTTTAGATGACTGGCGCCCTGGGCAAAGATAACCTAACCCCCCCCCCTTCTCATCATACCGCCCTCACATTTACTGTTCTGTTGCTACGTCCGTTAGGTTGACGTTCGATTGCGCAGCGGGGGGAAACTGACGCGAGGGAAGACACGTAACGCGACAACCTGCGGGCGATCAGGCGGGCGTAATAAGTGAAGCTTTCGTCTTTACTGTCCACATTTACTATATTGCTATTGGGTTTTGCAGAGACGGGCAGGGGCGAAGGTGCATTCAGAAAATAAATGGGATTACAAAGTTTGTCATTAATTAATTAGACTTCTTTTCAAGTAATATATATATATATATATATATAAGAA
>NQII01000387.1:610425-675485 GCA_002778355.1 Clitarchus hookeri | reverse complement strand
GTGTCCTCCCAGTCATAACACGGAGCCTGAGTGGAACCACGTCCGTGCCCTCCCTGGGGCCTGTCTCGCCCTAGTCCCCGCCAGCAGCAGTCATTCTGCGCCTTCGAGGGCTCATCGCCTCGTCGCTTCTACACCTGACGCGTAGTCTTCCCGTCGGTATCTCGCCAGAACGTGACTTTCCAAGCGGCGGTCCTGTATTCTTTTGGCATGCTAATAAACATATAGTATGGCGCGCGTCTAAGGACAACTCTGAATTTCCCTTTGGAATACTTGTCGGCTAAAACTAATTCCGAAAACAGCCGTGTCAGCCGTTTTCCACGCACGGTAGGCCCACTTGAAATGAGAACTTGAACTTCGTGTACGGGCACGAAATGCTCCTTGAATGCTTTTCACGTTTAGGCAACACTACAAAATACTCAAGCGTCCTTGAAGCAAGTGTTTCGTACCAAAAGTGTGCAACGCGCTTCGTGCGCCAACCAGGTGGAGCCGTCGAGGATCCGCATCACCTGTTACGCAGAAATTCTCGCTTTCCTGTCATAATTTCTGTTTCACAGCTATAATTGAAAATGTCTTATTAAAGGAAATTAACAATTTAATAGTCATTTTAGTAGTCGTTTAATACTTTTGTGTCTACTTTTAACTGTGTGTTATTTCCTGCTTGCAAAAAGGCAGGAACTTATTGATAAAATATAAACAAGTTCTTGAATTTTTACAAGCACATAACACGTAATTAAAATTTTCTATAATCGTACGTTGTCAATATAATTATGGATCCAAAATTATTATGCGAAAACGAAGAATTTTTTTCAAATCGGTGAACACTCATCTATGTCATGGGGTCGGCAAAAACAGGCAACAGAATAATCGTAATATAATTATTTTATCGCAGTGAAGTATCATTCAAATTTTTTGTACTCGCCATGTAATTGAAAAAAAAACTAGTATTAAGCACTTGGTTATAGTCTACCATAAACTAGGAGATCTTTTCCTCTTTGAACGATAAGCTACAGAGCCAAGACATGAGTTACTGTAACAATAAACGAAATTATAATATTTTTACCATATACAGTTAAGACCACATGAAATGTTTACATAGATTATTAAATTATATTTCGGCCGATACAGGAAACTCAGCTTAAAAAAAAAAATGGACATAAATAACTTGAGACACCTAAGAAGAGTAACTTTAGTTCCTACATTAGCTTCGGCGCATTAGTTATTCTGGTATATAAGCTTTGCCAAATGTCTACTGTTTATGAATATACTGGAAGTAGCTCGAAAACAGGAACGCATTGACAAACAATTATAGTTAATAAAAAAAAATAACAGCTGATAGTTATTAAAGAACTTCAGCGTACGACAAATATACACTAGTATGCCGATGCAGCTAATATTTATGTGGAGATGGCTTGCAATTTTATGGAAATAAACGAATTTGGGTCTTGAAATAATTATATAAATAGAGGTGGCCTTGTTATAAATTATATAGTTGAACAAAAACTACACCTAAATAAACGAATCTATAGAGAGTCATAGTTTGTTTATTATTAAATGTTTAATTAATGATATACATTCTATGACTTTATGATGGTTCTATAAGTATGAAGAGTTACTATACGCACAATATAGCAGGGAAACGTAAATTATCTGACAATTTTCGATACATGTTTTGTATAGTCTCATGATTAATTGTAGTATTAATTATGCATTAATGAAAAATAGTTAAGTCATTAAAATGTTATTTCAAAAAAAGAATATATTAGTTAAATTTTGTCTCAAAATGCTTTTTTTTAAAATTTAAATAACAATTATACACATTATAACAGGTGGAACTAGAATACTTCCAAGTAATGAATTTGGGGCTCGCGAACATAACTTTCAACACTACGAGACTTCAGAATTCAACAATGCAAGCTCTTGTGGGGTATATAGCTCATCCAAAATAAAAGTTTTAAAATTGAAAATAATGATTTTTTAAGCCTATTAGAAGTGTTGCTGTTGGCGTTGACAAAGTCTGGTTTTGAGAGCGGATAACCATCGCTGCTGAGGAAGTGGATTACATAATTTTTTTTCTGGGAGCTACAGAACATTCTAAATTCGAATCAGTGAGAAACCGCAGTGAAATTCAACCACTCGAAACAGTGAAAATGTCTCCACTTAGAATCAGTGGAAAAAAACTGACTGTTTCAGTGGAAAAAATTTCACTGGTTGAATAAGTGACGGCCAACAGCAGTGGCGAATTAAATATTGTTTTTATTGAATTCAGCCAAATAATTACGAGAAATAAATACATTTACGATAACTTACTATTCATATTGCGCAATTTAGTGTAATTTAAAAAAGTAAAAAAACTTTCGGAGGTGCCCGGGTTTGAACTCACTCACTCCTACCAGTTCGCTGTTATGTCAATACTTTAAGATCTGCGCTTCCAAGTCAAGTTGATAAATGAAAGGAAAGAGTGTAGTTTTACTTTATATGCCCTTACTTTTCGTTTTTTGTTTTTGTTAGTACCGTTAGCATTATTAAAACGAATACTACATATGAGTGCACTCTCTTAGCCACATTATATGTAGTTTAAACCTTCAAACAGAGCGCTGTGATGATTGCAAGAAAACGAAATGCAAGACGTAAAACGGAATTAAAGGCTGAATGTTAACATTACCTCGTAAAATGGTGTTTTCAAAGACGAAACACATTTTAGAAAGTATTTTGTATAGTTTTTATTAGTTTATTAGTTGTTCTTTCACTTGATACACGTTGTTTGACGGCCATTTTTACACGCGCTGTTTAACAGACCCATCAGTCAAAAAACAATCCACAGAAAAACAGTGAAACAAAATGTCACTGAATCAATAAGTGAGGTAAAACTGGCATTTTTTCACTGATTTGTCAGTTGAATTCACTGAAGTGACCGTTGAATCAGTCAGGTAGTATTAACTGATAGAAACAGTAATGTTCTCACTGATTCACATTTAGAGTGAATGGCTAATAAAACGTGACTCATACTCATAATCAGAAGTGGCGATTTCTCATGTCCAGAAATAGATTGCAAAGTCGGACTGCTAACGTCTGACCCGCATAAGTGCGAGGCATCTTACGAAAGTGAGCAGAGGTCTCTAAAGTACAGGTTCCATTTTCATGTTCCCCCAGGTTTCCAGAAACACGCGGAGAAATACATCGAGAGCAGTCAAGTCTGTGGATTACAAGATGGCCGCCAGCTTGGTTCACCTCCGTCGATCTAACAATCACAAAAAAATAAAATAAGTGGCGTGTGCACCCAGGGCAAGGCAACACCCTCCGAGTGACGGTCTTTCCAGCTGGGACCCGTGGGTGACCGTCATTCCCGGGCATGACAGAGGTGAGACCCTAGAATGGAGCGGCGCTGGAGTGCAAGGGCGGAGGAGGCGGGAGTACCCCGAGAAAGCCCGCCGGCAAGCGGAATCGTCCAGCACGATTCCCACATGCAAGGATCCGGGAGAGAACCCGCCGGGGATCGAACCCGGATCACCGTGGTGGGAGGCGAGCGTCCTGGACACTACGCCACCGCTGCCCCACAAGCACAAAATACGTAGGAGAGATGGCGACGAGCTTTCAAACTGAAGTGGGGACGGGTTCGTCGTATCTTCGAAAAGAACAAGATCACGCGTCCCAAAACTTCCGACAACTTTGGCCGTTCAAACGAGATGGAACGTTTCAAGATGCAGTATAGTGCTACGCGACAATGCCGGTCAAGAAGTTAACAGAGTCAACGTAGCTAGACGCAGTCGGTCGTCTGTGGTTTTACTGATGGAAGTGCTGGATAACTGTACGCCCAGGACAACTGCAACAGGACATTATGCACGCCATTTATGGCGTGTTGATGGGAATGGAACTGACGGTTGGAAGTAGGCGAACTACTAATGGTCCATAAATTATTCCAGCTCTGGCCGCACATAACCTATACGTTCTGCTGGTGAAAGCATGTGTCGCCATCTGTGGGTCGCTTGATGGCTGTGAAGTGGTGCATCGATGTACCATTGCTGATGCAAGCAATGAGAGATTTCATGACTTCTACTCTCAAATTTAGGTTCTTCAATATAATTAATATTTGTGTATTATAATACATTTACATATATTATTAGATACAATCAGTATATCATGTGTAAATATTAAGTGATGGAAATGTCTATGATAAAATACCATAAATTCAGTATTTAATGTGACTTCGTGTCTGGTATTGAATATCTTGATGCATGTTTTGCATGCACGACTGCGTATAATTAAAATGGGAAGGAAAAATATAAAATTAAAGTAACCTTGCAAATTAACCTTGAGGAATTTTTGTTGTTTCATGTCACGAAAATATTAATACGTGTTGACTGCTTTTCTCAACAGTAAGATGGAATGCAGATAACCTAACGTACTGCCAGACATTTAATTAAATACAACTTTTTGAGTTAATCGCAAAGTTCACTTAGGTAGTTTTCTCTTGGTGACACGCAAGTTTTTGGTAACGGTGCAACATTTTAAATACTGTATTGTTCGGGTGGTCAAATGTAAGGTAGTTGAATAACTGGTGTGATTTATATTATTTGAATGCTTGTTAATAATTCAAGTCCGAATATATTCTAAACTAGCTGTGCCCACGGCTCCGCTCGCGTGGACTACAGTATTATTGTTTAGGTTTTTTTTTAAAATATAGTCTATGCTTGTAATGCTTTTTCCTGACAATTTCTGCACTTACTTCTCAATGTCAATGAGTGCAAGGCGAAAAACTTCGTTATTGAATGTTGCTTGCGTGGTAATAGTGACAAACTTACAGGGAGAAATAACGGTGTTTGTTAGTAGACAGACACTGATCATAAACACAGAACAGAGAACTAACGATGTCATTTTNAGGGAGAAATAACGGTGTTTGTTAGTAGACAGACACTGATCATAAACACAGAACAGAGAACTAACGATGTCATTTTTTGGTGCTAGAATCGCTCTTTTACATAGCCACTGTTCGTCATTTATATTTCTTTGTAGGTCTGGGTAAACGCTAGCAATCAGTTCCGTATCACTCTGCACAAAATTACTTCAATCCCCCGTTAGTGACACACAGCCCTCGGCATCTGTTTCTAACCGCCCGTCTCCAATTTTTAATAGTGTATCAGCATAATGTCCTGTATCAACGTCATTGTAGAGGTGCACTCTCATATTTGTCATCAAGCTGAATTTCTTGACATTTGCCCATAAGCTTGACGACTTGAGACAGGCTTTGATTTCATCTGCAGGTGTGCTTCTCTGAATCACCGGTAGAGTTTGGCGGAAGTCACCAGCCAGCAATACAACCACTCCTCTTATAATTTCTGTATTGTTTCATATATCCTGTAGAGTTCGGTTAAGGGCCTTTATTGCATTTTTTTGTGTGACACTGTGCTTTAGTCCCATACTAACAACTTACATTGACGCAACATTGTACCCCGAGCNGTGACACTGTGCTTTAGTCCCATACTAACAACTTACATTGACGCAACATTGTACCCCGAGCGCTATTTTTACTAAATAAATTTTCCTGAGAGAATGAGATATTTTCTCGAGATAAAAAGGAGCCAATGTCACTTCTGGGCACTACAACTATCTCTGTGCAAAAAATCACGTCGATCCGTTGCTCCGTTGCGACATGAAAAAAGGACAAACAACACACTTTCACATTTATAATATTATATATATATAGATGACTCAATTTAAACGTGAGAATACACGATGGGGTAACACATAGAATGCTTATACTGCTTCTGCAAGGTGTGCGAGTTCGCGCCCACTGCTCTTAAATTGACACTGCATCCTACAGGATACACAAACCTACAAAATGGCGGAATTTCTTAACTTCTATTCACTGTAGTGTACCTTCAAGTCTCTAGAGGTCTTTGTGATCAGTGTTGCCATTCTGTTAGTACTTCTGTGACCCACAGCTCACACAGTGTCAACATGGCCGCTAGAAGTACTGCTATTAGTAAAAGCAAGGTAAGAAAGCTATTTATTTTATTGTGAAATACAAAACCTTTTAGAATAGGAGTTACAAATATTGTTTTGGTAATATACGACTGTTAGTTTGTGAGTACTGTTCATACGAATTATAGTGCATGTTGGTTTTGACGAATGTAAACATTTTATGTATTCCAGAAGACATAGTGCCAATACTCCACAAAATACTATTTCTAACCATACGTATCTTCTGGGATACAATGAAAATCTTCCACGAAATAATATTTCTAAGCAAGTATATCTTCTGGGAAACAATGCTAGGTTCTCAACAATATAACTTTCATTTCTTGGTATTAGTATTTCTTGGAATAAAATGCAAATTACTCTACTAGAATATAATAATTTAATTAGTGTTTTGAAATTTTGTGTGAGTATACAATAACACATTCTTCGTATTTTTTTTCGGAACCAATTTGAATCAAGAGCAGCCAAACTGGTGGCTTCAGCTCTGCTTCCTCGTGAAGGCAACACATCTGAGGGATCAGATCTGTCGGATACCGGAAAAGATAACACACAACTAGCACAACCCAGGAACCATCAATCCCTAGATTCTGGAGAATAACACGAAACATCAAGCCTGCTTCCATTTCTGCTGCAGAAAAGCTGTCACGTTCCCTCGCTGAACGCACTGAAGCACACGCGAGTGGGAAAATAAAAATTGCAAGGAAGTCGAAGCCAATATATGCTTACAAGCGAGAACAAATTAAGATAAATAAAATTCACTGGTTTCTGAATTTAAAGTCTGCATGCGGGCTAAATGCACTTGCATTATATTGTGTGCTGTTTCAGTTGGGCAAGTGGTGACTTCCATCATGCAGTTGAGACAGAAGAAACTGTTGCAGTAAACCACTTCACAGTTCCAGAAACTATTCAGACACCACTAGATTACTTTTTGTCTTTCTTCAGTATAATGATCTGATAAGCGTTGTTGTAGAACATGCAAATTTGTATGCTACACAGGTAACTGGCAAAAGTATGAATACAACCTACAACGAAATTCAAGATATCTCGGCAATATAACTGTTGTGTTGTGGTCATGCCTGCATACACAGACTACTGGCCATGAGCTTTGCGTTCTAATGACGTAGCTAGTGTGATGCCTCTAAAACGACGTCAGGCTCTAGGAAGATATCTTGTAACATTGCGGGTTTTCAGGTGTCATATTTGACTTCGCTTCTAGATATTATATTTGTCTATGATTACAGAGTATTTGCTTAGGGTAACAATTTATTTAACATAATTTTAAAATTAAGCTTTATTATATGATTTAAACTAAGTGCAGTATAATCCTCGGTTATTTCACTAGTTTATTGACATAGATATCACGTGTAAGTTAGATTTCATTTGTTTTCAGATGATATTCAGTATTCCAAAGTAATTCGCTACTGTTCATTATCTCCCTAGAGGGGTACTAATAATTGAATGTTATAAAACACGCGAACGAAAGAAAATTATCCTGGTTTGAGGAGAGATGAGGTGTGGTCAGACGACAGCCAATCAGAGAGCAGGTAACGCCAGAAGTAAGGCTGAAGTAAAATCGAACGTAATTTTCTTCAACAGAACTAATAGAACCAACGTCAAGGATGGATGTCTGAGTTGAAGACTGAGAAGTTGTTATGACGTAATTAGTGAAGAACTTAACGTGCGTGGGTAGCACCCGTGTCTTAACTTCTTTCATTATTTCGGACTGAACCTTTTCTTCTCTCAGATTGTTTTTCCGCCCACGTAAGAAGCCACAAGGGTGTAAGAAACTTGGTTTTTGCCTCCTTAGTAAATTTATATTCAAGCAGTTCATCTATAATTGCTACAAAAATGTTTTGAATTCAATCCTCGAGAAGAGAAATCTGAAGAAGAAGAACGAAGAAATACAAATTTGAGAAGCTATATATTTCGTGCTACTAATTTAACTGAGGTGTTACAATCTGCACTTCGTAACAACGAAGAAGTGACCGACGATAGTTTCCTCAAAGTTCGACCTGCAGGGTGGAAAGTGAGGCACTCCANATCCTACAGGATACACAAACCTACAAAATGGCGGAATTTCTTAACTTCTATTCACTGTAGTGTACCTTCAAGTCTCCAGAGGTCTTCGTGATCAGTGCTGCCATTCTGTTAGTACTTATATGACCCATAGTTCACACAGTGTCAACATGGTCGCTAGAAGTACTGCTATTAGTAAAAGCAAGGTAAGAAAACTATTTATTTTATTGTGAAAAAGAAAAACTTTTAGAATAGGAGTTACAAATATTGTTTTGGTAATATATGACTGTTAGTTTGTGAGTACTGTTTATATGAATTGTAGTGCATGTTGGTTTTGACCAATGTAAACATTTTATGTATTCCAGAAGACATAGTGCCAAAACCCCACAAAATACTATTTCTAACCATACGTATCTTCTGGGATACAATGAAAATCTTCCACGAAATAATATTTCTAAGCAAGTATATCTTCTGGGAAACAATGCTAGGTTCTCAACAATATAACTTTCATTTCTTGTTATTAGTATTTATTGGAATAAAATGCAAATTCCTCTACTAGAAAATAATAATTTAATTAGTGTTTTGAAATTTTGTGTGAGTATACAATAACACATTCTTCGTATTTTTTTTTCAGAACCAATTTGAATCAAGAGCAGCCAAACTGGTGCCTTCAGCTCTGCTTCCTCGTGAAGGCAACACATCTGAGGGATCAGATCTGTCGGATACCGGAAAATATAACACACAACTAGCACAACCCAGGAACCATCAATCCCTAGATTCTGGAGAAGAACATGAAACATCAAGCCTGCTTCCATTTCTGCTGCAGAAAAGCTGTCACGTTCCCTCGCTGAACGCACTGAAGTACACGCGAGTGGGAAAAGAAAAATTGCAAGGAAGTCGAAGCCAAGATATGTTTACAAGCGAGAACAAATTAAGATAAATAAAATTCACTGGTTTCTGAATTTAAAGTCTGCATGCGGGCTAAATGCACTTGCATTATATTGTGTGCTGTTTCAGTTGGGCAAGTGGTGACTTCCATCATGCAGTTGAGACAGAAGAAACTGTTGCAGTAAACCACTTCAGAGTTCCAGAAACTATTCAGACACCACTAGATTACTTTTTGTCTTTCTTCAGTATAATGATCTGATAAGCGTTACTGTAGAATATGCAAATTTGTATTCCACACAGGTAACCGGCAAAAGTATCAATACAACATACAACGAAATTCAAGATATCTTGCCAATATAACTGTTGTGTTGTGGTCATGCCTGCATACACAGACTACTGGCCATGGGCTTTGCGTTCTAATGACGTAGCTAGTGTGATGCCTCTAAAACGACCTCAGGCTCTAGGAAGATATCTTGTAACATTGCGGGTTTTCAGGTGTCATACTTGACTTCGCTTCTAGATATTATACTTGTCTATGATTACAGAGTATTTGCTTAGGGTGACAATTTATTTAATATAATTTTAAATTAAGCTTTATTGTATGATTTAAACGAGGTGCAGTATAATCTTCGGTTATTTCACTAGTTTATTGACATAGATATCACGTGTAAGTTGGATTTCATTTGTTTTCAGATGATATTCAGTATTCCAAAGTAATTTGCTACTGTTCATTATATCCCTAGAGGGGTAGTAATAATTGAATGTTATAAAACACGTGAACGAAAGAAAATTATCCTGGTTGGAGGAGAGATGTGGTGTGGTCAGACGACGGCCAATCAGAGAGCCGGTAACGCCAGAAGTAAGGCTGAAGTAAAATCGAACGTAATTTTCTTCAACAGAACTAATAGAACCAACGTCAAGGATGGATGTCTGAGTTGAAGACTGAGAAGTTGTTATGACGTAATTAGTGAAGATCTTAACGTGCGTGGGTAGCACCCGTGGCCTAGCTTCTTTCATTATTTCGGACTGAACCTTTTCTTCTCTCAGATTGTTTTTCCGCCCACGTAAGTAGCCACAAGGGTGTAAGCAACTTCGTTTTTGTCTCCTTCGTAAATTTATATTCAAGCAGTTCATCTATAATTGCTACAAAAATGTTTTGAATTCAATCCTCGAGAAGAGAAATCTGAAGAAGAAGAACGAAGAAATACAAATTTGAGAAGCTATATATTTCGTGCTACTAATTTAACTGAGGTGTTACAATCTGCAGTTCGTAACAACGAAGAAGTGACCGACGATAGTTTCCTCAAAGTTCGACCTGCAGGGTGGAAAGTGAGGCACTCCANCAATCTGCAGTTCGTAACAACGAAGAAGTGACCGACGATAGTTTCCTCAAAGTTCGACCTGCAGGGTGGAAAGTGAGGCACTCCATAGACGAAATGATGACACCCTACAAGGGTACTGAAGCTGGCTTACGACGGCAGTACGTAAAAAACAACCCCAAAATAAATGGGGTTACAAAATGTTTGTTTGATAAAGTGTTTCAGGAATGGTGTATGGCTATGTAATGCATGGAGGGAAGGATGCTTTTTGCGGGTATTTATTTACACCTGAGGAAAAGCAGCTTGAAATGAGCGGAAAAGTGGTTGTAGCTTTTAGATAATCTATTCTAAACCCACAGCGTGAGATCGTTTATTTTGACAATTTTTTTCAGCTCGATTGAACTAATTCAGTTGCCGAGGGACGAGTACAGAATTTTTAGTTTGAGTGCATTACGAGCAAACCGTTCACGGGGATGCAAACTGAAGACCGACAAACAGCTTTCCAGATCTGGCCGTGGCTCGTACGACCAGGAAGTGGAAGACCACAATAGAGTAGCTTCTGTGAAATGGCACGACAGCAGGGCTGTTGTCTTGGCAAGTTCACATGTGGCATCTAACCCTGTTAACACGATATAGAGGTGCAGCGAAACAGAGAAAGCGAGAGTAGACATAGGTTTCCCCCTTGCAATAACGAAACACCAACACACACATGGGCGGAGTAGACCCGACTGACATGCTAACATGCTAGTAGCTTTGTACAGAACTGCCGTGGAAACACGCCGGTGGTGCATGGGAAAGTTTCCCCAGATTCTGCACATTTGTACAGACGATGCATGGTTGCCACGCCGCAGAGATTGCGCACTGAAGAAAGTTCCTTCAGATCTAGCTCTGAAACATTTTCGACTACGAGTAGCTGATGGATTACAAACCAAAGAGAGGATGGCCAAGCAGTGAAGAGTTAGGAGTAGAACAGTCTAAAGAAAATAAAATTCGAAAACCGGTTACTGCACGGCCTGGAGAAGATATTAGGTATGATATGGTGGGTCACTTCCCAGCGTTCATAAGTAAAGGGAGATGCAAACTATGCGTGGAAGGACAGATGAGTGTTATTTGTTGTAAGCGCAACCAGAGACTTTGTTTAGTTGAACACCGTAATTACTTTCTGGAGTTTAATTGTAGAATGTGAAACTTTACAGTTTTCAGCAGAAGCAATTATATATTTTGTATTTTCTGTGTAGATGCATAATACATGCCCCAAGAATGGACGTATTTTGTTTCCTGACTACTGTGTCTGTTTTTTTTATATTAGGTGAGTCTAAGGCTAATCAGCCATAATGAGTAATGTGTCAAAGAAGATTTGGTTTTTATGAAATAATTGCTTGTTTGAAAACAATNTAATGTGTCAAAGAAGATTTGGTTTTTATGAAATAATTGCTTGTTTGAAAACAATTTCAGCTTCCCGTACACTGGATTTTGTAAATAGAGTATATATTTATCAACGTTGCAAAATCCGTCATATTTAATACGTTAGGTAATCTTGAGTGTTTCTAGATGGAGTCGTGTATAGATACCTACCTTTCCTTATCATACCTGATGAGCAGCACATTTTCATGGAGGTGGCATTGTACCTTCAGAGATACATTTGCTTGAACACCTGGCTCGTTGGATAGCTGGCAATGTATCTCAACATACAACTTAAATTTTACTGTTACAAAACTTAAGGTTTTTATTTAGGTTTTCTGCTGCTCCTTGAAAACACAAACAAAAAATTAGGGTAAAATTTTTTTTTTTCGGGGAATTTTTTTCTTTGCCAATTTAAGGGTTTTTAAAATGAGGTCTCGAGAGCCGTTGAGGGTGAAGCGAGGTGAGTATGGTGCAGAGCCGAAGTTCAAGGTCGGGGGAAGCGGGAGATCCCCGTGAAAACCCGCCGACCAGCGGCATCGCCCGGCACGATTCCCCCATGCGAGGGGGAGCGACTCCGCCGGGATTCGAACCCGATTCGCTTAGGTGGGAGGCGAGCAGTCTAACCACTACACCACCGCGGCCCCGCCAAGCGTGGGAATTTTCTATCGTTTAATGCTTTTTATAACGGACGAAACAAATGTTATTTACCA
This sequence comes from Clitarchus hookeri, assembly GCA_002778355.1. Taxonomy (NCBI): domain Eukaryota; kingdom Metazoa; phylum Arthropoda; class Insecta; order Phasmatodea; family Phasmatidae; genus Clitarchus; species Clitarchus hookeri. The sequence continues at coordinate 663,172 of NQII01000387.1, read as the reverse complement.
TTATGTCTCAGATTGTTTATTTTTAAGAGATCATTATACTTATCTGATATGTAAATTATGTTTAACGTTCGGCAGAAGCAGTGCCAGCCATCCGTAGGCCATCTGAAGGTTGTGAAGTGGTACAGAAAGTATCGGCCATGTCTAAGCCATTTGTATTCACCACACCTGGGCAGTTACGTAGAGAGTATGTCTAGTTAAGTGACGCCACTTCAGATACAGCAATGGAGCACGCTAGCTGTTGGCCAGCTCAGCCTCCGATCCTAAACCACAAATGGACCATACGTGCTTTGCTACAGGGGAACGTCATCGGGTGATGACGGTGTTACACCAGAGCAATGCCTCTGCCACACACATGTCCAGTGCCGCTGTTAAGATCGCCGTCGTGGGCACAGAGAAGAACGTGAGGGCAGCCAGCCTCATCGGAGCAGAGGTGCAAACCCCGACGAGAAGCATCAGTCCGGGAGCCAGAGATCAGCTGCTACCATCCCTCGAACCCTTGAATACAAGAACTCTTGAATACAAGATCCCGAGAAGAGTTCTTTCACAGCACTTCACAAATTTTGTAGACAAGAAGGCGCTGTGAAAATAATTGTACTTGAGCTGGTCGATGGCACATCACCATGCACCCAAAAACGAAAATAAAAAATCCCTCGAGGCTTGGGTGTTCCGAGGTTGCGTGCATGCACTGCGCAATCTCCCGTCCACAGTGACGAGCGTTCAGCGTCTGCTTGGTTATCCATCTCTGCGGGGCAGCGGTGGCGTAGTGGCCAGGACGCTCGCCTCCCACCACGGCGATCCGGGTTCGATCCCCGGCGGGCTCACTCCCGGATCTTCGCATGTGGGAATCGTGCTGGACGATGCCGCTTGCCGGCGGGTTTTCTCGGGGTACTCCCGTTCCCCCCGCCCTTGCATTCCAGCGCCGCTCCATTCTAGGGTCTCACTTCTGTCATGCCCGGAGATGGCGGTCACCTACGGGTCCCAGCTGGAAAGTCCGTCACTCGGAGGGTGTTGCCTTGCCCTGGGTGCACTCACCACACGCCATTATAATTTTATCTGTCTCTGCACAGGAACTTTCCATCAGTGCAGTAACTTCAGTCACTCCGCAAACGTGTAATGCACCTCCGTGATGACACCCGACCGTGATGACGTATCGTTCGAGACAGAGCTCGGAGTGGCGATGCTTCGCATGGCGTAGTTGATGCTTACTTTCTGGTGGATTCAGCGCCAAAATAAAACTACATGGAAATATTTGCCACCTCCTTATATCTAGTACAATTTTTTTAATGGAGTTCATAATATCATCAATTACATTTTCGTCGAAATTTAGTCGCCTACTTAAAAAAAATGTGTAAATTATCCTGCCGCGGTGAGAGGATTGGGATTGCGATAGCCTAGAATCGAAACTATAGTCTGTTCGAGGTTTCTTCATACTTTTTAAATCAAACCTTTGAAAATTCACCCTATGCATCACGCGTAAAGTTACTTCCTAAATATGCCAAGTATCACAAGCGTTTTACACCTATGTTAACATAAAATTATTTTATTTCTCGTTAGACTAAAGTTTTACCTATATTTTAATTATGAATAGTAATGTTTGATTAATAATAATTGAATTAAAACAGTGGATAAACGCCTTTTGTTGGTAGCGCCTAGTAAAAAATAGTCCTCATGCAAAATATTATTACAACTGAGTGCGCACGAATTCGGTGCGTTGTCCTTTGGTGTAATTTTCTAGACTTAGTTAAGCTTAGTTTGCATTAGGCGGAGGAATATCCTGGAAGTAGAACTTTAGCAGGGCTTCATAAAAGTGTGAGGTAACCGTTAATGGATTATACTTGATGAAATGCTGTTGTTTATTTATGCCTCTTACACTGCACGTTTCCATAAAACTACTTGACGAAAGCAGAACCAGACGATTTTCGGGAACGCCACAGTATCACGAAGTTTAACCGTAAACCTTTTGTATGAATCCAACACAACGACTTCAAGCAAGACCTATAAGAGTCGTGTCAGGGTTGACGACTTCATTTGCACAAATATATTTCGTACAAATAAACATGACGCACTTATCAGATACATAAGTGTTCTGAACAAAACGTGTAGATAGATTCAGGCAAATTATGAGCCCGACAAAAAAAAATTCTGTGGTCGCTGCAAGACCACAGACAAAGAACTGACGCTATCACAAAATTTGTTTTGTGAATTGTTATTTTTCATCTGTGTGTTTATCAGTTTGACTGAAATTTGAATAAAAAAAATATTGGAAGAGTTACATAATGGCATGAAATTATATTCACGAAAGGCGTTTATTAAGTTATGTTTACAAGCTGGTTTGTTAAAAGTATTAGTTTTGAAATAGTTCTAGTTATGTTTTCCGTATACAGTTTAAATGTTGAAATGACACAGTTCATACAAAATATTAACACACACGAAATTTCCTATTTGGAATTTGTTCAATGCATACCATTCTCTCCTCCCCTCACAAAACATCAAAATATTTTCACGTTTTATATACATGGGAAAAAGAGATATACACGTCAACAAAACAACGGACATAAACATTGCATCTTAATAAATGCTCGACCAGCAATGATTTTGTTAGTTTGATAAAATAAAATATTGGTTAAAACATTTGTAATTAAAAAAAAGGCTAAAGGGAATTGTTTTACCAAATCATCAACTTAAATAGTTTTATTTACAACCTTACGACATATTAAAAATATTACGTCGATATTGATATAAATTTCATTTCTAATTTAGTTTTCCAGGTAAATGCAGCCTATTATTTAAACAAAATTAATTTAACCAGCCGCTAGCGTAAGGAGAACTTTGTTACGAGAACTTCGTTACGAGAACTTTCTCCAAAAGTTCTAAGCATGTCCTGAAAGCACTCAAGAAGAAAATAACATACCGTAACAATAAGCTCGGATCGTATGTCAGAACGAGGAAACCATGATATCACCTGTCTTTTAAGAGCGACAACCATAGCTCAACTTGTAATATCACGTTTCTGCAGTTTTCTCTCTTGGTAGACAGCCAAATTACTTTCCCTAGTCGGAGACGGACAGGAGGCAGTTTAATTAAATAACGGTTCCGTAACAGAGGCCAAAGGAAACTCGCAGTGCCGATGGCAGCGAGTGCCAGCTGTCAGACAGAAACATTATAACCAGTGTTTGTACGGGACTGACTACAGAGAATCGCAAAACCTCGTGTTATGATTCATGTAGGTAACAGAGAATGTTGTGCGTCAACAGTTTACAGAAATGCCGAGGCAAACCCTCAGAAATGTTGTACATGGACAAGGCACAAGCATTTTTTAAAAACAAGCAGCAGATATCACTGAAATCTCCTGTTGAATACGGCGTCGTATCCGGCTTCCTAACATGGTAATCAGAGTTCGATTTCCGGCGGCGATACGCCTGATTTTCGAATGTGAGAAACATGGCGGACGTTACCATGCTTTTTTCTCTGGGTGATCCCTTTTGACCTCACCCTTGCAAGCCATCATTCCTTCATCCCCGTCTCACTTTAACCCCATTGGCGCTCGACGTAAGTTCGCCGTACAGTCAATGTATGTAACAACAATTCGTTACGGAGGAAAGTCCCAGGACGGGCTTCGCAGAAATCCATCCATTGCTACTTATACAAGGGTAGCATTTATATAAGCCAGCAATTTCTGTCATATTAAACGTACATACAAATGTTGCAATTAGTTTTTTTCTGTGTTTAGCTTAATCTCGTCCTTCTTTTGCACGTTAACGAAACTTACTTATCTTTAACGTTAAGTAAGTTACCATTTATTGTAACACGCATTCCAATTTCTCTCTTTAATATCGTAAAATATATTTGTTATTAAACTGTATTAATAGCAGACAAGAAATCTATTTCCATTGAAGTATCGATGTGTATGAAGTCACTTAAATAAATCATTTGATAGAAAAAACTTCATTATTTAATTGTACAGTTATTTTCTTCTGCGGCAATATCCGTACATTGTAATGCGAACTATTTAAAGTTACGGTGTTTAATTTAAGGTCAATATGATGGTCCCGCATGCTGTTCTACTACTCATGTGATTTACGTGTTGTAGAGACTTTAATATTAAGACAATGGTTCAAAAGAATAACAAATAAATAAATATGTTCGTGTTGCTTTTGTTTTTGTATTGGGCGCCTTAGCAATTTAAAGATAAATACACTTTTTAAAGAGTATGCCTCGTCAAATCAGACAATAACTCATAAAGACACACATTAAGAAAAAAAAAACAATTCGAATAGGACACAATACACTCCAACACTACTGAAATAAAACAATTCATTGAATGTGTAAATACGTTGCATTGAATATCTAATCAGAAAAAAAAATGTAAAATGTGCTATAATGTATATTAAATAAATCAACTGATGGTGTGCCTTAATAAAGTGAAAGAATTACTGAAGAATATTAACTAGATAAATTTCTTTACGCCCTTCCTTACAAACTTTTATTAAGGGATGAAAGAAAATCATATAACTAAAGTGTCTTCAGTGTCTCTATCAATATCAATAAGATTCATAATAATACGTCTAACTTAGGCAAATCTTGATTAACTAAAATAAAATAAAAATGTTCAAACTTGGATAAAGATGATTAATGTTCCAAATAGTTATGAAATTAAACTTTTCTTGAAATCAACTGAACTCGGTCGGAGAACTTCAGACGCTATACAAACGGCCTCTGGGTAAAATTAGACCATCTTTAAATGAATTACAAGTTAATCAAATTTAAATGGTAATGTTGGCAGTGAAGGAAACAAGATGTTATCGCCCTGAAGCAATCTGGAGGCGGGTTCGACGTCACTGCAGCCGGACACAGTCGCGTGGTTCAGGATGACGTCAGTCATGGCGCCCAGGCACGCCACGTCCCTTGGGATGCGTCGGCAGCTTTCTCACTAATATTCCCTATAGCGAGCGCCTGTCTGGGACTTCTTGCCCGAGTCCACGCTCCCCATCCTCACTTTCGACAACATTCTGGTCCCCTAGACTGAATAGAGCTACATAATAATAATAATAATAATAATAATAATAATAATAATAATGGCGTGTGGGGAGTGCACCCAGGGCAAGGCAACACCCTCCGAGTGACGGTATTTCCAGCTGGGACCCGTAGGCGACCGTCATCCTCGGACATGACAGAGATGAAGAATGGAGCGGCGCTGGAATGCAAGGGCGGGGGAAACTGGAGTACCTCGAGAAAACCCTCCGGCAAGCGGCATCGTCCAGCACGATTCCCACATGCGAAGATCCGGGAGTGAACCCGCCGGGGATCGAACCCGGATCGCCGTGGTGGGAGGCGAGCGCCCTGGCCACTACGCCACCGCGGCCCCTAATAGAGCTACAGTTATGCCGGCCTTGTCGCCCTCGGAAACTGCAGCTTTCTTCAGACGCTTCTACTCCTTGCAATGGCCGGACCAAAAAAAAAAAAACGCGAAGCAACGTCTTATACACGATGAGTCGTCGTTTGCGTATCACGAGAAAGGTCACAGACCTTACCAACGTGAGAGATAAAACTGGGCCTAAATTAACCTTCAAAGAGAAAAAAAAACTATATTGTTCTAAGCTCTTCGACAGATTAAATGCAAAATACGTTGACTTGGCAACCAAATCAATAAATATACAAAAATCTAGCTAAACCTTTGAAATGGAAGAGTGACACAACCTTAAATTATCCAAAAACAAAATTTAGCTAACCAAAAATGAAAATTTAAATTAAAGTTACAGGTTAAATTCCAATACTACTAAATTTTAGTTACAAAAAATCATAATAAAATAACAAACATACTGAACTGTAATATTGTTACATTACACCATAATAAATTTAAAACAATTTTCAAATGTATCAATAAAACTCAGTTAAACTCCTCAATACAAATGTCTACAGGTAACCAACCAGCCAAGAAACACAAGTTAAAAAAAATTTCTCATCAACATTATTTTAACAGTTAATATGTCTAAAATCAGTTCAAATCAAGTAATTAAAGAAACAAAAAATTAATCGTAGGTACCGCATTTTTTTTATTAGGATACTTAATTTTTTCGAGTTTCTGCAAATGAAGCATAGCGAATAATGCGTTTCTACAGTTAACTTAAATAGTAAATTTTTGTAATATTTAATATAAAATAACTTCTCAACATAATTTTAAAACTTTACGTAGAATGTTTTACAAAATTTTGTTAAGGAATGAACGTATTTTATGTTGAGAACATTAATAGTATTATTGAACTATGGATGATCTGTGGATATATATTATTTTAAGATAACCTATTCTGGTATCTTTTTAAACAGGCGTTTTAATGCGAAACTAGTACACATTTTGTAATTCTGATACCAAACATTAACATCTGCAACATAGTAACGACTGATAACATATCGATTTGTAAAATTACTATTCCACACCCCCTTTAATATTTACGATTTCGTAAAATTTCAAAGGCGTTAAGAAACAAGAAACCTTATACATTTTTAAAATTTAGGAGTGTTAAGAGCATTTGTGGAAATACCTGCAATTCGATATTCTGATGTACAACATTTGACAGTCACAAGTCCCTCAGAAATTTTTTCCCAGTAACAAAATTATAGCGAACATCTATATAATTGGATCTTTTATTAATTAACCCAATACCTTAACTGTTATATTAAGTAATTATTCAACCAAAGTCTTGAGGTACTGAAGCCCTCAACAGCACTCTGCAGCCCTGGTGAGTTCACTCTCTGCAGTTCACGTTTCTACTATGGGTTGCTTTCTTGAACTCCAACACACAAGGCATCCACATATAATAATAATATATCCACTCGTACTTATTGTTTCTACATATCCAGCATAGCATGCACCACAGAGTGCCTTCAAAGAGAGATCTTCGACAGCGTTGTAGTTTCAGCCAGAACTTGAACCACCTATTAAAGTTATTAAAAATTTATATTGCATTCTTTACATCCTCAGAGCAAGGTGCTTATACACGCTGACTTGGATAGCTTGCCGAGTGAGCTATGTCTGGCCTAGTTTTACAAGAAATTCCGATGTTATTGGAGTCTTCTGTTTTTCATCATAAGCTACCATTTGTGTTGATACTGGTTTTGCATCAGACGTATCATATTTGTCAAGAATAAAAGTGACATACTCTTTTTGATGAATTTTCAAACCATTTTGAATTTTTTCGAATTATAGTCCAAGAAACATCCTTGGATTTTCACATGACGTTATCTCAAATTCTTTTTTTAAGGCCTCGGTTAGAATTTTTATGTTGGTTTCATCATTTCCTTGATGGAACCATCATCAACATGAATTGCCAGTGTTAAAGCGGAGTCACTGTTTTTAAATAAACTCTTGTCGGAAATGGGTTGTTGTCGAAAAATTTAAAAATAAATTGTGAATCGCAAGTTTTAACTATGAGGAGACCTTTTAATGTCTTCTTTAACAAGAGAATGCCTTTCTACAGTTAAAATCCTTCTGGATGATACGTATGCATTTCATCGCTAAGTTCGCCATACAAAAACACCGTCTTGGAATCTAATTGCACAGTATGTTTATACCTGGTTGCTAGTGTGAAAGTAGACGAAGAGCATTACCACAGAACTGTAGGTTTCGTTAGTCTTCTACGTACTTCTGTTTACAACCACGTATGACTAATTGGGTTTTTTATTGAATACCCATCGACTTGTAAGTTGTTTCTTTCTATTGATATGTTAACTACCAGCCACTTGCCAGGTTTTGTATATTTAATGAAAGAGTCGTTTTCTTCCCGGATTTCTTTTATCCAGTTCTGTTTTTCTGTACCTGTGATAGCTACTTCAAAAGTTAACAACTCATAATCATCAAAATATTTGGGGGTTATTTTCGTGTGTGTGCATGATTTCTTGAGTTTCTTAAACGCCTTTATTTATTATACTTTATTAAGGTTCTTAAACAATTTTTTTTGTTATAAATTATCTTGAGCATTAACATCTACGTATCTTTTATTTTTTATGATGTATTTCATCTCCACTTTGTTTCTCAGCTTTACGAAAATGTTTCTGTATGTTAACTTTTTCTTCTTCTGAATGTTGTTTTTATGTTCTGAAAATACACAACATACCCAGACCCAATAATTCTTCTTTTATTTCGATCTCATAGTCTATAAACATTAGATTGACATCCAACAATTATAAATTTTTTGCGCCTTTCTTCAAGCTTACCAAGCTTTTCAAGTTTCTTGGCATAAGTTATGGAGCCAAATCATTTTACATAAGAAGACTGTGCCTTTTTTTTATACCACATTTATGCTGAAGTACTTTCAGCTGTTGCTGTTGAACTTCTGTTAGTTAAATACGCGGCTGTAAGTAAGCCTTCACCCCTAAATACGCGGCTGTAAGTAAGCCTTCACCCCTAAATACGCGGCTGTAAGTAAGCCTTCACCCCTAAATACGCGGCTGTAAGTAAGCCTTCACCCCTAAATTATTTATTACGACCTGAATCGAATAACAAAGCTCGTGTGATATCTATTAGTGTTCTGTTTGTTCGTTCTGTTCGCCCGTTCAGTTTTAGGGTTATTGCAATAGAAAAATATAGAATAATACCTTTTTCAGCACAGAAACATAAATATTCATTACTGATATTCTCCTCTATTATCACGCCTAATATTTGAATCTCTAGTAGCCCTTTTAGTTTCAGCAGCTGTGTGGACAAACTCTACTGCTCCCTTTTCTTTGGTACGATCGTTACCAAGCGGCGTCCTTGTGTGTATAGATTTTACACATCTCTCACAATTTTGTTAAAAAACTGAAAAATCATGCTGTTTAATACCGATGCCTAAAGATAAATTATTCAGTTTTTTAAGATTACTTAGACCAATATGGCCCATTCTCCTTTGCCAGATAAAAACATCTTCATTTATTTATCCTAAAGATGCTTCATCAGTATTTCTTAAATATAACTTTTACAAACCACTGTCAGTTGACATTCCTTCAATAATATTCACACTATCTTTATAAATTACTATTGTATTGTCAACAAATAGGACCACACCGACATTAGCAGTAATATAAATAATACTACGCAAATTTTGACTTCGATCAGGAACAAAAGTAACATTGTTTAGGGAGCATTGTTCTGTAACAACTTTTCCTACACTCTGGGCTTTTATTACAATATCTGACTTTACTAAGCCGATGTCTTTGTTTATTTTTTAAAATTGCTTCATCATTGATCACGTGCGCAGTGCATCCTGAATCAACGACCCTTTTAATCACACTTATATTAAATAATTTCGTAGTATTTTGCTGGGTCATGAACGCAACATCATGTTTATTATTTTGTTTGCAATTTGTTTTCTTTGTTCGAAAAAAGTAATTACTCTCAAGGTGATTGGATAATTTTTTAAATTTACATGTTTTATATTGCATCCGATGTTTACAGTATTTAGCAAAGTGACTGGGCGACGCTCGTAGAAAGCATTCAAGAGGATGGCTTTGTTTAGCATGAAAAAAATTTCATTTTAAATTCACTTTGAAAGTAACATGTGGAATTTCTCGAGACTTTTTGAGGATTCTATGTTTTTCAGAAATTAACCTTAATGATAAATTCGCTAATGTTTTTTAATCGGAAGGGGTTGATTCCCACGAAGTAATAAAACGAAATAAGTATTTAGGTAAAGTAGCAAGCAGTTTAGAAATCAAGTCATAGCCATCTTGTTTTTTTATTTAAAATATTTAGCTGATATGTTAAATTTGGTAATTTGCTTGTGTGAGAAGCAATGTCACAACTCTCGTCATATTCAGGTCTGCAAAATTTTCTTAATACATACATTTTCTGAGTTGAAATATCTTCTTCAAAAATTGCATTGAGTGTTAAAAACATTTCACAATTAGTTTGACAACTCATTACCTGCATTACACACTTTTTGCCTATGGAGAGAATAATTATTTTCTAACATTTTGCATATTTTTGAAACCATTAATTATTTATTTCCTCTTTGGCGTTGTCATTAACAACTTCTGTACCTAAAACTATTTATTTAAACTATGCGAATTAAGGACTATAATACCTGAAATTTCCAACAGGGAAAATTTGAAATTTCCTGAATCTGGCCAACACTCTGCATGTCTTTAATCAAAGCCAATGCCATTTTAATAACAAAATATTTATTAAATAGGTTAATTTTTTAACAAGAAGCATCCAACTTTAGGCTCATAAACTGTTGAAAAAAGACTATCCAAAATAAATTATACCAATATTTTTACAACAATTAATACTTATTTTTATTAAAACCCATTTCACAATTAGAATTACCAAAAATGTATTCTTATATTTTATACAATAAAATTACAATTTTATCAAAACACACTTTTAATTTGCACATATATGGCTAATACAAATTATTATAAATACTTACTAAAACAATGATTGTTGAGCTTAAATTTTCATACAAATCAAGAACTTGGTTCGTGTTACAAAGCTCTGTTTAAAACAAATATTTCTAAAACATTTTCGTAGTAGATTTTTTTAGTCTGTCGGGTACTTATGCCACATCATTTACTGACTGAAAGCAAGAGAGAGTTCCATGACCAGTTCTGACGGAAATTCGAGTCTTGGGCTGGAGTGCATATTTCTCCTGCATGCGCGTTCCTGATCTGATACGTTTGTTTCTAACATACTCTAAAACTAATTGTTATGCATTAGTCCGTGGTAGGAACGGGACTATTGCGTCTCGGGGCTAACCCCTTACGCTTACAAGGGCAGGAAAAACATGCAAGGAGACGTGCATCGCGGCAAAGAGGGATTGGGTTTCCCATGGCCGAGTTTGGCCATGATAAACCTCCGTAATGTACTTATAGTTAACTAACTACATCTAGAAGAGAAAGGGGAAAAAACCGGCACAGACACCGTAAAAACTCTTTCGACAGGAAAGAATTAAAAATTGTTGCATGCATTATGAGAAAATGCTACAGGAGAAAGATAGGTGGGTACCGTGCTCTTTATTATTGGGAGAGGAGTGATACGTAATTGTGAACTGGTTCTGTTTGGAGCCCGTGGCCGTGCAGGAAAGAAGCAACGCCGAGTGGCGGCAGTTGCTTTGCTCGTTGTGTTTTGTCCGAGGCCTCGCGGCCGGTCTGCTGCAACGTGGGGTCTCCGCCGATCTCTCTGCTTCCTCTTCTTGCCTCGTTCCGGCGGAGGGGAACGCCGTTCCTGCGACATCATGTCGGCGACGGGGCGTAGGGGGATGATGACTCCCCGCGGCACGGCGGAGGGCTTCCGTACAGCGAAGCCGGAGAGGAGAAGAAACAACACCAACCCCCGCGCGAAGAAGGGAAAGGATGAACGGCATTGAGACGTGACTGGTAGCTGACAAGGAACGACGCAACGTTTTGCCGTTAACATTTTGGTATCAACGAAACCACGTTTTCAGCGGTGTCATGGTCCATACCGTATAAGAAGGCCACTTCCTGACAGTCGGTGAGTGGCAACTTTACGTATACGAAACAAACAAAGCACCGTTTACAAAATCCTGTATCAGCTGATGCACGAACGAACAAAAGTTAAAATTACGTTGGCTATTCTGAGTGCACTGCCGATGCACATCAGGAAAGCAGAAAATACGCGGATAAGAAAGAGTTCTTGCATTTATTAATACATTTTATTTTACAAGGTCACAAAACAATGGTTGTTAGTGTTAAAAACTAAATTTCGTTATAATGTAGTTATGTTTAGGTGATCGAAATGAAATGTACAATAGAATGATACGACGTGGAAAAGTTTTCTGAAGTTGTGCTAACTTCAGAAAGCTTTTTCACATCGTATCATCCATCTCCAATCTTGCTTTCAACACGTCCATGATATTAATTCCAAAAGCATACAAAAATATTGCATAATATTGTTGAATTATTTTTTCTAATAATTTGACGAAACGACACGAATTTGAAATATATTTCCAGCCCGTAACATAAGAATTATCAACTTTAAAAAATGCGCTATCTGTTAACCATTAAAAGAGTTACTCAAAACTTCGCCGTGACGGGCTGCGCGCTATAACAGTTGGTAAACNGCGCTATCTGTTAACCATTAAAAGAGTTACTCAAAACTTCGCCGTGACGGGCTGCGCGCTATAACAGTTGGTAAACAAGGAGGCTTGGTAGAGAAGGAGTGTCTGGAATAAAATAATGTCTCTATACGGTTCTCGCGGAAAATCGGCTTAAAATCCGACTTGCTGAATTTTGATATTTTCCTACTCGTAATCTTCTTCTTGTTGTTTCTTTGTTACAATATAAAGGCCTTTTGCCAGACAGTAGAAATTTAGCTTAAGAATGCTTGGAACTAAATCTGCGCACGCGTGGGACTTTATAAAGTGAGACATCACATGATAATTTTTCCATTGCAGTTTTCTTGTAGAATAAACGTGTTCTAGCGTATTTCGAAAGTGTTCTAATTTAGACGGTTTTCCCTTTCCTAGGGCGTCGGAATATTTCTAACGTTATCGAAGAAACGAAGAGATTGTTATTATCCAATAAACTGCAATTACACGAAGAAAAACNCGGAATATTTCTAACGTTATCGAAGAAACGAAGAGATTGTTATTATCCAATAAACTGCAATTACACGAAGAAAAACTGTAAAATGTGTGTATAAAAACCGTACACAATATTCAACTGATATTTACACAATTTTCAGCTTTACCCTCAACAAACATGGTAAGTGGCAGGTAATCTCATACGTCTTATCAGACGTTGGAACAAAATTTATTGATAAAAACAACGCTAGCTGCTTGAAATTCATTCCTACTTCTTTGGGGTTAAATAGTCGACTACTTGCTAAATTATTTCTATTTGTTCGTAAGGCGAGGAAACGCATATAAATATGTGTTTTTTGGAACCGTTTGTTCTGAGAGAAATTTCGGTCAATTCGCAGTATATTGTTTTGATGGTTGGTGGANCGGAATATTTCTAACGTTATCGAAGAAACGAAGAGATTGTTATTATCCAATAAACTGCAATTACACGAAGAAAAACGGCAAAATGTGTGTATAAAAACCGTACACAATATTCAACTAATATTTACACAATTTTCAGCTTTACCCTCAACAAACATGGTAAGTGGCAGGTAATCACATACATATTATCAAACGCTGGAACAAAATTTATTGATAAAAACAACGCTAGCTGCTTGAAATTCATTCCTACTTCTTTGGGGTTAAATAGTCGACTACTTGCTAAATTATTTATATTTGTCCGTAAGGCGAGGAAACGCATATAAATGTGTTTTTTGGAACCGTTTGTTCTGAGAGAAATTTCGGTCAATTCGCAGTATATTGTTTTGATGGTTGGTGGATNATGTGTTTTTTGGAACCGTTTGTTCTGAGAGAAATTTCGGTCAATTCGCAGTATATTGTTTTGATGGTTGGTGGATAACACGTTGTATGCCTTTTATACTTGTTTGGAATTCCCATTTCGAAACAACGGAACCGGGACTGGAACAAAGCACAAGGGTTTAATTTTATACACGCATCACCGTTATAAATTTTAACATCAATGTAATGAGACACTGTTGGATGGGAGTATCTGAATATAATTTCCCACAAAATCCTTTAAAACGATTTGCTAAAATTAAAAAATAAAATAAAAAAACCTTTATTACAAAGGGCACAAAAAAAAAAAAGGAAAAAAAAAAGGAAATTAAAACGTTATACCTAGTTTTTACAGCTAGACCGAATGCATGAAACAAAAAAGATACGGCACATTATGTAACCAAACGAAAGTGAATGATACGTAAAATGATACGTAAACACCGTTTATCAAATATAAACTGTCTTCATGATTGCCGCCAAACGCTTAAAAACACAATGCAAAACACGTTGCACAGACGACTGCTTATTCCGGAAGCGGACAAACACGGCGAGGTAATCTCGCGAGCTTTTATTTTCGGAGGCGAGTAGCTAAAACGCATAGGAAATAAAGCGAGGAAGGGATCGACGTGGAATGCTGGGCAACAGCGGCACATCCACGCAGGGCAGACGTGTGCCGCGCGCACACACGCGCGCGTGCACGCACAAAGCCCCGCCCACACAAGCTTCGTTACAGTCGACCTCGTGCGCACTGCAGTGAAGTGCGGCGCAGTGTTGGGCAGAACTGTGCTGTACAACTAAACCACAATTCTATGCTTATGTAAACGTATTGAGTTAAACAACGTGTGCGCTGAATTTGCCCAGTTTTGATAGGATGAAAAAAATGCTGATTTAACTGTTATAGTCTGTTCGCAATATCTTCACACTTTTTTTAATCAAACCTTTGAAAAATCACCCCATGTATGACGTGTTTGTTTCTTCACAAAATGTCGCGTATCACAAGATTTTTATTCTTGTGATAACATAAAAGTACCTTATTTTTGGTTAAATTGAACTTTTACTTATGTTTTATCTATAAATTATAACGTATAGTTCATAATTAATGCGAATAACGACAGGGTGAAAATAGGTGTGTTGGTAATGCCTGGTAAGAAATAGTTCTTATGCAGAATATCATTGCACTGAGCGCGCACGAATGTGGTGCGCTTTCCCTTTAGTGTAGTTTCGAGACATTGCTCGCATGAGGCGGAGGAATATTCTGGAAGTAGATCTTTAGCAGGTCTTCATAAAAGTTTGAAGTAACCGTGAATCGACTATAGAGAGCATTTCCTCAAGTAAAGTCGATGTGGAATATAATACATAATATAAATAAATTTATCTCAATTTTTCCTGAATATGTTTAATGCTGTAATTTTCTGGCAGCAAGCGAAGAAACCTGATGCCTCAGCATAACACCTCAAGTTTAATTTGTACACTTGTGTACCACTGAAAGTATGAAATTTTGTTATAGGTTTTGAGTTTCCTTGTATCATCGCACACATTTCTAAGGTATCCGCAAAACACAATATAAAACTTATTAACTTTCACGTCTCGTTGATGTACTTTATCAAAACGAACGAAAAATGGGACTAACCACTAAAACACGTGAGATTTGTTCACACCGAACCATCCACACCTTCTCGAAAGCTAGCGCAGTTTGTGCTCCACAAAACGGTCCGAAACTCCAAAATAATCTGTGCCGACGGAGAGAAACGCAGTGCTGTGCGTGTAAAAGGCATTTCTTCGTCTTCTGCAACATGTTATTAGACTAGAAGTTGTCTCCTCATCGAGAGATCACGCTGCCATATTCTTGGTGAGCTCCCGGCGTTTCTTTGGCCTTATGCGTCAAAATATGATGCAAAATGCTGTTTATTTGTTGTCATTCGCTGTATGTGTTGGCACCAATACGTTCTAATGGGTTTTATTTTCTGTTGTATGATATACAAGTAATTGGTAATGGTTTCATTGTCTTTCTTATATAATTAGGTGTAAGCCATTACAGACCATAAAACAACTTAATTTATGCTGTTTCAATTCTCCTTCCATCTCCTCCACTGAGTGTCCAAATAACACACGCATATGTTGACACAGGTACTGGTATTGTTTTATTAAGCTCTGAGTATTTTTTCAAAATCATATTTATTACTATTTTATTACTGTCCTACGCATACTGTTTAATTTGTTAGATTTCTTATTTGATTGTTCTGATAGAAACATAAGCTGTTTTTATATTAGTTCATTGTTAACCACCGTTTATCATTTAAAGTGGGTTGTTCTCTTTAAAGCAATTGCTTTAAAGTACAGATCACCAGATTGTGTTTATTTTTCGTTCGGTTGGATTTTATATATGGCTCTTTATATTTCCCGTCCTGAGCTACTAAGTATTACCTGGTTTCCTGCGAATAACACAGTAGTTAACATCTTTTCGTAGATTATAACATTAGCGATTAGTTGTTATTTGCCTGACCCTGCCAACATATACATACATATGTGCGTGTGTGCATGTAGGCCCTATTTATATTAGAACTTTTTTCCAATGTATCAGAATACTTCAAATTATGAATTTTCACGCTGAAACTTGTAGAGCTCAGTGGCGAGGGCGCTTCACTGACGGCACTAGAAGTTACGTGTTCGAGCTCCTGTAGGTTCGGGTAATATGCAGGCGTGGGAAATGTCCCCCTGGTCCCGGAAATCCTAAGAGTGGTACGGATCGCATCCTCGCGTCGTGTCTGGGACCAAGCACTTAATCGGCCCAATCACAACCCAACAAGACTTGCATATTTTTATCTTCCGTCACAAAGACACACAGTGACAAAAAAAAAAAAAAAATCAAGTACGTCTCCTAAACAAGAATCTGAGAAAAAAAGTAATTTGGACGTCAAAGACGTTAGAATCGCAAGCTTGTTCCCGGTAGGGCGGCCTTGACGGTTGTGCGAAGAACGGGAAGAGAAAGCGGCGGGAAAAATCATAAAATATGTAAGGCGGGCGTGTTTTATTCACGGGGAACATCTCAAAGATCAAGATGCGAAGAATGGTCTCCCCTGGATGCCCTCGGCTCCCGGGGTCGTAAAACCAAACGGGATAAACGCACTGCGCACGTGCCAAGAACATTACTTTTCTTCTTCGGCAATACGTGGCCCGCATCACGCAAGGGTGAACAACGTATCGCCCGTCATTTTGGAACGGACAGAGGGATGCACAGCTTTACACAGAACACACTGGGGTACACGGGCAGAATACGGTTGCTGAATCTTATACAAGGATCATGGGGTAGTTCTCATAAATTTAGGACGACGCCAATGCTTCGGAATAACAGATCCTTAGAAAGATATTTGTGCTGACCACAATACTGAAGATTGTACATAGTTTAAAAAACAACCGCTACTATATAAACACTGTTATGCTAATTTTTTTTTTAAATTTCATCTAAATAAATTTATTACTTTAAACAATAAAACGGAAAGTAAGCAAACTAAGACAAGTTACGAATGTTACACAGTATTTAATAATAAAATAAGTTTACTAATTCTTATAATTCACTTTGATGTCAAAAGGAGATTGCGTAATGTATCCAGAGGCTTCGAAAAGCTAACAAGCTAAAAATTTAAATCAAATAATTTCAAATGGAGTGAACTTTTCTACTTCCTTTGACAATGAGTGAATTTTCTCGCTGCTGCAACCTGTAGCTGAACTACTTTCTCCTCTGTGCGTCTATACGCCCAGTTTACTGTCTATACGCCCAGTTTACTGTATATACGCCCAGTTTTCTATCTATACGCCCAGTTTACTGTCTATACGCCCAGTTTACTGTCTATACGCCCAGTTTACTGTATATACGCCCAGTTTACTGCCAGCTGGAAACAGAAATATTTACAATGTGTTTAGGCACCTAGAACTGTTTCTGGCATTAAAGTTATACAACAGAAAATAAATAAATTTGGTATTAAAATGTAGGTGAGAAATATACGTTTAAAAACCATTCTTTGGGTTAACAGTACGTATAAAAACATCACACACATCAACGTCGGAGACTTTGTGTACGCCTCTCATTGGTAACGTGTAATTCAAAATAGTATAGAATCTCAGTACGATAGTGTATGGGGGTGTGACTTTATATTTGAAAAAACCATAAAATATTTGCTTTTATAATTTAAGCGTGCTTCGGAGTTGAATTGTTTAGTTCATCTAAGCCAAATTATTTACTTATTCAAATGAGTTGTCCTTTCAGTTCTTCGATCTGATTACTTATGAGCTAACTGGTAAAATATCTTGCACAATATCTGAAGGAATTCAATTTAGCATTACACTTGATACCTAAACCGCTCAGTTCTGACTTTATTTACGGGTTCGTTTCAATCAAGTTACATTTTTGGTGTGCACTGTACTTGTGTCGAGCGTGCTTATAGTAACCAATAAGCCATGGGCTGCGTGCTTGCGTTGACCAATCACAAACGAGAGGCACAGAAACTAAAACCAATCATATAACTCACAACGAAGACTACCAAATAGTAGGACACCAATACCTCGCTGTGTACAGTACCCACAATAAATATAATTTGTGTGCAACATGTCCCCTTTGTGGACTCGGGGACTGAAGGGGTTGATATTCCGTGATACAAGTTTTATCTTGTTACTTAATATACCGTAGGCAGTGTGTTACTCACAACTTGAACACCCCAGTTTTGTTTAAATNGTTACTTAATATACCGTAGGCAGTGTGTTACTCACAACTTGAACACCCCAGTTTTGTTTAAATAAACACTCAGAGTAGTCCACTTGCGTGTTAGACTTCAGTAAAAAGATTTTGCATCATCATGTTGTGGCTTCGAAACCCTGAGAAACTGTGGAAAACGGGTGTTGTTTTTAAATTGTAATTTAGGTTGGTATAGTATGCAAGTCTTCCCTCTGCTGACCTCCTNTGTGGAAAACGGGTGTTGTTTTTAAATTGTAATTTAGGTTGGTATAGTATGCAAGTCTTCCCTCTGCTGACCTCCTGGCATATCGCCGAGATGTTGAAGAGGACAACTTCAAAATTTCATAAGGAAACGCGAACTTGACATGGTTTGTGTTACACAAATGGTTTGTCAAGTGGGTTTTGCCCTTATAATAACTCCGGTCACAAATAAAAACATTTACCAAATAACGTTTCAGATTTGAAACAACTTAAATGACTGTGGCGCTAATTGATTTATGTCATCATCGCAACACACACTTCTTTTTCGCACATACAAATACATTTCTGAGACATGTGTATTTATTGCTGTGCTTGTCTTCACGGTAAAGTAGTGCTGTCATCCTACAAACTGATAGAAAGGTGTCGTATTGTAATAATAGATTCAAAATAAATTTAACCGGTAGAGTTAGTGACGCCATGCTAGGAAGCGTATCTTAATGGAAACAGGTTTATAAATGACGAGCAGATTTCATCCCTTATTAAAAAAAACCCCGTAAACATCACTTAGATAAACGTNGAAACAGGTTTATAAATGACGAGCAGATTTCATCCCTTATTAAAAAAAACCCCGTAAACATCACTTAGATAAACGTTCCTCTTGTATATAAAATATTCCCCAGAAATTTCATAGGAACGAAAAAAACTCCTACAAGCATTCCGAAGTTACGAACCCGATGAGAATATTTTCGAATTGCTGCTTCGTATCTCTTATCTTACACAACCAAAATAAAACATTGAATGGCCAAAAATGTATTACATAAGATTGAAGCCGACACGCCGAAAGAGAGAATAATAGAGGTCAGCAGAACAGTAGTCCTTNAAAAAATGTATTACATAAGATTGAAGCCGACACGCCGAAAGAGAGAATAATAGAGGTCAGCAGAACAGTAGTCCTTCAGTTTCAACGCTAAGGGCGAACACGCTACGACTGAAAGAATACTTTGCATAACTTCACTGTAGCTTTGAAGAAAAAAATATTTAACCTCTACCTATGGCCTTTCAAATCTGCTTGTGACGTTTTATAACTAGGCTAAGCCAACAGGTCTTTAAGAACGAATTTCATCCACAGTCCGTTACAGAATTCACGAAATAGATAATAATCTTCTACTTAATACTACCGCCAAAAAGTTACTTGATTAAAGTGAAACAAAAACGGGGGTTATCAATAAAACAAATTCAACTGATTCACGAAAATTTTGAATTTATGCTGTATGGAAAATAAATTAAAACATATTAACAATAATGTGTTTGCTACAGCTCAAAGTAATTTTCGATGTCACCAGAATAGTACGAAAGTTTCCTCGGCATTTCAAAGCGCGAATGATTCTGTATTTCATTTTAAAGCCGCTTAAAATTAAAATATAAAAATTTGACCCTAACTGAAGGATGGACATGTATTATACTGAAAATAAAATTCTACTTTTCATTCCTATGACTTAATGAAACGCATTAGCTAGTGTCAAATTCTGTGTTTGAATAACTGTTTAAAATTTATTAGGAACCAAATTAAAATCTTAATTCTTCGTAATTACGTCGAAAGTGTGTGCAAAAGTATGTTATCGTTGATTTACGATTTTGATAAAATTCCTGTCCATATAATGTTGAAAAAAAATCAACCTGTTCTCAAGATGTTATAATAATTTGGAACCCTGCGAGTGTTGTTCTACAACTTTAATGGTGGTGCACTTTGTTTCCAGACGAATTCTCTTCAACTCGCAACTTCTCGTCAGTGCTTCACGCGGACACCAACGCCTACCTACAAGAGCTGTCCAACTACTGGCCCTTCAATGACACCTTCCACCTGGCCCAGTTCGAGGAGTTCGACCACACTCACTTTGACGGTAAACATGTCCGGTGCCTCTAGACACACGTAGAAATAGACTGAAGAGCCAAAAAAAACTGGTACACCTGCCTAATATCGTGTAGGGCCCCTCGAGCACGCAGAAGTGCCGTAAGACGACGTGGCATGGACTCGACTAATGTCTCTGAAGGTATGCAGGAGGCAATTCACACCATGAATCCTGCAGGGCAGTCCACAAATCCAATCGGCGCCTATTTGAGAAAGGGTTGCACGTCTGTCACGTTTAATGATTCTCGTCAGTCGTCGTTTGTCCCGTTCTTTAACGATCNTGCACGTCTGTCACGTTTAATGATTCTCGTCAGTCGTCGTTTGTCCCGTTCTTTAACGATCTTTTTCCGGCCGCAGTGATGTCGAAGATGTGATGTTTTACCGGATTCCCGATATTCACGGTACACTCGTGAAATGGTCGTACGCGAACATCCAAATGTTATCGCTACCTCGGATATGCTATGTCCCATCTATCGTGCGCCGACTATAAAACCACGTTCAAACTCACTTAAATCTTGATAACCTGCCATTGTAGCAGCAGTAACCGANGGGGGGGCGTGGTGGTGTAGTGGTTAGACTACTCGCATCCCACCAAGGCGAACCGGGTTCGATTCCCGGTGGGATCGCCTCCGAACTTTCGCGTGTGGGAATAGTGCCGGACGATGCCACTGTTCAGCGAGTTTTCTCGGGGATCTCCCGTTCACCCCGCCCTTGCATTATGGCGCTGCCCCATACTCACCTCACTTTACCCTCATCGGCTCTCAAGACCTCGATGTTAAGAACCTCCCACATCTCTTCACTCACCCACCCTCGTATGGACCAGAAAATTTCGCGGATTCATTTTAGAACAAACTAGTCTTAAAGCGCATGTGTATTTATTATAAATTTAAGTATTAGTTGGTAGTTTATCACACATGCCAGTGTGAATTCTAAATCATGCCTGTAAGGAAACAAGTGCTTAGTCCCGTACCACCTGGTTCGAGGTGAAGATTGAAGAGCCAATGAACAAGCAGTATAGGCTCTAAAATACACAGTACAATGGAATCTATCCAACAGGTCTTCAAAATCACGTAATTTTTCCGCCCCTACGCAAATGGCGAACTCCAACCGCACACGCCAGCAAAATGGCGCCACCGACCAGAAACTCATCGGAACGCAGTTAGCCAATCAGCGCCTTGTAACTCAATTTCCTGTCGGTGGCCCAGCCAATAGGGGACTCTTGTGCAACACACGCCGTAGCCAATCAGATGCCAGGCACGCTTCCAGAGACTCGCGAGGCCAATTAGCGACTGAGCATGCAAACACGAAAGCAGTCGCCACGACATTTCATTTCTGTATACTTAACTATTCTGTAGCCGTGTTATACCGTTCATTAAAAAGCACTTTGGGTTCAGAGGCCATGTTGTACAACGTGTGTCTACCGAGGGGGCATGTGCCCCTAAATCAAGAGCTTTTCCAATGAATTTATTTAAATTCAATAGCAAATACATGAGATTAAACGAGTTAGTGGATTATGTCAGTTGAGAAAAGATTACAAATTTCATATAATTTAGTTCATAAAATTATTTCCCCATCATAAATTAAATTTGAGTTTGCCAGATTATGATCGCAAAAAATAATCATTCCAGTCCCTAGCCCCTATATTTTCTTTAGTTTTGATGCTCTGAGTCAACATGTAGGTATTTACGAATATCGTAGCTTTAGTGAAACACGATCTAATTAACCGTACTCAAGACATGAGTGCATTAAATTTTCCAAGTGTGCAGCTCTACCCCTGTGTGGGTAGGCAAAACCTTTATCACCTGGTAGGGCGTGTGTGGCAATTTATTGCGAGTGTTGTGGACGGTACATGCCAAGTGACATTTCAATGATATTTCACATAATTATTTGCAATGTTTCTTTGTTAACGCAGTCTATTTGCGGTACATTCACTCTTTTTGAAACAAATATTTGGAATATCACTCCATGTATGTTGTTATTTCGTAAATGTATCGTGTATCGCAAGCGTTTTGTAATTCTGATAACATAAAAGTATCTTATTGTTTTGTTAAACTGAACTTTAGCTTGGATTTTATCTAGAAATTAAAACATATTATTTCTAATTAATACGACTTAAAAAAGGTAGAAGATAGGTGTGTTGGTACCGCCCAGTAGGAAATAGTCCTAATGCAAAATGTTATTACAGTGAGTGCGCACGAATACGGCGCGTTGTCCCTTTGGTGTGATTTTCTAGACTCAGTCAAGAGCGTTGTTAGCATGAGGCGGAGGAATATCCTGAAAGTAGAACTTTAGCAGGGATTCAAAAGTTGGAAGCAACCGTGAATGGACCATAGCGACAGTCTGTAAATGCACAAAAAAGCTATTATTACGTTTATTTTCAATAAACTTTATTGAGCCCTATTAAAATGTTTTTAATGAAAGTGTGTAATACGTGTAATTTACAATGCTATTTGTTGTTGACACTTCGATTTGTAACAAATTCTGTGATTTGTACTCCGTTAACATCCTCGCAGTAAATAGCCACACACTTTCGCAATCCAAAAGAGGAACAGAGGTATTGCCTACCCACGCAGGCGTGCCACTGCACCCTATGAAAATTAATGCACTAATTTCTTGAGTACTGTTGACCCGAGTGTTTCACTAAGGCAACCTATTTATTAATGTGCAGATGTTGACTTCAAGCATTAGCACTGGAGGAAAGCTAATGGTTAGAAATTTTTTCTACAATTACAACATTACAACTCTAATTTAATTTATAAAGTTGGATGATTTTACGCAGCAAAATTTTCTGAAGTGTAAGATATTTTATAAAGTTAACACCGTCCACTAATTTGTTTAATCTCATGGAATTGACATATGTTATAATAAGTTAATTACAAAAAAATTTTGCTTTATATTATATTTTCTGTTTATTTTACATGATGAATCACCTCACAAAGTTTGTAACATGCATTCAGGGACGCATTACTTACTGTAGCACGTTCAAGGCTAACTGAACTCCAACCATGGGAAAAAATTCCCGTTCTTAGCTGCACGGAAAACTTTTTAACGTAAATAATCATTGACATAGTTTCAGTGATGTTGGCAGTGACTCATTTATACGTCTATTATCAAAACCTATTAAAGTCGCAGACACTTAAATCGGTATTTGTTGTTTTCTTTGTTATATAAATAGAAGAATAAAAATGCGAATAATGATAAAATATTTAAATTTTTTAATGTCATCGCATTGCTACTTTATCGAAGAATAGTTAATAGTAATTCACTGGCATATTATATCGTAAATTTTTATTCGGGGCGAAGATACACACGAAGAGTAAACTAAGCAGAGCTCTTAAATGTGGTTAGGTAATCGTTAATCCGCTAAGCCGTATTACTTATGTATAAACTAAGTCCATAGCCAGACATTTCTCAGATGAGTTATGTTACTACTGCTATACGTAACTCATCTAACTCGCTACAAATAATGTTTTCCACAAAGATGCTCAATTTTCAGTACAATTGTCTCAGTTATACATAATACCTTTTAATAAAAATGGCTACGATAAACATCGCAATAACTTATAAAACAAATATAATTTTTTTATTGATATATGTAAAAATTGATAATTTGGAAGTTTTAACATATGTAGAATTGGAAGACACTGCTATTAGTATTTAAATATAACAGATTATAGCGTTACGTGAGGGTCTTCGGTGAATGGCTCTTTCATTCCCACATTAATTTATAATTTGTAGTGTTGCAAATTAGAAATGTTTTGATGCGTGCTGTACTTAAGTTGACCGAGAATTGGCTTCGTTATCGCAACCAATAAGCTTGTAGTGATATCGACCAGTCGTAACAGAGAGCAGTAGCACGATCTACCAATCAGTTACCCCCAAGGAAGATCACGGGTGTCGAGCATCGCATAGTACAGCACTGGTCAATTATAAACTTCTCGTGCAACGCGTTGACGATCGTCCACCGTGCGAGTGAAAGGGTTAAAGTAAGGTTGGGAAAATGGCTCACTCCACGAGAACACGCTGTGAAATAAGTAAAGTCAAGCTTGAATTGTAACCCACGCCTCTGTAACCGGCGACAGCAGCGCTATCTCGGATCTAGTCCCGCAGTTTCAAGATTACCCGGGAGTAGACAAGTTGGGTGCACCTCTCCGACAGCAGGGGCGCTGGCACAGACCCGGACCGTGTCTCAATTCCCTTCAAGTGTATACATGTCCATGCTATGCCCCGCCTGTGACGTCACTAAGTATATACTGCCGCAATTCCTATTCCTAGTATAGTACGCACAGCTTCTGTACTTGCCGAGTACACGCAGTTGCTTACTTGCTTGGTGAATTTTGCGCACCGCCATGTTTGTTTACAAACGTCACGTACATAACCTATGATGGGAGCCTTTTTGTGGTTCTACTTACCCGCCGTATTATTGCTCTACGAAGCGACCAATGTGCAACATTATTTCTGCGTTTATAATAACCCACCTGTTACACTTGACAAATGCATTATTGTTATTTTTTTGCAACAACGCCAAACAACACCATAGACATAAGGGTAACCAAATGCAACCAACGTAAAACACAAAATGTTTATTTACAGCCAAAACCACAGAGCCGTAAGCTCAGAACGACAAAACACGGGTTTAATTTCTAGTAGTTCGTGTTATTTACGCCAGGTTGTGCGACGAGTCAAGTAGAGGCAGAAATAACCCGTCCCAACAGTCAGGATAAGCGCACACAATGGCAAGTATGAATATGTATACAGGATGATTCTAAAATCATGGAACAAACATTGAGGGGTGGTACAGCTCACTAAAACAAACAATTATCGTATAGGAATATATGGGCGGAAGTGACGCGTTGAGGCACAAGCACAAAAACATAACACATTAACGGAAACATAAAATGTTCATTAGCAGCATACGTAACGACTGATTCCGTACAGAAAATGTTAAAACAGTTGCTGGAAATGCATCCACCAACAGTCACGCATGCTTGGCGACCTCTACATATGGCGTGATTGGCTGACAATGGTGGCGTGCGTGAAATACCCGGCGTATTTGAATCTGTTCGCCAATCACTCCACTTACGCTACCAAGCTTGCATTACTGTCGGTGGTAGCAATTTTGAGCAATTATTGTAAACAATGCTGTAAAAAGGCATTTAGCGGCGACGTTGTAAATAAACACCGTGTTGCATTTCATGTGTTATTTTTGTGTTTGTGCCTCAACGCGTCACTTCCGCCCATATATTCCTATACAATAATTGTTTGTTTTAGTGAGCTCTACCAACCCTCAATGTTTGTCCCATGATTTTAGAATCATCCTGTATACTTAACAAGCATGTACCGGTTATGAGATAGAGTCGCAGTCTCATCTGCCGAGACTTGAAACACCGCGCGGCGTTAACATGGTTGCCGTGGTGGCAGGCGCCCGGGCGGCTTCAGTGTTGCCAAGTCGACGGCCTTGTGCAGGCGAAGCGAGCCGTGAAGCGCCGCTGACTCGAGAACCCCGGCTGGATTACTGCACGGCGCGAAGATGCGACTGTGCCACCCCCTCCCACACACACCTCCGCCGTGCTTTGCAAGATGGCGTGCCTGAAATTGTGTTCTCCTGAACACCGGCGTTGCCGGCAGCACAAAGGCGGGCGCCGAGATGCCTCCTCACCGCAGACTGCTCCCGAAAACCAGTCGGCCATTGTTCCTCCCGCTTCGGTCGCATATTTCCGTCTCGAAAACATCTCGGATATCACTCCGCCAAGAGATTGCCCGCCCGTGAGTCTCCGGCCCACGACTGTATATCTACACACGTCTCGAGAGAGACGATACAAGGAGGTGGTTCTAAAACACTCTGCTACCTTTGTAAGCACCCTGAAACATTCTCTTTGTTTTTTGTAGCAAAGACAGTGCTTCCATTACTCCAAGAAGAAACTACGCTTTGTACCTCGGGTTCCGCTGTTGCGCACGTAGACGAGCTCCTTAAGGCCCCCGTCTACCTGGAACTTTTTCCCACGTTTAGGCCGAGAAGCGCGGGAGCGATAAGGACGACACTGCCACGCGAATCAAGTACGGCATCGCCACTAATCGCAAGGCTCTGAACTGGCGTGCAGTGTTCTCGTCGTGCTGCGTGTACCTATGGGACTTTCAGCGGTGACCATATTATTTTATTAGTGGGAAGTCTTTAGGAAGGTTCAATGCAGGCCCCTATAGTAGTTTTGTATGTATCTAATGCGTGCATTTTGAGGTACAGCGCCTTGGAAAGGCAGTTTCGTTTTTAGCGGTTTTGGAGTACTCTGAATTGATGTTTCTAACGTACGTGATATTTTGAAAGTACTTAACAGCTCTCGTCTGAAGTGTGTGTTCATTTCGTAGATCAGCACGTTGGACGCACGCTTAATAGTTTCGTTGAAAAACGTGTATTCGGAACACTCTGCAACGCAGTTCAAGCGCCAGGGAGACGGGCGCCTTAAAACCATCATCGCGCGGGAGGATGAGATAGACGACTGCTACGAAGGGAATGAGCCATTAATGATATACTCCTTACGTGTAAGATGCAGCAGAATCGTGAAGCGGAATGGCATGAGGAGCAAATGAGCTCAGGTGTCCTCGGGAAATAGAGTTCTGGAGTCTCGTAGAGCACGGAGAGCTAAGAGCAGAGCTGCACTACGAAGGAAATGAGAACCGAGGAAATGTATTTAGAAACAAAACTTTCTCAAGTAAAAAATACAGGAAGTAATATTAAAAACATAAACTAAAGGAATCTGGCAAACTTACTACGTACGTGCAAAACTGCTAAAATTTTCAAGAAATTAAAAACTATGAATTGTAGATGACTGCGAATAATACTTTCAGATTAATGTGCTGAGGTGTAAGTTCAAACCTTTAAGGCTGATATTGGTTTTGTCACCGAGTTTCTTTAAATTATTGATTCACTTCTGTATGTTCTCATTGAACTTTTAGATACGATTCTATTAGTTAGATATGTTCCATTCTCATATAAACGTATACAATTTACCAATACAACAAGTTAGCCGTTCTATACCAAAGAAGCTGCCCGTCGTTTCGCAAGTGGGTAAAATGACCAGTTTCATACAAACTACTTTGCGCCTTAATATCAGCGATTAGCTTGAGCCACGAATAAATATACCGATTGCAATCGATTTTTATGGAATGATGCCACTACATTTATGATGTATTAACTGAGAATTTAGACGTTGGTCGTCTAATTACATCGAACCCGTCCCCGTACATTTTTTTTTCTTAAAACGCCAGCGAGAGCGCGTTCACGTAGGTGCACAGTGAAGGCCAGGAGGACGGGGGGAGGGAAGCCTTGACTTCATGGCAGCTCTCGTGTGATGACTAATAGACAGTGCATGTTTGCGGGCCACTTTCGCCTGTACCGAGAATCTGGATGGCATACTAGATAAATGGCAAGAAAGATGGTCAAGCTCTGAAAAAGGTAGGCAAACCTACGAACTGCTGCCAGACATAAGAACCAGACTCAGCTGTAAATGGTTACGAGTGAACCACTACAGTATGCAGCTCTTAACTGGCCACGGCAACTTCAAGGCCAAACTCCACAGCCTGCAGCTCGTGGTGTCCCCGCTTTGCGAGGTATGTGGAATGGATGATACAGTGCAACACGTCTTGTAAATCTGCTTGAAGACAGAAGACTTGAGAGAGCAATTCCAAGCGCAGATGGAAGAATTGGGCATTCACTTGGAAGTCAATACAATTATGGAAGACAAACAACTCCATAGAATGTGGAATGAGTTCGCAACCAAAATCGGTAGAAGGTAAGAAGATTTTGATAAATGGAACAGGCGAATTTCTGATGACCCATGATAGGGTACTCAGGTAAAGGCTTTAAAGAGCAAAAGTCGGAGTATTTTTGATTGGCGAGGAGGACAGGTTTTAACGAGAAAACCAGTAGAATACTGAGTTACGGCAAGTAAGAAAAGTGAATGGCCCGAAGAGACCAAGAGGAAAGTGCCGTGCACTGCCTTACCCACCAGGGTACAGTTGCAGTGCGGGAGGATGGAGGGTGTGCTGGCCTTCGGGCCTTAAAACCTGTACCGAGAATCTAAAGGGAGCCATTAGGTTGAAAGTTCCCTTACTCACTGTCCGCTTTGTCTATACCATTCCCTGCATACTCTAACCTCTGGCAACTTTCAATATAGTAGTACAATAACAGTAAATGAAGATCTTACCTAAGTACAGAAACGTTTTTTACTTTAATACTTGGCAATAATTTTATTGTAGAATTTCAAAATAAAGGTTTTTTTTTTTTTGCAAATGGACACTGTGGACGTGGCAGTTTCTCGTTTTGCACACAGACACTCATGAGCAGCTGAATATCGAGTAGCGTGTAGCAGCGCCTTTCTTCCTGACGGCGGCGATGCGGTGTGACATGGACTCTGCAAGGCACCGGATACTGGCCCATGGCCGCTGCACAGCCTCTCGCAAAGCGCAGAGAGCGGTCGGAGCACGATCCAATGTGTTCATTTCAACAATACCTTTTTATTTATTACAGTTATTTTCAGTTTACCCGCGGTTTCTTCACACTTTTTGAATAAAACCCTTGAAAAAAACCGCACTTATAACGTGTTTGGTTGATTCCTAAATACGCCATGTGTCACAAGCATTTTATAATTATGTTAACATAAAAGTACCTTATTTTTAATTAAACTGAATTTTTATGTACATTTTATCTATACTTTAATTTTATTAATTTATAACTATTCTGAAAAGGAAATAGAAAAAATAGGTGTGTTGGTAGTGACTAGTAAGAAATCGTTCTTACGCACAATATTATTACACCGAGTGCGCACGAATGCGGTGCGTTGTTGGCCCTCTGGTGTAATTTTCTGAGCTCTCTCTGTGTAAGGCGGAGAAATATCCTGGAAGTAGAACTTTTAGCAGAGCTTAAGAAAAGTTGGAAGTAATTGTGAATGGACTGCACAGGCCCATGGCCGATTACTTCCCTGTTCCTGTTTCTGTGAGAAACTTTCTTCGTCTCTAATGACGACCTTATCAACGCAACAACGTCTGTCCACCTGGCTGCCTCTTAACCGGCGGAATAGAGTTCCATCCCTGACAGTAAGCCGATATATTCTTTTTATGGCTGTGGTGGCAGTGTAAGGGGGGAAGGGGCTGGAATAGAGGTTGACCCATTCTCGCGAGCACACTTGGACGCATCTTGAAGTCGCTGGCCGTGGTAGAGAATAACGACTTTCGTACGGCTGAGTTGTCTGCGCTGAGGGGANGGGGAAGGGGGGGGGGGCCTGACCACGCAACCGCCCCTCTTCCACAAGGCTGAAAATCGAAGGCGTTGCGGCAAACGCAAGAGCTTGTGGGCGGTTATCTATGCCGGAAAGTGGTCTCATTATTATGTCCGCGCCTGTGTACACTTATGGTCATAAAAATTTACGAACCCTGTAGTACAAATACTGTTACAGTTTGGCTCGATGTCGCATGTACACAAAACATACGAAAGCGCTGCCATCAAGGCTTCGAGTGGCGTGTACGGAAATCCTCATAACAGCGGGTGAAGTGTGACATGCGGGGTTGACGAGCGACGGCCGTGTCGAGAAGACGTGCAACTGACGCACGGAGTGTGAGTGAGGACGTTTATGGGGGGTTGTGAGAGGAGAGTGGCCGGCCTGGTTATGGACAACTCCTGCAACCCACCGGGAAGGAGAGCACCGATTGATAGTTAGACAGGTGCGAATGAAGGCTGAGGTTTCCTCGTTCACAACTCAGCAACATCCGGCTTCTTAAGTAGAACATAGTTTCTCTACCAGAAGAATATTTGTTCCCTAACACAGACAAATCTGCGATCCTGAAGAATTTTGTTGTAAATGTTCCGCCATAAAAAAACTTCATCGTCGTCACCTTCTTCTGAAGTCGTGTCAACAGCGGCTAACACGGAATGCTACAGACCGACAATGCCTTTAGCGACGAATTACACACTTTTCTTTAGAAACTGGTTATCACCGCTCCAGAGTTTGGAAGACTGTAGGAAACGGTACAACCTTGCCAAACACTACGGCGTAACATGTCCCCTACTAAGGGCTTGATGGTCTGGGGCCAATTGCATATCAGCTTCGTTCTTCATTGGTTGTGATGTGATGGTAGCTGAATGTGCAGCAGCATGTCGAAGACAGTGTGCGGAACTGTGGAACAAATGTTATACCATTCATGGTTGAGTACTCAGAAGCACGTTCACAGAAAGATGACGCTCGCATGCACAAAAGCTATTATCTGGGGTCTGAAAGGTCAACTGACTTGTCGCCTACAGAACGTTCGCGGGAATAGGTGGTGTGTCATCTTACTCCATTTTGAAGAGATCGTAATTAAGTGCATAATTTGCAACACTTGTGGGTAAATCTGCCTCAACCATGCCCGATCGTGTCGATTCATGTATCGTCCTACGAGGAATAGGTATGCTCGACTGTGCTTTAGGTGGGTGGAACATTGTCCTGATACTATCATGCCGTAATATTATCTGTATTTCGACTACCACCACATTAATAACATATAGATTTTATACAAAAGTTACTTCTTAGTGTACACATTCTTATTGCACTGAGTGTGGATATGTTACTTTATTTGTACATAAAACATGTTTGTCTTTATGGAACACTTGTAGCCATAGAAAGTTTGCTTTCCCTTAAGCACCCATATGCCTACAATGCTTGTCTTTACCTGCATGCATGCATGGCTAACGTGTTTGCTTACATGTGTTACCAGCATGCTTGCCTTTGTCCGCACACGTGCGTGCGTACATGCGTGGCATGTCCGTCTTAAGAGGCCTTTCCACTGCCTCGTATTCGGTCAGCGCATCACATATGACGTCACAGTTGGTGTGTTTGTCAAACAGCGGGCTGTGGAAAACTCTTGCTTGCCGCGTGTTATACATGTCCGGGGTGATCCGTCTTGGGGCGATCCTCTTCGCCCGCTTACGAGAAGATCAAAGAGGCCGACTCAGCGACCAGTATTCGGAGTGCGAAAGGACGGGCAGTAGAAACAGCTGCCTGCGCGTAGTCTCGGAGTGCTGTACCCACGGCAACGTGACGTCATCATGCCCGCATAATCACGCATCAGTGGAGATGCCGCTTTAAAGCCTTGTCTATACTTGGAAACATGTTTATAGAAACACCGCTTCGAAACAGTTTGCAGAATGTTTCATGAGTTTCCTGTTTTATTTTAAATGCTTGCAAACAGTTCAGAAACTATTTTAAAATAAAAGCGAAACAAGAAACAAAATTTGGTTTTATTTGGAGAAAGGGACGATATTTAATGTTTTCCAACTGCATTTAAAACATGCAACACTTCTGGACATGTTCTTCAACTAGTTGGGAGAAAGAAACCTTTCTTCGGACAACAGTCCGTTCGGGTTCCTCAACTGTGAAGTGTGCTAACGTTAGTTTTTTTGTGTAAGCTACCGATTGTTTTCTGTAACTAATAATTTTACTAACACGATCGCGTGAACACATGGTGACACAGCGAAACTCACAGAGGAGTTCGTTTCTCGATCAATTCTATGGGATGTTACAAATTCCGAATATAAAAATAGTCTTCAGCTAAGTAGGCGTGACACATAATTCATAACAGTAACATCTCAAACAGATCTGCAGATTGAACACAAAACGGTACTGAATGAGCGGAGGCGAGTGGCGTGCGGTGAACTGTTTCAATGTAAGATGGTGCTTGCTCACTGCTGTACATTCTCGGTGTACGCAGCAGGAGCCAGTAACCACAACGCAGCCAAGGGGAACTGAGTGCATTCCGACCACTCACAAACGAGAACCAAGGGACCAATTACACGCGTCCTGTGGCGTCACCTACCGAGCTACGTTACTGGTGTAAACTAGTAAGCAACAGGGTACAGCACAGAGCTAACGTCATCTTACCTTGCAACATGTTACGAACTAGCTTTTCAGCCAATTCGTACTTGAAAGTATGTTGGGAGCGTAACTCAATAATGAAATGTATTTGGTAGAGCACAGAAAATATAGGATGATGAGGTTTTATTACATGAGAAGCTTTTACAGTTGCTATTTATGTTACCATTGACCGGGGGAGCTTTACATTGCATTTAATATTATTCATTATTTATTTTTCACTCACGACATTTTAAATAACCCTAACCGGAACGTCATCACCTTGTTAATGTTGCCGGAGGCTGATTCTACGAGACGGTTAGCGACGGCCGGACACCCATCTTCCTGGTCTGCTTCGCTGGTAGGGTCGCCCAAGGGACTAAAGACGAAAGACGCTCGTTCCGGGTGTTACGCCGGCCTATATCAAGCGCGTGGTTCTGCGGCCCCGCTCAGTGACCGGTGGAGGGGATTTCTGCAACTGTCTTCTTTCGCAAGGGTCGACGACCAAATGGTGGCGTTGCAATCCCGTTTAATGTTTGAAGGTGTGATCAGGCAAGCCGTTCAGCTAAGGCCTGACCACACCATAACAAAACGTTCACCACACGCCACTGCAGAGGCGTAACTAAAAATCAAAGACCTTCTCCCTTCCAATGTCAAGTAAACTATAATGCTACGTGCTTCTGCAAATATGGTGCGTGTACAGAATATTACAGCCGTCATCTAAGCTTTAAAATATAAATATGAAGGAGTAACACTTTGTAACTTACATATTTAATTTTTCTTCTCCCGCAACTTCACGGAAGCGATGTCACCTTCTCTGGGAACCAGGGCTCATCTTGTCCAAGAGTTCGCTCGCAGCTGCATCGCCTGTATCGTAGCAGAGCCACCGAGAAGCAGGGTTTGTGAAATATGCTTCCAGAGTTTTCGGAAACAGTGTGCGAACAATCTGGAAACAGTTTTTTAAACAGTGTTATAGGCTGTTAACGTTAGAGTGAGCGCTTTTGGGGCCCTATCAGCCATTTTTTATCCTTCCAACACTTTTAAAAACCAATATTACTATGTAAGTAATAAATACACCGTATATACACTGAAGAGCTAAAAAAACTGGCATAGGCGTGCATATGCAAATAACAGAGGTATGGAACCAATCAGAGTAACGCGATGCGGTCGGCAGTGCCTATATAAGACAACAAGCGTCTGGCAAAGTTGCTAGATCGGTTACTGCTGCTGCAATGGCAGGTTATCAAGATTTAAGTGAGTTTGAACGTGGCATTATAGTCGGCGCACGAGAGATGGGACATTAGCATCTCCGAGGTAGCGATAACATTTGGATGTTCGCGTACGACCATTTCATGAGTGTACCGTGAATATCGGGAATCCGGTAAAACATCAAATCTTCGACATCGCTGCGGCCGGAAAAAAGATCGTGAACGAACGGGACGAACGACGACTGACGAGAATCATTAAACGTGACAGACCTGCAACCCTTTCTCAAATTGGCGCAGATTTCAATGCCTCCTGCATACCTTCAGACATTAGTCGAGTCCATGCCACGTCTTCTTGCGGCACTTCTGCGTGCTCGTGGGGGCCCTACAGGATATTAGGGTAGGTATACCAACTTTTTTGGCTCTTGAGTGTATTTCACCGGAATCGAAAGTTAACGTCCAAGGCCGCAATAAAACATGTTTAGTTGATTATTATTTCAGATGAGAGAGCAACGGAAAGTGTCTCACTTGGCCGTGAATAGCCTATACACAGGTTTGAGACGTGTGTTTGGTGGAGGCTGGAGCAACAAGAGTTGCATGCAGGGTGTGTGTGTCGTTACAGACTCGGGGGAGGAGGGGTCGGGCAGCACGGAGCCGTACCCCGCGCAGCGCGCCAACGTCGTCGCCGACCCCGTCTTCGACAGCAGCACGGCTACCAACGTGACGGCCCAGCTGGGCGGCGCCGCCTTCCTGCGCTGCAGAGTGCGCAACCTCGCTGAGAGACCGGTACGTGCTGCTGCCCCCTGCCCTTCAATAAATACAATAAGGGCCTGCTTGAAGGGTATCCGCGAGGAAACATGGCCATATTGTCGCCGCCAGCCGGCAGTAAGGTTCATTATTCTCAGGTTAGGAACAAAACGAGTAATTTTACAAAACAATTTGGTATACGGAAAATTCCGCCGTTAGGTGCGCCATGTTCCAAAGAGGTCTCTTGTAATTGCAAATTTAAGCTACGCGAATAAAAAAATTGAAGGATTTTTCCTAGCTACGTAGTTATTTTATATTTGATTTTTGATTATTGCAATTACTTTGTTTTTTAACATGGGAAATAGAGAAAATCCTGTACACAAGCAACACTAGCGCTTACCTAGTGGCGAAAAATTTTAGTTGCCAAATTAAAAGCATTGGGATTTCCAACCTGAGCAGAATAAGCCTTACCAGCAGTATCTCTGTTTATTCATAGATGTTAAAAGGTGGATGTGAAAACGAAGTTTTCTTTCCTCTCCGGAAAGTTTGTTCAACAATAGTCAAAAATTTAATCACGATGATTGATAACTAAGCCTTAATAATAAAACGTTTCAGAAGTGGAAAATATTTACTGACAAATGACAATAATATATAAATTTTGAAATTTTCTGTAAATATAATAACATTAACACCTCTTGCCACTGGGTTCTTTTTGCAAAATAGTCTATGCTGATTGTTCAAAGCTGTCTGGTATTTGTCTCTTGTGTATTTGCTTGAACGTTTCACTCTCGAATTTATATTTCTTTCCGAGGCCTTATTACACTAGTGCGACAGTTTGTCGGCGATGCGACACTGCGACCGACCCACACTGCCTGTAGTTCGTCAATTCTATAATAGCGCGCGGTTCTCGTTGCGTTCATATGCGTATATTGCCATCTATCGTCGTAAGTGGAAACTAAACTCAGCGAAAAACTGTATGATTAGGCAAGCTTTTAAGCTTTGTTTATTTATTTAAATGCTCTTGTTAGTTTGGAGAGGTTTCTTTTTTTTTTAACTTACATGGATCCAAACGAAAGAAACAGGAATAAAATCTCTTCAATTTGCCGTACAAAACCTGACAACTGGAAGCAAATATTTAACATCGGTTGTAAGCGCATCTCTACATGTTTTCAACGTATGGTACGGCTACCGATGTTTAAGAAGGCACCTATATGTATTTGACTGTTTAAATAACACGCGATATGATTACATTCGAATGCTCACCACATGCACACGTGCATTTTTGTTTACATACAACGTGTTTAGGAAACATGCACAAACTCGGCCACGTGATTTGTTACCGGGAAAGAGGAAAAATGATATAGGAACACCCATGGTCCATCTCAAATAATAAGGGCTGTATAAGCCCTTAAAAATGGGCGACAAGCATATTTCTTGTAATATCACGCAGGTTCTCCCGTTAGAGGAACACAAATCGGTATACGTATTACTTAAACCAAGATCTTGGTTAAAAGGAAAGTATGGTACGATGTACACTCCGCCATCATGCAATTAACAGGGGTTGGCACCCTTTGATTGCATGCAAAATTTGCACCGTAAGGTTAACATCATTATGGATACCATAGGATGAAGCAGGACGTCGTAATTAGCAAACAAGGCCCCGTAGTTGCAACTCTCTGGGACCCATTGTTTCCGGTTAAATCGCAAACTAAGGGCACAGTGGCAGCAAGAGCATGGCCTGGTGAGTAGGCAACAAGTCCTACACCCGGTGGTAAGCACACGTCGCTGGTATGATGCACGATGTTACACGTCACAGCCAGTTCCCCTTTCCCCCTTCCTTGAAGTGTAGTTTCCCGCCCCGTATACCCGGGAGGCCTATTATTCGCAGCCCGCCACTGCTTCGATTCACCAGGCACTGCAGACGTGAGCATGGACTAGCACACGAATTCTGAAATGACTGACATGGTGTTGGTGTATGGCGAAGTGAGAGGTAGAAGCAGGGCAGC
Organism: Clitarchus hookeri; assembly: GCA_002778355.1. Lineage (NCBI taxonomy): Eukaryota > Metazoa > Arthropoda > Insecta > Phasmatodea > Phasmatidae > Clitarchus > Clitarchus hookeri. The sequence continues at coordinate 627,147 of NQII01000387.1, read as the reverse complement.
TGCACGCGTGTACAGCTAAAGATACCCTGCACGACGTCAGCCGAACCACCGGACATTCGCCTACCTTACACGGCGATTACGGGTAACATACACGTTTCAGCGTCGATGTGGACCTGGTGGACCGGGAACCGTCCCCACTCCGCAGTTTGAAGAGGCGGTCTTAGAGAATGCAGCGGGCAACGCTTAGACGAGCATCCGCGCGATGGCGTGGAGAATGGATGCATCGAATGGCACAGTATGGTGTGTCCTCCATGAACAGCTGCTGCGACCATAACATGTGCGTAGGGCGCAAGTATTGAGCCCAGCAGATTATGCCCCTCGCCTAGGATTTTGCCGGTGGTTAATGCAGCAGTGTGAAATTTATCATGACTTCCTGCGATTGTAATGTTTTCAGACGAAGCTACGTTCACACAGGACGACTTTTACAACTGTAGAAATGTCCACATGTGGTACGACTCCGACCCACATACAACTGTAACGAGAGGCTACCAGAATCGACATTTGGGCTGGCATAGTGGGGGACAATGTTATTGACCCATTCTTACTGCCAAACCGTGTGTCTGGATTTCAATGTTATGATTTCTTGCAGTTCCGATTGCCGAAGTTACTGGAGGATGTTCCGCTCGCCATCAGATAACGGATGTGGCTGCAACACGATGGTGCACCACCCCATTTGACCAGGATCGTGCGTGATCACCTCAACACAGCGTATCTCGCTCGCTGGATAGGACGGTGCGGGCTTCGTGCTTGGCCACCACGCTCCCCGGACCTCACGCCATTAGACTTCTGGCTGTGGGGAATTCCAAAGGCGCGTGTGTACGAGACACCCGTAGCATCGGAAGAGGGACCTGTTAGCGAGGGTCATGGCTGCCTGCGATGAAGTGTGTGACACACCAGGAGTTGTTCAACACACCCACCCGTCTCTAGTACGCCGTATGAACTACTGCCTTGACATTGGAGGGGCACATTCCGAACATTTGTTGTTAAATTGGCTGTGATACGCCACCTGCATAATATCAAATTATTGCAGTGTCTGTTCTGTTGTGCTGTCAGGTGGTGACTTCAGTACCGATGACGCATTACTAAGTCACGGAATTTACATGTGTTTACACACATTAGTACAGAGTCACTCTACTGGTCCCGTCAAGTCATTATCACTACTCACAACGCATCGCAACACCGACCGCATTGTACATCACACATCATCACTGGACGCACCAAACGTGTTTTTAACTCGGATACGGCCACAGTTGGCCAGTGCGACCCACATACGGTTTTCTTGGTTTCTACTCTATGCTGCACAATCTGCCACCTACACAGCTACACTTTGGTGTAACACATTTATTAATGCTAATCCGTTTGCTTCGTGTTGGTTCCTGGCCATACTCCTTCGGCGGGGAATCCCCACTGTATTCTCCCGGGTGCAGGACGTGTTGCCTACCCACCAGGCCACGGTATTGCTATCACTGAACACGTAGTTTACGATTCAACCGGAAATGGTGGCTCCTAGTGAGTTGCAACTAGGGGGCCTAATTACTACGCCCTGCTTCATCCGATGGTATCCACCATCAATTTAACCTCACGGTGTAAATGTTGCATGCAATCAAATGGCGCCAACTCCTATTATTTACATGATGGGGAGTGTACGATGTATCATACCTTCCTTTTATCCAAGATCTTTGTTTAATTACTCCGTATACCAATTTGTGTTCCTCTGCCCCAAGTACTTTGCGTAATATCCCACGTAATGTGCTTGTCGCCCTCCGCCTTTAAGATCTTCTACAGCCCTTATTATTTGAGATGGGCCAAGGGTGTCCTATATCCTTATTCCTCTTTCCCGGTCACGAATCATGTGCCCGAGCTTGTACACATGATTCCTAAACACGTTGTACATACCCTACTTGCATTCTTCTTCTTCCTTGCGGCATGCCACCGTTGCAGGCGTGTTAGAACTTGTTCCATCGCACACTGTCGCACACGGCAGGCAATACTGCAACAGCGGTTTGCGCTGCGCTCATTTTACCAGCACACTGTCATTGCATCCTCAACCAGGTTGAACGCATTTACAATTAGGCGCTATGAATAAGCAGAACAAGCCGAGCTGTGCGGATGTTGCGATGATGGTCACCAACACCCCATTACTCTCCGTGCACGTACTTCATGAACTGTTTCATGCTATTGACTTCGACTCTCCGTATTTATTTGCTGACTTGAGTACAATGAAGGTCATAGTGTTACTACACACGTTTACTCTTTTCATACGTGAATACCTCCTTGGTAAGAATGCCATCGGTATTTTCATGTCAATTTAGTTAAAGGTAAAAGGGTATAGAACGTTTTTACAAACAGAGTTACTTCAGTTATACTTGTTACCATGATCGTTTGGTTCTTCCCATATTTGCAAACCACTTGACAACATTAAAAATTACTTGTGAAATCATAAAGCAGGGTCGCTTTTAATTACATTGTGTTCGCTGTACAGAATGGTCCTAAATTCACTGGTGAAATTTCTAGGCTAGGTAAAGGGAGCGAAATTAATATAATTTCACTTATAAAGCAATTTCCGGAAGAGCGGGCGTTCGGCGTTGCAGTGCCGGCAGCGCCTGCAGATAGGCAAATTTCTGTATTATAAGTAACGGTGGTTGCTGTTCTTGCAGGCGCAGGGCAAAAAGCCCGTCTTCATGCAGACGCCGGCCAATGTAAACAAATGAGCGGCCGTCATGTAACTACCGATTGGTACAAAGACGCCCTGAATGTATTGCATTTCGTTGTTTGCACTGCACTTTTAAGTGCCCCTGCAACCTCTTCGCTTTTGTGCAGCGCTCAGCTGCGAAAGGGTTAGTAGTGTGCTTAATACCGGGTGGCCACAACTAGTTTAAATGTCTGTAGTACGGACTGGTGATCACCGTGCCTTGTGTCCAGTGCAGCCGTCGTACATAACAGCAACGATTTTTAGAAGGACGCGCACTTCTGACCTACCTCCTGCGTGAGTTGTAACCAGCCCGACTCTGGCATGGTCGCCTGCTGCTGGCAAGCGGCACGCGAAGCTGTAATACACGCTTCGAGTTGAATGTGTGATTTTCCGGAAATGGGTTATGAACAGTACATCAAACGCACGATCAGTAAGTATGTAAAAAAAAAAAACCTGGATTTCAAACACTGCAAACACAGTTCAAGTGCCAGATAGGCTAGCTTCTTCAGTAGAGTGAGAGAGATGCATGCGGCTTTGAGCAGCAGAGGTCTTTGGGGCTGAGAGGGATGAAACGAGGTGAAACGGAACAGATAAGGAACACAGTGATAGGGAAAACGGAAGGAATGGGAGAAAACCTACCCGCCACGTTTCCCACACGTGGANCCCCCCCCCCCAGATGGTTAAGCTGAGATAGGAAGTAATTGGTGTCTTTAGTTATATCAATAACTCATTGTTGGTTTTATGCACCTAAGAGCACGGATTTACACATTGTTATAGGCTGTTCACGGTAAAGTGATCACTTCTGAGACCCTAGTTACTTTTTCCCTTCAGCCGTTCTTCCTTTAACGATCTTTTAAAATAAATATTGACATGTAAGTAACAAACACAGTGAGTATATTCCACTGCACTCGGAAGTTAACGTCAAAGGCTAAAATTAAATACATTTATTGACATCTATTACAACTAAGAGGGCTTTTAAAAGTGCTCACTTTACCGTGAATAGCCTACCACCACATCTACTTTTCTAGAAATATTCGTCACTTTTGTTTGAATGACGCACGAATAAAGTGAGACGGTCTCATATAAGAAGGCCACTTTTTAACAGCTCAGCGAAAGTAGCACCACTGTTTGCATCTGACTACGTATCCTTCCGCCATCAGCTGATCGGCCACATGGCAAGGATGTTGTCCAGGAGGTGTTGCTTCGTGCGGCAATTGGTGAACTACTTGGGTGGCGCGGCAGGCGGCGAGAGAGGCTTCGAAAATGGGTTCGGAGGGCGTTTATAGGGTCGTTCGTAAACGTAATGTAACTGGAAGGACAGGAACGTGTAGAGGGGGGCAGCGGGAAGACGTGAGTGCAGCACACATTACAGGTATGATGTGCTGGTGCGGCGAGAGTGCGGTGTCCCCTCTTCTTCGGAAACAAGGAAATGGGGTTTCAGAGAACAATATGGCGTATACTTCGCAAAAGAACCAATAGATGGCACTCACAACAGGTTTTTCGCCAATAGATAGCATCTTTGTAAAGTAGACTGTTGTTCTATTACTGGCTGGTAACGAAACGTATTTCAAATATATTTCGTCAAATTATTAGAGAAAATAATTCAACAATATTATGCAATATCTCTGTATGCTTTTGGAATTAATATCAAGTACGTAAGGAAAGCGATGTTGGAGGGGGTGGAATACGACGTGAAAAAGGTTTCGAGGTTGCGTTTCATTTCTATACTGGTTGTTTTATTGTGCATTTAATTTTGAACACCTATACATTACTAGTTTACCACGAAGTTAAGTTTCTAAAACTAAAACCTGCTGTTTTATGAGCACGTAAAGTAAAACGTATTAATTAATCTACGAACTCTTTCTTATCCGCGTTTCTTCTGCTTGTCTGATGTGCGTCGGCACTGCTCTCAGAATAGCCAACGTAATATTAATTTATGTTCGTTCGTGCATCAGCTGGTACAGAATTTTGTAAATGGCACGTTGTTTGTTTTGAATACTTAAAATTGCCACTCACTGACTGTCACAATGCGACCTTCTAATATGAGATGGACTGCAATGCTAATTTTACGTGTGGCGGAAGGATACACGACGAGGAGGAAAGTAGACCCTCAGCAGGGCTTTCAGAGGTGCTGAGTGGGCGAGCTGTACTTGTGGGCTGTGTCTGGCAGGTGTCGTGGGTGCGGAGGCGAGACTGGCACATCCTGACGTCGGGCCTGCTCACCTACACCAACGACGAGCGCTTCCAGGTGGTGCACGCCGCCGGCGGCGACGACTGGGACCTTCACGTCAAGTACGTGCAGAAGAGAGACAACGGCACGTACGAGTGCCAGGTGAGCTTCGCCCTCCTCACCCCCCCTCCCTAGCTTCCACACCGCGCGTAGGATACACTCCACTCGCGGTCACTTCCGACTTTTCTTCGCCTCCCACCACGGCGATCCGGGCTCGATCCCCGGCGGGTTCCCCTCCCGGATTTTCGCATGTGGGAATCATGCTGGACGATGCCGCTTGCCGACGGGTTTTCTCGGGGTACTCCCGTTTCCCTTGCATTCCAGCGTCGCTCCATTCTAGGGTCTCATTTCTGTCATGCACGGGGATGACGGTCACCTACGGGCCCCAGCTGGAAAAACCGTCACTCGGAGGGTGTTGCCTTGCCCTGGGTGCACTCCACACACGCCATTATTATAATTCCGACTTTTCTGAAGCCCTGCTCGAGTTCAACTTCCAGGATATTCCTCCGCCTCATACGAACAAAGCTTACAAGTTACACCAGAGGGACAACTCACCGCATTCGTGCGCACTCAGTGTAATAATATTTTCCATAACAACTATTTCTTACTAGGCATTACCAAAACACCTATTCCCTCCCTGTTTTTATTCATATTTGTTATAACCAAAATATTATGATTTATAGATACGATATAAGTAAAAGTTTAATTCAACATACAATGAGGTACTTTTTATGTTAATAGAAACATGAAACGCTTGTGATATAACTCGGCAACGTCAACAAAATATATTAAATTAATGCGGTTGTGAATCTCTTGACCTCGTCCAAGGCGTTAGGACGGAAGCGGCGAAGGCCTTGCGAGCCAATCACAGGTAAGCAACAGTGTCACCGATACCTGCTATATAGTCTGCGCGCATGTAAAGAGAACACGTCAGTCTTGCGGGAGGCATTCTCCAAGAGTAAGCCATGACATGTTCGAGTAAAATACACGCTCTACTATCCACAGCGAAGCGCGGGAAATTATTGGTAACGTAATTGCGGTTAGGTAACGGGGAAGTTTCTGGAAGTCACAATGTTCCCGTTGAAAGTTCCACGACACGAGCAGCAGCCGCGACAAGGGAAATTGGAGGCGAAAATATACAAAATACGTAAGGAAATGAGCGCATCAAAACTGACAGATAAATAAGTACGCCAGGGGAAAAAAAAATGAAAGAAGAGTAGCAGGGAAAGTGTTTGGGATGACTTTGATGTGTGCGTTGTTCTATGCACAATTCAAAACCTTTATGACAAAAGGAAAGAAGTACCTGCTTTAAAAAAGCTGCTGTCTGCACGACGAAAACACAAGAATGGTCCAAGGTAAACAATATTGCTTATGGAAAATAAATTTGTGAAGCAGATCTAGTTTGCGTTGTTAAATGCGAACGCGCGGCAGCTCCCAAGTATTGTAAGACGAAGCGGCCACGAAGCAGTAAGACCGCCGCCATATCACTGTACTTGAATTCCGTAGAATATGTCTGGAACAGTGTAATAAATGGCGTGTGGGGAGTGCACCCAGGGCAAGGCGTCACCTTCCGAGTGACGGTCTTTCCAGCTGGGACCCGTAGGTGACCGTCATCCCCGGGCATGACAGAAATGAAACCCTAGAATGGAGCGGCGCTGGAATGCAAGGGCGGGGGAAGCGGGAGTATCCCGAGAAAACCCGCTTGCCGGCAAGCGGAATCGTCCAGCACGATTCCCACATGCGAAGATCCGGGAGTGAACCCGCCGGGGATCGAACCCGGATCACCGCGGTGGGAGGCGAGCGCCCTGGCCACTACGCCACCGCGGCCCCCTCTGGAACAGTGTCAAGTCTCGTGTAGCTGATTAAACAGTATCGCAAAGAGCAGACCGGGTAAAAGTGCTTACAGACAAGTCTATAAACGGTAGTTCAGAAAATTACTGAAAATCATCTGTCACTTGCAGGGCTGGATTTAAAGTTTGCGCGCTCCTAANTCAGTCTGGCAATTTTCCTCAAGAAAATAATTTTTATGATGACAATTTTAATTTTATCGCATAAATATAACATCACCTATGCAAATAATTTTTTGTATTTTGGGTGTATTAAGTAAATGAAATAGCCCAACAAGGTATTGGAAATAAGTTTAATAATTTCGATAGCTATCAACACATAAATACATGTATGCATTATACATTATTGACATATTAAAATTAAACTAATATTGACATTAAATATTTAATTTTCCTTCACATATTTTTTTTTACCGTGCGCCCCCTGGCATTTTGCGCCCCTTGGCCGGGGCCTAGTGGGCCTACTGGTAAATCCAGCCTTGGTCACTTGTAAAAAGATTAAGACGCAGAATATTGGAAAAAAAATCGTTGCATGGAAGAAGAAAATTTTTTTTGTAATAAGTGTAGGTGGTGACAGCGATAGTGACAGTAAAAGCTGTAGTTGCCACGGTGACAGTTGTGGTGATAGCAATTGTAGTGAAAAACTTGAGATACACTTTTAGGAGTCGAAGAACTTGCATAGAAAACAGCACGTTTTAAACGACGGTGATTTTATTAACAGTGCATATTTAAAGTCTTACTGGTGTTTGGAGAGACGTGTAATATAATATGCATGTTTTAAATTTGCGTCTTCTGAGGCGTCTTTTGTGCAAACTCTTTTGAGAGACGGGTTCCACGTAACATTTCTGAACAGGCATGCCTTTATTAATATCATATTCCTTGAGGTAACAGTTTCAATCAAGTTTCTGTGGTTCCAGTTTTGCTCCTATGGATTATTTTAGCGTTCATAATATTTTTGTACCATTTTCAAGAAATGTTTTAAATCATATTTGCATGCATGGCAGTTTATACATTTTAAAACAGCATAATTTACAAATCAAACATGATGAAAACGGATAAAAAATAGAGATTGTGTATAATTCGAACAACATTTATTGTTAATATAAGATCACCTTTATTGCGAAAAAATTTTCTAGGTCCATCCAATTAATTCAAACTAATGTTTACTGTGCACATTATTAATTATGCTTTATATTTGTAGCTTTCCCTCTTTCGTATTTAGTGATGAACAACAGGCATGTGTTTTCCAGTCACTCCAACAAATAAATCTTTATTCACTGAAAATGTAAAATGGTCTTTTGTTATAAGTTATTATTTTGATTCTCCTCGAATGCACATTATAACAAATTCCACTGTGATGTATCTGTAAACTCGGGGAGCATTACACCATTGAAATCTCGTAAGTCATATGACAAACGAGGGAAACCACACTACCATTATTGGCATTTCCGGATGTGTCGCAGACGGTCCGTAGTAGTTTCTACCGAGTGTACCCGTCTTCCCCGCCTCGCGTCGCGCGAGGAGTGGAAGTGCTGCACCTTCCCCTCACGGGACCGTCTGTTAACTTGGTCGCACAATACATGTCATGTTTAGGAAACAACCAAAAACCGCGATACATTGTGTGTTTTTTCAAAGGATTGATTAAAAAAGTGGAGGAAACCACGAAAAGACTATCCCTGAAAGCTCGGCAACTGCAGGGTGAGCGAGTGAAGAGATTTTGGCCGCTCTTAACCGCGAGGTCTTGAGAGCCGATGAGGGTGAAGCGAGGTGAGTATGGGGCAGCGCCGGAATGCAGGGATGGGGGGAAAGGGAGGCCCCCGAGAAAATCCGCCGACCAGTGGCATCATCCGGCATGATTCCCACATGCGAAAATCAGAGGGCGACCCCCGCTTGGAATCGAGCCACGTTCCCCCTTCGTGGGAGGCGAGTAGTCTAACCACTACACTACCGCGGCCCCCTCGACTGTAGGGAACTGTCGTTGAACGAGGGCAGCGATAAGCGGTTTGCAACTGGCGAGCTGGAAGATACAAGTTTTCATATAGTTAATTTGCAGTTCCTTCACACTTTTTGAATCTAACGCTTGAAAAATCACCCCATGTATGAGGTGTTTGGTCATTTCCTAAATATGCCATATATCATTAGCGTTTTATACTTCTGTTAATATAAAATCACCTTATTTTTAGCGAACATAAACTTTTAGCTATATTTTATATATCAATTATAATATTTAATCCATTATTAATATAAAAAAAACAGTGAGAAAACAGGTGTGCTGGTAATGCCTAGTAAGAAATAATTATTTTGCAAAATATTATTACACTGAGTGCACACGAATGTGGTGCGTTGTCCCTTTGGTGTAATTTTGTAGACTCGGTTAATATTTGTTTGCATGAGGTGGAGGAATATTCTGGAAGTATAACATAAGCAGGTCTTCAGAAAAGTCGGAAGTAACCGTAAATGTCCATTACCGGTCACTAGTCTAGAGTAGCTGTAGTAAAAATATATAAATACAACCTGTAATATATACCACAAGGAATTTTATAACATAAATATCAGAATAAAAAAACAAAATTACAACACAGATTATAAACAAGATAAAACAGAAAAAAATAACTACCAAGGACAGCTTAAATGAAGACAGCCGAGACGATCACAAATACGAGGACAAACATTTTTTCGCACAAGACGGTGTGACACAACGATGACATACTGGCAGGCTGGATACTACTTAAGTTGGCAGAAAATTAAAAAAAAAAATACTTCCGAAAATTTGACGTGGTTTTTTGAGTGTGATGTTTATTAATGGCTAGTGAAATTTTGCGATCCTTGTTCCACACATATCAGAGCATGAATTACCTTACTGGCAACTCGTTTACGCTCCTGATAGCTTCACTGTTTTATTTCGATGGCGCATGAATGAAGTGAACATACCCACGAATACGTTGGTCTCGCATATGGCAGACACGTGCAAAACACGACGGAAAAGTAGAGTTTTAATGAGAAGAGTTCGATTGTCCATGAACAGCTAATACGCCTCAACGTACCGTACACATGTCCGACGGTTTTCTTTTGTTAATGGGTGTCGTTCATGTATGGAACTAACATTCCATTTCCAACTGGCCAATACGGAGTATGATAATCTAAAGAAGAACGTCTCTGTGATTAGTCTGGAAATGACACTTAACCAAGTCGAAAACGTGATCACCGAATCGCAAAAATTAAAATAAAATACCTAAAGTGTTATCGAAGGTACGTTGGCTCAAACATTTTGCCCGATTTTCCAGCGGCTCTAACGATAGCTGTTAAATGTTTGTATGTACTTAAATAACACCAACAATTCTGGAAATTGATTCCTGGACATGCCATGAGCAAACTGCTCCTCCCATAGCAGAGAATTCATATCTACAAGCCCTCATTCACACTGCTACGAGCAAGTACCAATCAGGGGCGTATCTCGCAGATTTACTTTATTACAATATTTCTTCAGGATTCTGTATTAAATTTTCTCTTTTTTTTTTTGTAATTTCTCGTTGTCCAGACGTTGCGTCTCAAACCTCTTTCGCCCCTGTTAACGTACCGAGTGTACACTTGTGTAAAATCGAGCCTGTACAATGACGTACATCCTAATCCGTTTCCTGAGGATCGTACACGTCCTTATAGGCTACACACGGTAAAGTGAACACTTTTTAAAGCCCTCTCATTTGTAATAATTGTCATAAATATATTTTATCGTAGCTTTAAATGTTAGCTTTCCGAGTTCGGTGAAATATATACGCTGTGTTTATTACTTACATGGCAATATTTATTTCTAAGAGTGGCGGAAGGATAACAAAAAATGGCTAACAAGAAAAAGTAACTAGGGCCTCAAAAGTGCTCACTTTACCGTGTACAGCATATAAAATGGGATGTATTGGATTAGTTGCGAATGTCATGGAAAATAATTTACTTGCAACTGAAATACAAATTTACAGAGAATATCGACCTTGTTATAACGGTAGTTCGTGGGAATAATGAAATTAGCCATCTTGTTGTTACTTGAAGTTTCGTTATCCGAAACGACAGTCTAATATTCATAACTGATAATAAATAACCATTTAAAAATTAACTGAAAAATGGTGTCTTATATCTTGTATCGTATCGGATTGTGTGTGCCGCTGTACATGATTGTCCGACATCGGTAATTGAAACGGTTCCGATTTAATAATTTCGTGTGCAACTGGCCTCTGTCTATGGTTCCGGCTTTGCTGGGAAAAGTACACAGAAGAACAAAAAAAAATTGGAATAGGCGTGCGTATGCAAATAACAAAGGTATGGAACCAATCAGAGTATCGCGATGCGGTCGGCAGCTAGATCGGTTACTGCTGCTACAATGGCAGGTTATCATGATTTAAGTGAGTTTGAACGTGGTGTTATAGTCGGCGCACGAGAGATGGGACATATCATCTCCGGGGTAGCGATAACATTTGGATGTTCGCGTACGACCATTTCACGAGTGTACCATGAATATCGGGAATCCGGTAAAACATCACATCTTCGACATCGCTGCGGGCGGAAAAAGATCGTGAAAGAACGGGACAAACGACGACTGACGAGAATCATTAAACGTTTTTTTGGCTCTTCAGTGTATGATGCAAGTCGAGATGCAGCTGGAGACAGACAACGAGGGGCAATGGTGGGGAAAACGTAGGTAGTAGTCTCGGCATGGCGACCACACAGACACATAAACTTGTCATTGAAGTAAGTGGTTATTTTCAGCTCTATTTTTGAAGGGAAGATAGGCTTATGAGATCACTTTCCTGCCTGTGTATCTGCGTGTGAGCAGGTGTGTATGGATGTGTTTGTGTGTGTCCCTCTCCTAAAAACTTTTGAACCAACGGAGTAGAATTTTACCAAACTCAGTTCACATGTAGTACTTAGTAGGGACATCTATCTTTTATAGTTTTCGATCATGTCAGGTGCTTATTTTCAAAATGGCTGCAAATTTACAGTTGAGGATATTATGTAATATTTCGGGAACTATTTAACTAATTTAAACCAAATTTTGTGCGTTGGCAGTGCATCATGCCAGTAATTAATTTAGAGAAGGATACTGGTATTGGTCTGCCATTTTAAAAGATAGCGCTACGTGAAAAACCTAGCTTTTATGTTATATTTTGAAAACTACTAAAACAATTCCCGCCAAATTCGGTCTGTAGAATTACTGTGGCTGTCCAATCGATATATGTGATTCACATAGATGTCATTTATTTCCAAAAAATAGTGGTTTGCTAAGAAAGAAAATTGTCGGTTATATTACGAAGATTCCTGCAAAGGTTTTCTTGTAGCGTGATCAGAGGCGCAGTTACGTATGTGTAAACTGCTAGATTTGCGTTATTATTCAAGCATTCAATTTATTAAGTTTTAAAGTATAAGTTAGAATTTAACGTACATTTTTGAAAAAAGGAAAACTTAAGACAGTGGATTCGAAACTTTTGTACCAAGTGCTCGGAAACTTAAATACACCGCGTGTGGACTGGGCGCGAAATATAACAGGTCGGCCTTCTCACCAGGATAGTTTACCGAGTTTACCTCCGTACAAGTAGACAATCTGCGGGCTCATTCGTGTAGTAATTTTGCAGCGACAGTCCTCTAGGCGAATCCAAGTACGGCCAGTTTCAAAACAAAGCCTGGAATGTTCGGTACCAGACGCGAGTGGCTCCAGATGCCAACTCACGCCGTGGTGGACTCTGCACAGTGCCGAGGTCTAGAGCGAAGCCGGCAGACTGCAAGGAGCAGCACTTCGCTTCAGTTATTTCCTTCACGGGTAGCTTCGAGATGCGGAGTGATTAATGGACCGGCCAAAGTATAGTCGGTTCACGACTGGAAGAGACTTTCTTGAAGCCCTGCTAAAAATCTACTTTCAAGCCCATTTTGTANTAGCTAACGGCTAGGGTGTTTTTTCAAATGTTGATTTTCAAAAGTTTCTTCCCGTCGTGAACCGACTATAGTAATCAACGTGTGTTCACGCCCCAGCACCTCGACCGCTACAAACTGTCTAGCCGCGTTTATCGGCGCCAGTTGTGGCGACATGCTGAATTTACTTTTTGGTTGAGGTGGAAGTTTCCTTTGCTCATTTCATTTCCAACTACTGACATTTGAGAGAGAGAGAGAGAGAGAAAGAGAAAGAGAGAGAGAAAGAGAAAGAGAGAAAGAGAGAGAGAAAGAGAGAAAGAGAGAAAGAGAGAGAGAAAGAGAGAGAAAGAAAAAGAGAGAAAGAGAGAAAGGGAGAAAGGGAGAAAGGGAGAAAGAGAGAAAGAGAGAAAGAGAGAAAGAGAGACAGAGAAAGAGAGACAGAGAAAGAGAGTGAGAAAGAGAGTGAGAAAGAGAGTGAGAAAGAGAGTGAGAAAGAGAGAGAGAAAGAGAGAGAGAAAGAGAGAAAGAGAGAAAGAGAGAAAGAGAGAAAGAGAGAAAGAGAGAAAGAGAGAAAGAGAGAAAGGGAGAAAGGGAGAAAGCGAGAAAGGGAGAAAGGGAGAAAGGGAGAAAGGGAGACATGGAGACATGGAGAAAGGGAGACATGGAGAAAGGGAGAAAGGGAGAAAGAGAGAAAGGGAGAAAGAGAGAAAGGGAGAAAGGGAGAAAGGGAGAAAGGGAGAAAGGGAGAAAGGGAGAAATAGAGAGAGATAACCCGTAACGAAGTTAGGTCTATGGCTCTGTCTTCCATTTCTGCCAAATTACACTGTGTTGGTTTTTTTTTATGTTCCTGGGCCACGCGATTAGGTAGAAATGTTACGAAAAGCGTTTATTTATCATTGACGTATGAGCGTGTGGGCAAAACACTCGAAGAAGATATACAATTGGCGTTCGCAGAGAAATTGAGTATGATTAATGATGGAGTGGGAAAACTGTACGCTCACCGCGTTCGTAAGACACGCAAACGGTTTAATAAACTCGTGAACAAATGAACTGCAATCCAGGTTTAATAAACTCGTGAACAAATGAACTGCAATCCAGGTTTAATAAACTCGTGAACAAATGAACTGCAATCCAGGTTTAATAAACTCGTGAACAAATGAACTGCAATCCAGGTTTAATAAACTCGTGAACAAATGAACTGCAATCCAGGTTTAATAAACTCGTGAACAAATGAACTGCAATCCAGGTTTAATAAACTCGTGAACAAATGAACTGCAATCCAGGTTTAATAAACTCGTGAACAAATGAACTGCAATCCAGGTTTAATAAACTCGTGAACAAATGAACTGCAATCCAGGTTTAATAAACTCGTGAACAAATGAACTGCAATCCAGGTTTAATAAACTCGTGAACAAATGAACTGCAATCCAGGTTTAATTCATGCATGCGATAATTGAACGAGACCATGCTGAAGGTGTTAAAATAAAATAGAAAACTTCAGTAAGGAACTGGCGTTCAGTACGCGGTGTTAACGAATAAGATATTACCGAGACATAACGTAGTGAAGGCCATTCACGGTAAACTGATGCACTTTTGGAAGTACTGCTTAAGATCTACTTGCGTGCACGTCGTGTATCCTTCCACCGTATGTACAATTATCATTGCCATGCGCCTGATCACCTTTTTCATCCGCCGGTCAAGTGAACCTGTAAAATTATTAGGAAAGTATATACTTTGCAAATATTCTAATTCTTACTATTATATGCAATAAAAAAGCAAAATAAACAATTTTGATATTCACAAATGCTTATAACTAACACTTTTTATTCAATGTAAACACGTGGAACTACTTTACCTCCGTTATTACCAACTTAACTAAGTAACTTCCACCCGTAAAAAAACTGTAGGTTAGTGGTGGTTTGGTTGAATTCGATTAGTAGGTATAAAATATGAATTCTGGCGCAGGATCTGTCAGATGCAGCAGAGTGGAGCTGGAATGTGGCGTTTCTTTTTTGTTTGCAAGCAATCATACTAAATTTCCGTGGCCGATAAATTTATTTTTATTCCGATACTGAGCTTTGGCATGCGTATGGCTTTGTAACGTAACCATTAAAAATGCAGAAATTAGAAAAATGCATAAATTTCGATGTTTTGAAATGTTTGGAAAAAGGAAGGGGAACAGAAAATCCGATTAACAGAAAGCACCGTCCCTTAGAGCCTGAAGCGGTTTGCTCTTCCTTTTATATCCTTTCAAAAGTATAAGTTCGGCCCCCTAATATACAGACATAACATTTTTTAAAAAGTCATTTACATGCACAAAAATCTAAAATGAGAAAGACTGCCAAAATATTATTTCAATCGAAATTAATATGTAATTGCTAATTATTTTATAAATAACTGTTTAAAAAATTGGAATTAAAAATTCTTAAACCAGAATAAAAATATACCTTACCCAAAAAGATGCAAATGTAATATATGTGACATAAAATAAAAATCAATGAGCTATGCTTTACCAATAATTTACGTAATTCGGCGACGCCACCACATTGAAATTTATTGACCTCACACCTCCATAGTTAGATTTTAAATATACTTAAAATTCAGTAATAAAATATTTTGTTTGGTAAACAATTTATTAAAATAAATAAAGGTACATGATAAAATCCACGAAAGTCCCATGTTAAAGGAAGGGCAGGAATGCTAAATTTAAAAAAAGTTAAAAAATATTTTAATTTAAATAATTTTACTGAAAACATTATTTATAAAATGTATCTCTGAGTGGGTAGCCGTCGTTTTGTCCCCGACGAATATAACACCGATGAAAGCTCTCATAATATCCAGTATTAAAACTGTCAACTTTCAGAATCCTTGATTATTAATATTAAAGGCCATATACCCCTCGCTTATCCGCTTTCGGCTACAAGTTCCCTCTAAAATTGTGCTACCATTGATTGGCTTATACCATAAAGTGATGCACATAGCGGCTATGAGCTTAATTTCTGTCCAAAAGGAGGGTGGCGCAAATAAATATGAAATAATGATTCCGGCGTAATCGCCTTAAGAGTCATCTTTACATCTGCAGGCGTAAGTATGCAACCTGTATTAACCCCATTTAATCTAAGGTTAATCAATTTTTGAGGTTTTTGGCGAAACCATATACGTCACCGCCTGCAATGTGGTATCAAATTAAAGGTATTTATCCAATCATTGTGCATATAACCAGTATATTGTAATATCCTAAGTGAGATTTAAATAGAAGCAAGATTATTGATAAAAAAAACATGACTACAAATGAACTGGACACTTTGTAGCTTAAATACCGGACCAAAATAGTATTTGGCTTTTCTATGCCGCATCTTCAATGTTTTCTGCGTCGAAATGTGTTATGATATTGTATCTGATGTGTACGGCACTTCTGATAAATACAAAAAACTAAACTATTTTGTGATAACAAAATCGTGCAAGGAGATAGAACACTTTTATCCTGGGCTCAAAGGCCATCTCTGCTCATTGTTAAAAGGACGCGCAGTAGGGGGTGACCAGAGAATTCACAGGCAAGAGATTTTACCAGAGGGCTCGGGAAATCCGCAGTCTTCGTGCACTGCCTCTCGTTGAAAGAAGAACGCTGTAAGAAATCGAACACCACAATACGACCGGGCTGCAATCGCTGGCCAAAAAAATTTGTAAATGGATGTGAGAATAGTTGATACTACTGAATTAATTTTAATTAAAATTTTTCCCGTATAGTATATGGGCACTGCGATCAGCAAAAATTAAACTTAACACGGGTGTCATGTTTTATGTAATCCTAATATTGGNTATAGTATATGGGCACTGCGATCAGCAAAAATTAAACTTAACACGGGTGTCATGTTTTATGTAATCCTAATATTGGGAAATTAATATTGTGAAACTTTGTAAAATGTTGTGAGCCAGTACCTGTAGAAAATAATAAATAACAAATTTCTTAGTATAAGAGTATAAAAAAAATACTCAAGTAACGTTGACTAGTATACATATTATTATTGAATATAAAGGAGACTATAGAAGGGGCCAGACTT
>NQII01000387.1:584037-606860 GCA_002778355.1 Clitarchus hookeri | reverse complement strand
TGCTGATAGACGACGGCCTTAATTAAGTGATTATTACTTAATTGTGTGAGGTATGACATGATTTTACATAGACATTCATTCAAGCGATGTGTTGTCAGTGAACACTTGAAAGAGAGAAAAATTGTCAGAATCCCGAGATCTCAGAATGTGGCTAGCATGTAGTTGACCTGCCAACCCTCGTCAAACCGTTACTAATGCGTGCTGCAGCAGCTTGGCCCCGAGACAAACGCACTTAGTGCTATAACAGCATAAGGGAGTCTGTCTTCTTAACCAGTCACTGATTTCTAAACACGCTAGTCAACAAGGTAAAGATGACTCTTAAACACAATATTTTTTGAGAAAACTAAATATAACCTAAATCAATACAAAATTATATCAGTATTGTTGTAAAATGGTAAAATGTATATTTTAAATAAAAAAGTCTGCAAGAAAATTAATATAAAAGTATGTGTTATATTACATATTTATATGCGTTATGATCGAAAATGATGCATTTAAAAATCTTATATAATTTAATATTTGTAATACTTTCCAAAACAACATTATTTATAGATTTATTCAACAGCTTTATTAAAACCGAAACCTACTTCTATATCGGTTTTATCTTTCACTAAGCGGATTTTATATATTAATAATTTATTACATATTGTCTCGGCTTGAATGTATAGGAGAAACATGGGGCCTGAAAGTTAGGCAAACAAACATACACAATATTTAATTCGCTTGGCATTGCCGTAGAGAGGAGAAATCTTCCGTTATCTAACCTGTAAGCTCAGTCCGGCACGGGACTGAACGAGGTAAAGCGGGGAAAAGTTCTATCCAAACTGTATTTAATTCATAGAAAAAATTAACTGAACCATACACCGTTTACTAAAGAAGATTACCGATAGTGTCGAAAAAAGGGTTGAGGTTGGGGTTTTGGTTGCGAAGGGGGAGGGGAGGGGGGAGACGGTTGATACTGGTGGCATCAAAATTCTCAATTTGACTTTCAAATGATAATACAAGAAATTCTATAAAAATAGGCTGACCTCCTGTGGCGCAGTCGGTTGTGGTGTGCCGCCGGTCTAGGGTGCGGGAGGTTCCGGATTCGAATCCCAGGTAAGGCACAAGCGTTAGTTCAAGTTAGGTCGTAAGTTAGTTTGTAAGTCGTTCCTTGATAAGCCTTCAGTCATAACACCAGAGGGCGTTAATAAGCCCTTTACAATCCAATCTTATAAAAAATACACGAATAATTTAGTAAAAAAAAACAATATCAGGAACGAAATTATCAAAGATAATTTGAGGGACAAAAAGTAATCATATTTACAAATCCCAAAAAAAAAGGATTAAGAGAAACGTTTAATAGTTAGTCGTTAGCTATTTTGATCAATAATATATTTTCACCTTAGAGTCGTTTCTCTCGATACATATGGGAGCGAATACGAGTTGAGTACCCGTCAGGAACTATAATGAATACGTCGGCTCCTTCTCATAAGCCGAAAATTAAATCAACGCGCGGGGAAAATTCCTCAGGTTTCCTTAACACTAATTTCACTTTAAAATTTTAAATTCAAACTTATCTCAGAGACGGAAATGCTATCCTATCATATATCGTGACAGCTTGATACACATACACCTGGTGGCATCCCTGTATCAAGGGGATGGTTTTGAATTCTCCAGGAGAGAGCTTACCAAAATCAGACCGCCCAGGCGTCAACCCCCAACTTTCCCTCCAACGAACGAATTAAATGATCTACGTCAACTCACCATCGTCGCAGACAGACCGCTAGGAGGGGCTTTCGCCCAGCCGTTGACGAAGTAAGCTCGTCTATCAAGTCTCAGCATGCGCTCTGCGGCGTTAGACAAAGAACTCCCCGACCTGAACCAATAGTCAGGTAGTGTTACAAACCCGCGCGCACCGCTGGACTCGGCAAAATGCTCTATGATCAACCTCAGGCGAGGTGGGGCCACGGTGGCTGAGCGGATAGACTGCTCGCCTCCCACCAAGGTGTGCCGGGTCCAATCCCCGGCCGGATCACCCCCGAATTTTCGCACGTGGGAACCGTGCCGGACGATGCCGCTGGTCGGCGGGTTTTCTCGGGGATCTCCCGTTTCCCCCGCCCTTGCATTCTGGCGCTGCTCCATTATCACCTTGTTTCACCCTAATCGGCTCTCAAGACCTCGTTGTTAAGAGCCACCCAGGTCTCTCAACTCGACTGAGGCGCGACCAACGACGAAGAGATCGACTTTGGCGACACGAGAGGCGTACGTAAGCGCGCGGAAACCGGCAAGCTATCACAACAAAGCCCCAGACTACGTGGTCACTCCGGGGCAACTGAAGCTGTCAGCAGCCTCGCGAAAGAATCTGCTCCCACATTGCTAAATGCTTACACCTCGCTTTTCAACTTCAACGAAACAACTCCTCGCCCGACACGGCAGTCTAAATTCTCTCGCGTGGCAATATAAAGGTCTTGGAGCAATTATAACATTATGTTGGTTTCTGGTCTTCTCAGACAGTTTTATGAACATAGTTTTCATATTATTTGATGCACTTTATTCTTCCTTATATTTTATAAGGTTCTTACTCATTTCTTTCTTCCGGTGCTAGACAAAACGCTTTATGATCATCAAGAGACTCTCCAGGATAACGTAAATTAATTTCAAGTATATAAATTTAACTATATTCCTTAGATAAGTTCGTCTATATTATAATTAATTTTATTTCAGTAAATGTTATTTTGTACATTAAAAGTTACCACATGCAAACAGTCATTCATACCTCCACCGTATAAATTACTAGTATCGCAGTGTTAAAAATAATAAGTAAATTCATTAGAATGTATAAACTTATAATATTTACTATTACCTTACGGATATATACATTTTTTACGACACTATGAAACCATTATTTCTTCCTCTGTCAAAAGCAATATAATATCAAGGTGTTCCCCCTCCCCCTCAGCATTTCGTCACGCGACGACATGTGTGTCGCGGTGCCTACGGCATCAGCTACGTCATCGGCGAGTTTGAATTTGATTGGTAGGAGTCTACCCAGGGTGTCGAGCTTTTTCTTCCACACCTGAGGCGGAAGCGTCGGTTGAGTAGGTGAATACATTTGGGCGGCTCTTAACATCGAGGTCTTGAGAGCCGATGAAGGGAGTCAGTTGGCGTCCCGCTCTAGTTAAACCAGGACGGGCGGNTGGGGAATAAAATGGAACGTTAGGAACTTAGCCATGTAAAGATTTTCAAAGGAATTTATAATGTGTGCCATGAAAGTTAAGTATAGTCTGTTGTATTATAACCTAGCATTTGTGATTTGTAATATGGCACTTTAAATATAACCTGTGGTTAGGTATATAGGAATTTTTAATACTATTTTTAAAGGTTTTGTAAAGTCATTAAATTGGCAGGATGGATTGAATTGTATTGAATTGAATAGAGAAGTTAAATATGTATTCGGACATATATATTTTTGTAATATAATAATGTTGTGGGTGAAAAAAAAAGAAAGAAATCGACTGTCCTGATTTAAATTACAGATAAAAATTAACCAGTATTGTTTATTGCGTGAAGTCACCCCTTTGTTCACTTACTATTGCTGTTATCTTCAAAATTAAACTTTTACTTAGCATAATCATTTACGGTATGATTGACGAGTCGTTGTCTTGGATGCTGCATGCAGCAGTGAGCGGGGCATTCCTCGTGGCTGCCTAGCAACGAGCGAGTTTGGTCGCCTCAATTCTGCTTTTCCTTGATTTCGACACGAATAAGCGGTCATCTTAGGCTGATTCGAGTACTCGAAAACGGTACGATAAAACTCGATTAAAAAAAAAAGCACTTTGGTTGCTTATACTGCACTCAGAATGCACCCAGAATGTACCCAGAATGCACTCAAAATGCACCCAGAACGGCCGAACTACGACCAGCGGACGAGCAAACTGTCCAGTTCAACCGCGCTCTCGAATCACTTCTGAAGATAACAGAAGGAACTCTCGGAGTAGGCGTGGCCAGGGAAGCAATTCTCACTGACTTCTCCGCTTGTCGGGAGCATAGACTGACTATGAGGTAGGCCGATCTCGCTGGCCACGAGCAATCAGTCTTCGTGTCCCAACGTTCAACTGCTCACCTGCCAACACGTCCAGCGTAAACGGCATGGTTTGGATTTTAAGAGTTAGAACGTTGATTTGTAAACACGTGCTTTGAGATGTATTTCTCTAACGAATTTTTAATGCAAGTTGATTAAATTCGAACTGATGGAAGTATTTTATACACGTAAAAGTGACTGTCTTTTGAAAATTGAGATATAAACAAACTCGTGTATCACTGCTCAGCACGTGACTTTGACAGCTGTGTTCCTTTGGGCAGGTATCACTCTCTTTGGTTATCACACTCGTCGGATGTCTAAATAATAGAAGATAAATACATTTACTTTTATTTAGTATATTGAATAATTCACAACAAAAGTTTTATTTTAATATGTCTTTAGATAATCTCGCCGATTTTTGAACTTTGACACTTGGCGCATCTGCACATCGAAACAAAAAAAGGCTACAACAATTTCTGTGAGTCTTCGTTATCATGTAACTAATTAGTAACATAATATAAATTAAAAATTCTATAAATGGTCTGAAAATTAACTTTCAGTTGTGATTTTTTGGTATTGGTGAATCTTAAGATAGTGGTCGTACATACAGAATAACAGAGCACGGCCATTGTTTTTTTTAAAAGCGTTTTGGATTTTACTCGATATTTTGGAAGTTTATAAGAGTGACTGAAGTGATGAGGAATTTCGGAATGGAGAAATTCTTATAGCACGCTAATATAACGACAGCATAATATCAACATTATAACATTATATTTTCTTTAAATATTTTCGGAATTTCAAACATTTTTTTTTTAAATTTTCAGTGCAATAGGTTAAATAAACATTTCAAAGGCAAGTGTCAAAAGCCAAGGTTTAGTTAAATGTTAAAATCGCCGAAATACGAGTCAGTGTTTACAGAAGCGAAATAACAGTATGAGGTGCTCCTCTTGCCGGTATCACCCCCCCCCCCCTACGGTGGATTCCGCACTAGAACATACATGGTACATCTACTTAAGCTAGTGGCAGTGCATTTTAAAACGCGGCAATTTTCTCTCAGTTACCTTCGCATGCACTGTGTGGTAACCTACAGTCTCCTCAACTAATTTCGACTTTTTAAGGGCTCCGCCTATCAAGAGTTAAAATGGGGAAACAATGTTAAATAAATTCGTTCTCAAACATAAAAATTAAAACTGTTTCGAGCAAAACAATATTCAAAGTTACTTTCTCAGAAAATGCTGCAATGTAAAAAAAAAAAAATTATATGTTAAGTTTTAGAAAAATAAATTAAACATAACATATCGGCAAGACTTCTTATTTGCCAATATTCTTTAAGAAATGCGACATGGTATAATTGTTTGTTTTTAACTGTTATCTTCAAAATGGATGTATTTAAAAGGAATTTCTTGAACACACACTCCGTGGCTGCAGGCTTGGTAGGCAGTGTCCTCGAGGTTGCTCGACCACTCGTTGCAGCCCCGTTCACAAGTAGACTGCAGAGTGGAACCGCACCGCCTCCGGGCCGGTCTTAGAGCCCCGCGTTGCCGCCACAGTGGCTACGACCGCACTTGGCGCGCGCATCTCGCACATCGCCGGCAACTTCGCTCGCTTGTTGCCCGGAGCACAACTCCAAGTTGCCGCACCAGGTGCTTATACTGGCTGTTGTAACTTCCCTACTACTTCTACTACTCCGCCGAGAAGGGAGGGGTAGTTGTTGCCTACCACCCAGGCGAACCGGGCTAGATTCCTGGCGGGGTGGCCCCCGGATTTTCGCATGTGGGGACCGTGCCGGTCGATGTCGCTGGTCGACGGGTTTTCTCGGAGATCTCCCGTTTCCCCCGACCGCTCATTCCGACACTTTTCTATACTCCACCCGTGCTTCACCCCTCATCGGCTCTCAATACATCGATGTTAAGAGCCGCCTAAATCTCTTCACTCCGGAAAGAACAGAGTGCAGAATGATTTAAATAACCACGCAAGGGTAGGAGTTACAGGTTTCGAATCATTCACACCGTAATAGCGTATATGCACATGGCATGCAAGCGGGTCACGAATAACAGACAAGATGAAGAACATTCGGTAAAATTTATTATCGTAGCTATGTCGAAATAAAACCGAGTGGATATGATAAATATTAATTGTTAATATTTTCCCTTTTTTATTACTGACGCAAGAATTATAATTTTTATGGTAATTTACAGCCGAGAGTGCTTTAATTTTTTTTATATTTTCATACAAACAGGGAGACAGAGTTAATGAATAACAACATCTGCCGTTTGCCCAGAAGTAATTCTGTATATGTGAAATGTGATTTTGCGGAATTGTGTTAGTTCATAATTACAGACAGACCATTCTTGTGATAATTAAAAAACAAACTTTCATTTAAAATAAATGTTTGATAAATAAAATGCTTGAAAATTTGTAATGTTTGTACTTTATTGGTTACCTGCGCTGTAACGAAATATTGCAATAATTAAACTATTATTATAATTCTACAATTTAAACTTTGTCTAAAAATACGTACACACACGCACACGCACACACGCACACGCACACACGCGCGCATACGCGCACGCACACACACACACACACACACACACACACACACACAGCATCTTTTACTAAAACAAATTATTTTCCACGCTGTTCTTTGTTTCCGCCGCTGCTTTGCAGGAAGTACGTACGACGCACAAATGAAAACCCCGGTGCTTGCCTACACTCCAATCACGTAATCGGCGATACGAGCGGAAATCATCCAGTAGGGTTCAGAAAAAACACTACTAATTGACTGAGAAATCAAGTTTTAAATGATTTGCGACTATTTCTACCGAGTTACAGCGATTACCACTTGTACCCAGTGCATTTCGCTGATACGCGGGTAGGCGGCCTATGAGAGTAGGCGGCCCGCTGAATGACTGATTTACTGCCAGCAATGTTTCACTGTTTAATTCTGCGGAGTCGACGATTGTATGCACCAACCAGGAAACCGCGCTTTCAAGGACTGGCTGCTCACGGATTTTCTTTAATAACATGATTCTTAAAGATGGCATTTAGGAAATAGTCTTATATTATTTGAGGCACTAAGAAAGCGCGGGAGATATCAGTATTTGATAACAAATAAATTTTATTTATTTAAGTCTTTAATAAATGGCGGAGTTAAGGCAAAATGACACGTAACTTATACACTGAGTAGAAATTTTTTTTTCAATTTTGTCCTTAGTTCTAGGACATGTACTTCAAAAAACATCTATAATTGCTAAAATAAATTTTTAACGGTATTTAGGTTTACAAGTGATAATAAATATGACAATCACACAATATTGCAAAAAAAAAGACATTTTTTCTTGCGAAAACTGGTTATTGACACACACGTTCTATGAATTTGTTATTAAATTTATTAAATGTTCTCTGAGGTATATATAAAAGCTGAATAAAATAAATTTATCTTCAGTGAACCATAGAGAGACGAAACTTTGTTAGACATGATATAAATATGTTTATGTATAATATAGAGGAGGTTATATTTATGAACATACTTATTTAAAACGTCGAATCACACACACAGACAAAAACGTTCAAACACAACCTTTTGCGAAATTTCACATTTTAAATACTGGCTTTTATGGCATCCTTTACTGTGTAAGCTAGAAAACAGGAATATTTTCATAATTCTGGTGCAGATTGTAGTTACTTATTAAAATGTGTGAAATCCGAAATGTTAATATAACATTTTCTTTCCAGGGTTAAAATTTGAAGTGTGTTTTCCACATTCTTCCTTGTTATTGTAAATTGTAGGAAAAATAACTGAAAATTAATATTTTCGGGTTAGTTTATTGTCAGAAATTATTTCTGATGTTAACAAATAATGCACATTACAAGGAAATAAGAAAAATTGCATAAATTAATGTTTGAAAAATTAACCTGGGTGCACAATGACAGAGAAAAAAAAATTCTTTACATATAAACACATTAAATGAAAAGAATTTCTTAAAATCTTTTGTATTATTATTTTTTGTTATAACCTTTTGGATCTTATAGTGTTAACATATTTCAACACGTTTAAATTTTGATCGGGCTAAGTCCACAAGGTGACCGAAATTCGGTTAATGCCATTTCGTACTACATAATTAGTTGATCACCGTTCTTACCAAATTGAGGCAGTGTTCCACGCGCATGCAATGGAAAACAAGCAAATTCTTATATGTGCATTAAAATGCTGACTTTGGACGCCACGGCATCAATCGCAGTCCCTAGCTGCCAGGCACAGCATCACAAAAAGGCAGACATGACGCTGCTACCGCCAACTGTAAAATTTACAGCGAACAACTCATTCGAAACACGAGCTAATCAGTGCAAAACACAACCGGGAAAATATAAAGTAAAAAGCTACTCACGTAGCGAAGTTAACAGGATTCCACCTCATGATTACAGCAGATTTAAGAGTTAGCCCAAAAACGTAGCACTTCAAGCCATGTTGACAATTATCGAAGAAGGTGGAAGAGGGCGCATTCTAAAACCACGCCGTGGTACCATCGCTCTAGGTCGCCATATCGATAGTATCGATATGGCGAACCAGTATTTACCACATACCTAGTTAGAACGAGTCACACACAAATTAAGTTTCTATCTTCGCTCGGTTGAAGATAAAGTCAAGGTTCATGTTGCAGACGGGAAAAACTTAGTCCCGATCTCACTATGTCCCAATCATACCTGGCTCTGTGAATCCTCCTCAGCCGATCTCCTTTCTCCCCAGCTCGCCACGTCTCTTATACACCCGACCTACAACGCCTCCAGCGAACCCTGCGCCAAGAGACGCAGGCCAGGCCAGGACAACATCAATAACCAATCACAGGCTTTCTCACAATTACGTAATCAACCTCCAATACTGACACGTCTCTTTGGCGCGCAGGCCAAACGCCCTAACAACTGCGAGCCGCAACCCGCCGTACACCCTTGCGTTGCACGCAGGAGAGATGGCAGGCGTCGAGCGTCATACGCTGGAAAACAAGAAAACGCATCTTACAAACATGCTCACACATGTGACCAAGGTTCCGCCGTCATATCACCAAAAAGTTTATTATTTAATATTTGTACCACATACCATTAAACTTGTAGACATTACTTATATTACCTAGTACAAAAAATTTAGGTCGGGTAGTTTAGCACCATGGCATGCCAAAATCACAGTTATAGTACTTTTTGGGACATACAAATAAAATAAACCAAACCTTTTACATAAAATTTAACCAGGGTAACTGAAAGGTAATGTCTTAAATTTTGGAATTACTTTAAGCGAAGTTATTTTTACAAATATCGTAAACTACTACAAAACAAAAATCTGCAAAAAATGTTCTTATTTTGAGCAATTTATAAAAATTGCGAAAACATTTCATAGCGTGATTTTTAAGATATGCTGAAGTAACTCACGGTATTTTCTCACTCGTGTCAACGGCAAGCACATCCTGGTGATTCATTATCGCATGCTCAATAAAAAAAAATATAGAAATTGAATCTGTTCCTTCGCCCTATCTACACTTCGCCTTTCACTGGTTCGGCAAATCTAAATTATTAACCACAATTTAAGTTAATGCGGTCTATAATCAAATCCCCTTAACTTTAGACTGAAACGAGCAGGTAATAGCTGTGTCCCAGTCTGGGACAGGGTGGGCGGAGTGTCTGGCATGAGGGTCGCACCTCCGTACCTTGGAGTGGAAATGTCTTTAACGGTTGCCTGGGGTGTGTTTGCCGACAGCCACGTGGTTCCTCGTGGCGGTCACCCATACAAATACCAGCCACGATCAATGCTGTTGAACCATAGTTATTAGAAGACCACCAGGTTGCCAGCACGGTATGACCATCACCGATCCTCAGACTGTTATATTTCCTAACCTACCCTAATGCTAAGTCCTCAGACTGGAATAAATCTACTAGTGTATATGGGATTTGCCTCTACTTCCAGCTCAGCCTATGATGATCGAGCACTTTCCTGATTGGCCAAGCACCTGCGAGTAAATGTTGAGCGGAGAGATTTGGGCGGCTCATAACACCGAGGTCTTGAGAACTGATGAGGGTGGAGTGAGGTGAGTTCGGAGCAGCGCCGGAATACAAGAGCGGGGGAAACGGATGATCTCCGATAAATCCCGCGGACCAGTGGCATCGTCCGGCCCGATTCCCAAATGCAAAAATCCGGGAGCGACCCGGCGAGTAAATGTTGAAATAACTAACTAAGGCATGATAATTATTTCCAGAAGCATTTTCTGCAACTACATGGGCGTGATCGCTTAATTCATGCGTGGGCCGAACGAAACTATAAAATTGTTAGAGAAGTATATACTTAACAAATTTACATTATACACAAAAAAACTGAAAACGAAGAAAATAAATAAATAAAATGGAACTATTTTACTCCTTTCTTTACCAACCTTAACGGTTGCATGCTATTCAGTATGCACAATCTCAACGGATGTTCATGTGAGTGATTTTGTATAGAAGATCTGCACTGCACCGGTGGCCGAAGACGGCTATGGCTTTACCACGTCCAGGAGAACGTCGCTTTCTCAGACGAACATCCCCACCATCCCGGGCGGCGTCTCATCAAGAGTGGACGCCTCCATTACCGCCGGTCCAGACGTCACCACCCTACCACCCCCCTACCTCCTCTGCACCGGAGCGGCCCGTAAAACTGGTGGGCTTTATCTGCAACGGACAATCTCCTATTGTCGCGCTCTTTTGGTCTCGGCCAGTAAGGATCNCAGGACCCGGCCGAGGGGCCACACAGCTCGCCTGGATGAAACTGTGCAACCATCTCGTCCATCCCCGCTCGTCCTCCGCTCCGTGGACCAGAACAACACGTGCTTCTCTCCTTACATCTAGTATGGCATTCCGTTCTGCAGATAACCTCCCTGCCCCTCGACCGTCATAAAGCTTACGAGGTGGATGCTTCACATCGCGGGGGGATTCGTAATTGTTTACGACGGAGGGGACGCCACGGAATCTGCACGGGGAAAGACGCAGGGTACCTCGCAACGAAATATCGCCGGAACCGCGTCGTAACCACGGGGAAAAAAAATACATCACAGACAAACACTGGCGTTAGTTCCTACTGGCCAGAGAATAGTGCATGCTCGCAGGAGGTACTTGAAGTAGCAACCAATTGCACTCGCAACAAATTGCCGTCCTCCTGCACCACGATTGCTGTGTCCGTTGGAGTGCGCGCGCCACATCCTATATCATACTTACAGTGTCGAAACAACCTCTCCGACTTGCCATTACATTACGAGCCACCCTGAAGGGTGCGGAAAGCCTCTAGGTACCCTTAAATTTTTTTCTTCTCTCATGAGTTTAATTCAGATGCGGATAAAACCTCAAAATACACGCTGCATAAAATATCGAGAAACGATTTTAACCCAGAAACTAAGATTTATGTACAAGAAATATATTATAGCAATGCATTTGATATTCTACACAAATATATCAACACATATCGGTGAACAAAAACAGTTTGGATGCCCATTTACTCTTATTTTGTCGCTATTTTCGTCATCATTGCTTCCAGCAGCCATAGTTACATTCCAAGGAAGACCTTTCGTGTCGTCTTGCGAGTACACATTTCCTCTCACGCGACTTTGAAGTGCGTGTCAAAGGAAGTGGCGTCAAGCGCTGTAGCGGACTCACGACACAAACACGCGCCCGATCGCGCATCTCAGGGAAGTACTGGTCTCATGGAATAAAAACGGCCATGTATCCTGCTGAGTCGCCAGCAGAACGCCCTCCAGTTTTTGCGGAAGAAAACATTTTGCAGGAAGTGTACTGTAGGTAAATACCAACTGTTAGACAAACAGGCAGTTCCCGCGATCCCAGTAGAATTTCCCTTTTCTCATTGCATAGGAAATGACCGGAAGTGACAAGGTTTTCATTCGGGCAACTTAAGTGGGTTTGAAAGTGTTGTTGGAAACGTGAGAACACGATCGAGGTGCAGGAGATGATCACGCGTGACAACGACACAGTTCCAGAGTCACGGAACTGTGTGTGATGTGAAGAAAGGGCAGTGCGGCAGGAAGAAGAGAACAGCAACGGACGAAGGAAGTTGGGGGGGGGGGGGTTGTATCGCACACATTCACAAGTTGCCCCGGGAAATCGAAGTCCGCGTGGCAAGCTGCGCGTGTCGTGTGTCAGTAAATTAAGCAAGTTTCCATCGCATTTCAAAGCAGGTAAAGAGGAGGCCCTGCATTGCCATGTCACATCACGCTATGAATGAAGACAACGCAGACAGGAGTGTATGAGCGGGCTGTGAACATGTGCAACGACAACGAACATTTAAGTTGAATGGAACTGTATGCCGCCACAATTGTGTGTACTGGGCCGATGAAAACCCGAATTTTGTGGTAGAGCAAGCAGTGCGTCTGCCAGAGGACTTGTGGGACCTTTCTTATTCGATGGAACAGGGACAGATGAAAGTCACCGTACCATGTTGCAGGAGAACATTGTGCCAGCTGTTCCCCAACTCTACCCACATGGCGATTGTCTTTTTTTTTTCAGCAGGACGAGACACCGTCACATTACCATCGAGACGTACGGTCGCTCCTGGACGGAACATTTGACGGGAGGTGGACAGGCCGACGAGGAAGTGTTGAGTATCCACCCGGATCTCCAGATCTAACACCATTAGATCTTCATCTGTGGGGAACTCTGAAGAACACTGTGCACGTCGTAAAGCCACGTACAATGGATGCCATTAGAGACACGATTGTGACCGCATGCGAATCCAGTCCCATTGGAACCTTAGCTACTGTTTGTTGTTATGTTCTACACCGTTGCAGACGATGCCTTGCTGCTGATGACCGACATTTTTGACTGTTATTAACATTCGGATACACCGATCGTCTTCCTAATAGTGTCAAACATAAGCAGTCCCATCAGACTGTCTTTTATAGTCTCTTTTTTTTCCCCCCACTTTCAGAGTGTCTAGACATGGGATACACATTTTTACACACTTTGCTTTAACAGAGAGGTCGCAGGTGATTGGTAAGAGTCGCGAATTGAGAAACATTTGATTAGGGTTCACACAATGTTCAAGAATAAAATATTTTGATTTAATTTCTTTTTTATGCACAGCCAAACCAGAGGAAGAAAAATTAAAAATTTATTCGCAATATTTTTTTAAAAACTGTAATTACGGAAAGAAATAATCCTCAAATATACCGAGACGTTTCAGTGAATTCACAAAAGTCACGCCAAGTTTACGGAAAGCCCGTAATCGGGACAGTAACGTGACCATAATTCTACGGACAGTTCTGAAGTATTTGTTACCAGGCCTTTCTGTAACAAGAGGGATTTGTTTTTTTTAACAGTGTGGATTTCCTGTCGGTTCTGATGCACTCGTGGCAATCGTCGATGCCAATTCTTGTCAATGCTGCTGCGCCTGTTGCCAGCATGTCACTGAGTATTTGTAGATCTACGCCGTGATGGAGCAGTTACCACCCGCCAAAAGCCATGCTGCCTTCCAAATCATAGATCTACGCCGTGATGGAGCAGTTACTACCCGCCGAAAGCCATGCCGCGTTCCAAATCGTAGATCTACGCCGTGATGGAGTAGTTACCTCCCGCCAAAAGCCATGCCGCGTTCCAAATCGTAGATCTACGCCGTGATGGAGCAGTTACCACCCGCCAAAAGCCATGCTGCGTTCCAAATCATAGATATACGATGTGACGGAGCAGTTACCACCCGCCAAAAGCCATGCTGCGTTCCAAATCATAGATCTACGATGTGATGGAGCAGTTACCACCCGCCAAAAGCCATGCTGCGTTCCAAATCATAGATCTACGCCGTGATGGAGCAGTTACACTCGCCAAAAGCCATGCTGCGTTCCAAATCATAGATATACGATGTGACGGAGCAGTTACCACCCGCCAAAAGCCATGCTGCGTTCCAAATCATAGATCTACGATGTGATGGAGCAGTTACACCCGCCAAAAGCCATGCTGCGTTCGAAATCATAGATATACGATGTGATGGAGCAGTTACCACCCGCCAAAAGCCATGCCGCGTTCCAAATCGTAGATCTACGCCGTGATGGAGCAGTTACCACCCGCCAAAAGCTATACTGCGTTCCAAATCGTAGATCTACGCCATGATGGAGCAGTTACCACTCGCCAAAAGCCATGCCACGTTCCAAATCATAGATCTACGACGTGATGGAGCAGTTACCACCCGCCAAAAGCCATGCTGCGTTCCAAATCGCAGATCTCCGCCATGATGGAGCAGTTACCACTCGCCAAAAGCCATGCCGAATTCCAAATCGCAGATTTACGCCGTGATGGAGCAGTTACCTCCCGCCAAAAGCCATGCCGCCTTCCAAATCATAGATCTACGATGTGATGGAGCAGTTACCACCCGCCAAAAGCCATGCTGCGTTCCAAATCATAGATCTACGATGTGATGGCGCAGTTACCACCCGCCAAAATCCATGCTGCGTTCCAAATCGCAGATTTACGCCGTGATGGAGCAGTTACCACCCGCCAAAAGCCATGCTGCGTTCCAAATCATAGATCTACGCCGTGATGGAGCAGTTACTACCCGCCAAAAGCCGTGCCGTGTTCCAAATCGTAGATCTACGCCGTGATGGAGTAGTTACACCCGCCAAAAGCCATGCTGCGTTCCAAATCGCAGATTTACGCCGTGATGGAGCAGTTACCACCCGCCAAAAGCCATGCTGCGTTCCAAATCATAGATCTACGCCGTGATGGAGCAGTTACTACCCGCCAAAAGCCGTGCCGTGTTCCAAATCGTAGATCTACGCCGTGATGGAGTAGTTACACCCGCCAAAAGCCATGCTGCGTTCCAAATCATATATCAACGATGTGATGGCGCAGTTACCACCCACCAAAATCCATGCTGCGTTCCAAATCGCAGATTTACGCCGTGATGGAGTAGTTACCACTCGCCAAAAGCCATGCCGCGTTCCAAATCGAATAGTGTGTGCAATCCCAATACAGACTGTAAATTATAACCAACATTGACGTTGGTGTTGTTAGCGTGCCGATAAACTTCCTGTATTGTTTTTCACATCCCTTTATATTCTTTATTTTGTTTATAACAAAGGAATTGAGACTACATTGTCGTTGATAAGTTAGAGAGTTTCTAAGAGAAGATCATGATCATGAAAAGCAATTTACTTATGAATAGTTCTAAATAAAATATTGTGTTGTTCACGTTCCTGATTGTTCCTTACTTTGTTTGAAACAAGGGAATCGAAATTACACCGTCGATAATTACTTAAACAGTTTCCAACAGAAGAGACTGACAATATAAAAGCAGTTTACATTTGAATAGTGCTACAAAAATATATGTGTTGCTCACTATATTGTCATATACGGTGACCGTTTGCATGTACGCTCAGAAAGTCGTATTACGTTACAGCCTTTCAACAGCGACCATCGAAGGTGAAAAGCGACCTCTCAGGTGCACGCATGTACTTGCTATATACACTGAAGAGCCCAAAAAACTGGTATAGGCGTGCGTATGCAAATAACAGAGGTATGGAACCAATCAGAGTAACGCGATGCGCTCGGCAGTAAGATCGGTCACTACTGCTAAAATAACAGGTTATAAAGATTTAAGTGAGTTTGAACGCGGTATTATAGTCGGCGCACGAGAGATGGGACATAGCATCTCCGAGGTAGCGATAACATTTTGATGTTCGCGTACGACCATTTCACGAGTGTACCATGAATATCGGGAATCCGGTAAAACATTAAATCTTCGACACCGCTGCGGCCGGAAAAAGATCGTGGAAGAACGGTACAAACGACGACTGACGAGAATCATTAAACGTGACGGACGTCCAACCCTTTCTCAAATTAGCGCAGAATGTATTTGTGGACTGCCCTGCAGGATTCATGGTGTGAATTGCCTCCTGAATATTTTCAGACATTATTCGAGTCCATGCCACGTCGTCTTGCGGCACTTCTGCGTGCTCGGGGGGCCCTACTAGATAGTAGGCAGGTGTACCAGTTTTTTTTGCTCTTCGGTGTAACTGCTCTTGATTTTCAGTGTTATCAGACAGTAAAACGTGTCGCATGCGTACTAGAAGTGGTAGCGGGTTACCTCGCACAGTTCATCTATACGCCGCTCCCAAGAGCACCGACCAAAGTCTCTGGCAAGCCCAATAACTGTCACCTCAAAAATTTACACTTTTAGAGCGTGGAATGGTGACGGCTAGCACATGCATGCCATATTTTATTGTTGGATTAGTGAACCACATTAATTTACAAAAATGAAAATCAGAGTTCATAAAATGCACCGAGGAAAATATGTGACTGTAGAAACTAGATATGTGTACCCGTAACCCACCTGGACTGCTAATATAGGAACAGCAATAAGTTTGGTTGCAATAACCATCCAAATACACACAGTCGAATCACATTATTATGACCACCTGCTAGAAGCGCCATCTGCAGCGCGTAGCCCATGACGTATGGCCCATGACGTGGGCTGGTGAAGCGGGTATATACTGCGACCGCCAGGCTGGCTGTACACAGTGTGCTTCCTGCTGTCATATGTAAGGGAAGCGATTTAACAGAGTTGCAAAAAGGGATGATCATCGGCGGGGGCAGCATTTCGGAAACAGCGACGTTTGTGAACTGTTCACGTGCCTCTGTGGTAAAGGTGTATAGTGAGTAGAATAATGGCACCACTGGGAATAACAGTCGTGGAAACTGCGGGCCTCCACGCGCCATTGATGTTCAAGGTGAACGTCGAATACGACGGGTCGTGAAGGCCAACCGACAGGCTACAGTGGAACAGCTCACCGTCCAAATGAATCAAGGGGCATCCCCACACGTGTCTACCGCAACATCTCAGTGAACCCTTCTGCGAATGGGGCTCCGGAGTAGACGGAGGGTGACTGCACCCATGCCAACACAGGCGCATCGACGAAAAACGACTAGAATTTGTTCGACATAATGGAGACTGGACCGCTGCTGATTGGCGACGGGTAGTCTTCTTCGACGAGTAACGTTTTCAGATGCATTGAACGGATGGATGTCGGCATGCCTGGCGAGAAACGTCGGAGAACCGACACACTGCATCCATTGCTGGACGGACACAAGGCGGTGAGGGGAGTGTTATGGTCTGGGGAATGTTCTCGTGGTATTCTTAAGGTCCCATCATCCGTGTGGAAGGCACTCTTGATCGATTTGGTTATGAATCCATCCTCGGCGATCACGTCCACCCNTCATCCGTGTGGAAGGCACTCTTGATCGATTTGGTTATGAATCCATCCTCGGCGATCACGTCCACCCGTACATGATTATCTTTCCTCGGGAGGATGGGATCTTCCAGCACGTTAATGCGCCTTTCCACACGGCTAGCAGTGTCCGCACGTGGCTGGAATAGCACGATCAAGACTTCAATGTTCTTCCCTGGCCCCCAAACATCCCCGATCTCAATCCAATCGAACATCTGTGGGACCACCTCGATCGTTGTGTTCGCCGTCTGTCTCCTCCGCCACGCACCCTTCAACAGCCGTGGGACGCACAGTCAATTAACGGTTACTTACAACTTTTCTGAAGCCTTGCTGAAGTTCTTTTTCCTTTCAGGTTGTTCCTCCGCCTTATGCAAACAAAGCTAAGTCTAGAAAATTACACCAAAGGGACAACGCACTGTATTCGTGCGCACTCAGTACAGTAATAATTTAAACGAGAACTATTTCTTACTGGACGTTACCAACGCGCATATTTTCTCCGTATTTTATTCATATTAATTACAAATGGAATACTAAAATTTATAAATAAAATATAACTAACATTTAATGTAATCAAAAATAAGATTTTTTTATGTTAACCTAATTGTAAAACGCTTGTGATATAGGACATATTTCGGAAACAACCAATCACGTTACACATAGAATGAGTTTTCAAAGGTTTGATTCGAAAATGGCGAAGAAACCGCTAATAAACTATAGTAACACATCCAGGTTCCCGACAATTTCACGTTTTCACTTTGCTGGCGCGTGAACAAGGGAGTTAGGTCCATCGCAATGTAAATGTTACATTTAGCGGAAGAATACAACATCAAGAGAAGTAGATGTAGGCCTTTTGAACGTGTTCAGTCAACCGCAAACAGCATATATGTATAACCTGTTCGCGGTTTCTTCACACTTTTCGAATCAAACCTTTGAAAAATCACTCCATGTATGACGTGTTTGGTTATTTATTAAATATTCCGCGTTTCACGAGCGTTTGATACTTCTGTTAACGCAAGAGTGCTTCATTGTTTGGATAAACTGAACTTTTACTTATATTCCGTCTATGAATATAATATTTCATTGATAAGTAATACAAATGGAAACATTAAGTAAATAGGTGTGTTGGTAATGCCCAGTAAGAAAGATTTCTTATATAAGAAGTTATTACACTGAGTACGCATGAATGCGGTGCGTTGTCCTTTTGGTGCAATTTTCTAGACTTTGTTGGTATGAGGCGGAGAAATATCCTGGAAGTAGAACTTTAGCAGGGCCTCAGAAGAGTTGTAAGTAACCATGAATGGAGTATAGTTGCAGCAATACTGTGCTGTAATATATATACACACATATATAATGGTTATTATACACTAGTGCTTGCTGCAATCAAACATAACAATACACAAAGTCATTGTCAACGCACAGTTGGGTTTCAAAATGGCGAACTGTAAAATTACTTTTGTGGGCACCTCATCAAAACTAATCACATACTACCCAACCAGGTGTGAAACTCTGAGTTGAGTTGAGATTTGAGTGTCTCTTAACAAGAGCCGATGAGGACGAAATGAAGTGAGAATGTAGGAGCGGCGGTATGCGGTGGAAGGGGGAGGGGGGACATTGGAAGGACATTTTCAACTTGTCCATACATATAAATAAATGTTTAGTTTATTATGCACTGATAATTGCTCGAGTTCAGTATATATTATGTTTATAATTCACGTTGATTTGAGAAATGTTGAAAGTCTAATAACTTTGTATTGTTTATTATTATTATTTTATTGTAATTTCTGATAGAGAAAAACCATTTTGACAACTGTATAACGTACGTGTAACTTCAAATAATGTACACACCAAAACCCATTTCATTTGTTCAAATATGTTTTTCCTGAACAGTTTTTACATGTGTTGTGAAATTTAGTTTTCGCTGACTTATAACATTTGTCAAATCAGCGATTCACTCATTAGCATGATCAAAAAAGTTTAATAGCGATCTATAATAGGNTGACTTATAACATTTGTCAAATCAGCGATTCACTCATTAGCATGATCAAAAAAGTTTAATAGCGATCTATAATAGGTAATGCTATGCCTTAACATTATTTTTAAATTTGTGGAAACTGAAATAATTTAGTTTATGTACGTTTTGTGCATACTATAATTGCTTATTAGTAACATATATACGTTGCTGACATTTTCACAATTTCATTTAGCTGGAGCATGAGTAAAGTTATACGGTCCAGGGCAGCGTTATTTTTATGTACACCGGCAGCATACGAACGTGGAAGAAAAGTATGTCGTCTGTGAAAATTAAAAACCTCGTATGTCAATTTTTGACCGTGTTGTGTTATCCACAAAGAAAATCTGATGCAATAAACACGCATGACTTTAGCTGTGTATTAACACATTTTAGTAATAAGGTGCAAGTACATAACCTTATATGTCGACATGAATATGATTCATAACTTTGTGGAGTGGAAAGATTTGGGCAGCTCTTAACAACGAGGTCTTGAGAGTCAATGAGGACATAACGAGGTGAGTGTCGAGCGGCATCAGAATGCGAGGGTGGGGGGAAACGTGAGAACCCCGAGAAACCCGCCGACCAGTGGCATCGCCAAGCACGATTTCCACATGCGAAAATTCAGAAAGGGTCCCCACCGGGAAACAAACCCAGCTCGCCTTGGTGGCAGCCGAGTAGTCTGACCACTACACCGCCGCGGCCCCAAATATAATTTTGTATGTCTCGCAGCGTTTATTTTTTTTTCAGGCCGCTATCTTAAGTTTGCAAACAGCGGCTGAATAGTTCTCGCCCCGTTTCAGCGCAGCCTTCAAACAGCGTTCGGATAAAGTTGGCGCTGTGTGTGTGTGTGTGTGTGTGCAGGTGTCGACGGGGTCGGGCACAATCTCGCACTACTTCAACCTGCACGTGGTCGTGCCCTCGGCCTTCATCCTGGGCAGCGGCGAGTACCACATAGGAGAAGGCAGCACCATCAGCCTCGTGTGTGTCATCGAGAACGTGAGTAATCGCAGTGACCTTGCGCTCGTTCTTCCTTCCTCAGGTCGGGCCGTGGGGCCACGGACCACCCCGCAGATAAACCTCGGCAATTTATAGTTGCTAGTGTTGTGTAACAGGCTATTATAACTTTAATTGCTCTTCTTTGCCTTCATTTTTTGCTCAGATTTACAGTATATATATACACCAGTATGTTAGCGATATCTTTCGTGTTGTTATGGAGACGATATATATTGGCAAGGGAGATCCGATTCAGACCTCCCTCTCACTACCAAACTCAAGGTCAAAGGTCATAAACCGATGCAAACAGCAAGCCATTCAAGCACTCTAAACAATCAGTAATTGCCNCCAAACTCAAGGTCAAAGGTCATAAACCGATGCAAACAGCAAGCCATTCAAGCACTCTAAACAATCAGTAATTGCCAATCATCTCTGCAATAAAACGTCGTAGATATGACCAAGAATGTAATTTAGTTGTTGCCGGGCGACTATTGTGGCGCTCTGCCAATCCCAAGACGGCAGATTCTGTCATGACGCCTCTCCGGGCACACTTGGATGGTATTGGTCGTGTAGCCTGACGCCAATACATGCAGCTGTCTGTATGTGATGCACGAGGAGTGGGCGACTCCAGGCTTAGGCGATTGGCGCCCAGGACAAGGATAACTTAAAATTCATCTTTTTGTTTGCAGCACACTTCTAGAACTGTGCACCACTTAACTTCTTACTCATATTAAGACGACTAAGCAAGCAAATAGAACCTCTTTCCGTAACACAAGTCACCGAAACAACACTAAAGGTTAACTAAACACGAGAATTTAAACATACTCGTGACGACGACAGTGAAAAAACACGGAAAACTTTAAACTCGCCTGCCTGCGCGCAATCAGGCAAGCGAAACGCGGACGCATCAAACTAGTTGAATGCGATGAAGGGTAGAGCTGTTCGTGTAATACGGAGTGAGTTCGCCAGCATGATTGGGGAACGTTTGGAAGGATTTGACAAGTGGCGAGAACAGCATTCTAATGACCCACGAAGTGGTATTCGAGTAAAAGTTTTATAGTCGTAATACGACTGANCAAGTGGCGAGAACAGCATTCTAATGACCCACGAAGTGGTATTCGAGTAAAAGTTTTATAGTCGTAATACGACTGACTGGCGAAAAGTACGGGTTTTACTGGGGAAACTGGTAGAATACAGTGTAATAAAAAGAGAGCTCAAGGCCTGAATAAATATGAGAAGAAAGTGGACATGCGCTGTCTCTCTCATCGGAGTATTGTTNGAAAAAGAGAGCTCAAGGCCTGAATAAATATGAGAAGAAAGTGGACATGCGCTGTCTCTCTCATCGGAGTATTGTTGCAGTGCGAGAGGAGGGTGGATAGCCGTCCTTCGGGCTGTAAAATCTTTTATAACAACATCCATTTCTTTTAAAATTACAAAACTAGTACGAATTTTTGTCACAGGTTTGTAGTGCAGGGGATTAATTACACTTAGCATTAAATATATCAACCATCACTATTCTCAATCGACTTTGTAAAGAATTTCCTATTTTAATTTTTTTCCTCCCCGCAAGGCGATTCTAGTTTCCCGACACAACGCGTCCGCCATTTTGTAAAACACTCGTTACTTGATGTGCTTTTACCCGGAAACCCGAAAAAAAATACTTCCCAGTGGCAAGCATATACATTCTTGCGTGCGCACATACAGAGGGTGTTAATATTATAGAGTATTAAAGCTCGCAACTAACAAGGCAAACGTTCTACATTTGATCTTAAAAGTTACACAATTCCTTGGAAAGAAATTTCTGCCGAAATCTTACTCTGGACCGACTAGCCAGCCAATGGGTTTGACATTGTCACCTGCGCCGTTTATTTCTGCTGCCACCTTGGGTTGAATGAAGTATAAAAGCTAAGTTTGTGTAGCAGAACTCACCAGACATTGTGGTATAACAAGAGACATGGTCTACAGGAGCCTGTTTCGATTCCGCCTTCGACTGTGCGAGCTGAGAGTTTAGTTAAGTTGATGTCATCTTTAAGACGCCATTGATCACATTGATGGTACAACACAACCCTTCCAGACACACTTTAATTTACAGTTTAGTGTGTGGCAAATAAGAACATTTTTAATGCGAGCTGTATTTACGCTGACACAACATTTGTTCCGAACACTTGCAATAGCTGTAGGCTTTGTGTTCGTCTATTGTGATATAAACCTTGTGTTATACACTGGAGAACAAAAAAAAACTGGTATAGGCGTGCGTATGCAAATAACAGAGGTATGAAACCTATCAGAGTAACGCGATACGGTAGGCAGCACCTATATAAGACAACAAGCGTCTGGCAAAGTTGCTATATCGGTTACTGCTGCTACAATGGCAGGTTATCAAGATTTAAGTGAGTTTGAACGTGGTGTTATAGTCGGCGCACGAGAGATGGGACATAGCATCTCCGAGGTAGCGATAAAATTTGGATTTTCGCGTACGACCATTTCACGAGTGTGCCGTGAATATCGGGAA
>NQII01000387.1:547648-567980 GCA_002778355.1 Clitarchus hookeri | reverse complement strand
CGTGTAATGTTCCTTAAATCCGTTTTCCAGCTGCCGCGCTGCGCTGGAGATAATGACGTCATAGAGCGCGCAACGATAACGAATGACAGTACGTAATGCTTTTATCCTCGACCTGCAAGTGCACGCTCAAAACTGATGGATGCTTCGCACGCGGAGACTGCTTTAGACGGAAGCGAAGAGGTTATTTGAACAGTAACAGTGTTGCTTAACTTAGAATTACACAACGTGAACATTTGATTTAAAAAAATAAAATAGTTTCTTACGAGCTATAGTTTTAGGGTTTAAAAAAAAATATGGCTAAATTCACGTTGGCTATTTTCGACAAATATTTTAGGCGAACCCAGTTTCATGTCTTTACATACACAATATATATCCCAGACACACCCTCCAAAACATACGTAGTTTGGGAATTTGAATGCCAGTCCGTAAACTATATCCTGCAGTACATCCCCAAAAAACGGCATTTTTCAAACTGCCATAGCTTAAAGTATTCTGGGTGAATTCCTGTGAAACCTGCACAGGGCCGTACATCGAAATCTGCTACAAGTGACACTGCAATTAGCGGGGGTAACTATGGACGTTAGACTATTGGTTCCCGGATGAAATATGCTCCATTTGTAGTTATCTACCCCACTCTTGTGTTTATTATCACTTGTTCGTGAATATCCGGTGCAAGCAAAGGCACAAATGCTTGACGACCACACCCGTCTTTGCTGTCGCAATGAGGCTCCGGAGAGAAGTTTGCGAATTCAAATATCGACGATTGTCGGGGCCCGTGATTTCGTGCGCTTTGTCAGAGACATTTCTGTGCAGTTGAACGTTCCGCGGTTCACCGAGAGCAACATCGTCGTCAAATATGGAAGTACTGGCCTCAATAATCACTCTGGTAGTCCAACGAAACTAACTGGAACCAGTCAACTCTGAAGCATTGCGTGCGTACCAGCCACCAGAAAGCGACGTCAACGACGGGAAATCATCTGCAGCACAGGCACAGAAGCAAGTGGATTAGACTTTTCACTGGAGATGACAGAAGATGGTTTTCGTGGCTGTATCGCTGTTAGCAAGCCACTGATCACACGCTTCAAAACCAGACTTTATTTGGAGTGGTGAAAACAATTTCGTCATTGGACTATTGAGGAATGGATGGAAGTCTTATGGAGGATGAATGACTATATTACACCGAAGAGCCAAAAAAAAAAAAAAAAAAAAACTGGTATGGACGTGCGTATGTAAATAACAGAGGCATGGAACCAATCAGAGTAACGCGATGCGGTCGGCAGTTAGATCGGTTACTGCTGCTACAATGGCAGCTTATCAAGATTTAAGTCGGTTTGAACGTGGTGTTATAGTCGGCGCACGAGAGATGGGACATAGCATCTCCGAGGTAGCGATAACATTTGTATGTTCGAGTACGTCCATTTCACGAGTGTACCGTGAATATCGGGAATCCGATAAAACATCAAATCTTCGACACCGCTGCGGCCGGAAAAAGATCGTGGAAGAACGGTACAAACGACGACTGACGAGAATCATTAAACGTGACGGACGTCCAACCCTTTCTCAAATTGGCGCATATTGGATTTGTGGAATGCCTTGCAGGATTCATGGTGTGAATTGCCTCCTGCATACCTTCAGACATTAGTCGAGTCCATGCCACGTCGTCTTGCGGCACTCCTGCGTGCTCGGGGGGCTCTACACGATATTAGGCAGGTGTACCAGTTTTTTTGGCTCTTCAGTGTATAATCTGGTACTTGTAAGGACGCGTGTGTACGCCGCGTGGTTGTCTAGCGAGTGGCCCTTGCCTGAACGTGTCGTGGCTGCAGTTGTTTCTCCTGTTTTGGGCTTGGGCGATTATATACCGTTTTATGAACGAACTGTGACATGTACCAAGACTTTTTGTACAGCAATATGCTCTCCACGCTGTTGCAACAGCTTTCAATAAACTGCTACTTCTATCACCACGATAATTCTGTCTACGTAAGAAACGCTGATGGCGTCGTGGTTTGAAGACAAATAGCTGAACAAATGGAACTACTTAACTCGCCCGCTTAACAAATCTTTCATACATTATCTCAATCACTACATCTCATACCTATTATGGATTAATTTTTTTAGTACACATTAGGAACCTAGTTCTTTGATCTTTATTAATGAAAAAACTTCGCAACCTGGAGTGTAACTGCCTGATATAGGCTATTCACGGTAAAGTGAGCATTTTTGGAAGCCCTATCATTTGGAATAATAGTAAACACAAACATTTTATTTTACCTTAGACGTTAATTTCCGAGAGCAGTGGAATATACACAATTTGTTTATTACTTACATTCCAATGTTTATTTAAAATGGAGTTTAAAGAATAAAAAATTACTGAAAGGAAAAAATAACTAGGGCCTCAAAAATGCTCACTTTACCATGGCCAGCCTATACGTGCGCGTCATACGTAAGATATTAAAGAGTTCTGAATCCATAAATTCACACTAAACAGGTATAAAGATTAAAAAACTAGTTTAAGGAAACAAGGATATAACGATGCTATAGAGCACCTTTTAACATGCCAATATAAATAAATGGTAATCAATGAATTATTTTTCCAGTTATACTGAAAGTGGTAGACTCGATGTTTTCAATATGGAGGAGAAGGAGAAATATTTCAAAGAACGTCTCGTAGCAAAGAATCATTCTCACAGACATAAATGTATAACATTTTTCAAAATTGTGTATTACTATAGGTGTATAAGTTTGTTTGTCTCTAAAGAATGGTAATTTAAGTACCTCAGCATTTTAAAAGCTTGAGTTTCCTCAGGTCTAGAGCTGGGAGTTGGGTCTCTGAATTCCAGTAGCAGCAGGATCGTCGAATGTTGGTGGAACAGCGAATGAACAAACAAGACATACACAGAGGTGACACAAGTCCTGGGATAGCAATATGCAAATATACAGATGACAGTAGTATCGCGTACACAATGTATAAATGAGCAGTGCATTGGTTGGGCTTTCATTTGTAGTCAAGCGATTCATGTGAAATGGGTTCTGACGTGATTATGGCCGCACGACGGAAATTAACAGACTTTGAACACGGAATGGTAGTTGCAGCTAGATGCATGGGACATTCCATTTCGAAAATGGTTAGGAAATTCAACATTCCGAGATCCACAGTGTCAAGAGTATGCCGAGAATACCTACTTTCAGGGATAACCTCCCGCCATGGACAACGCAGTGGCCGACCGCCTGTACTTAATGACCGAGACCAACGACGTGTGCGCAGAATGACCAGTGTTAACAGACAAGAAACACTGCGTGAAATAACCACAGGAATTAATGTGGGACGTACGATGGACGTGTCCGTTAGGACAGTGCGGCGAACTTTGGCTTTACTGGGCTATGCCAGCAGAAGACCGACTCGAGTGCCTTTACTAACAGCACGACATCGCCTGCAGCGCCTCTCCTGGGCTCATGAACATATCGGTTGGACCCTAGACGACTGGAAAACCGTGGCTTGGTCAGATGAGTCCCGATTTCAGTTGGTAAGAGCTGATGGTAGGGTTCGAGTGTGGCGCAGACCCCACGAATCCATGGACCCAAGTTGTCAACAAGGAACTGTGCAAGCTGGTGGTGGCTCCATAATGGTGTGGGCTGTTTTTACATGGAATGGACTGGGTCCTCTGGTCCAACTGAACCGATCATTGACTGGAAAGGGTTATGTTCAGCTACTTTGAGACCAC
This sequence comes from Clitarchus hookeri, assembly GCA_002778355.1. Taxonomy (NCBI): domain Eukaryota; kingdom Metazoa; phylum Arthropoda; class Insecta; order Phasmatodea; family Phasmatidae; genus Clitarchus; species Clitarchus hookeri. The sequence continues at coordinate 564,261 of NQII01000387.1, read as the reverse complement.
TTGCAGCCATCCATGGACTTCATGTACTCAAACAACGATGGAAATTTTATGGATGACAATGCACCATGTCACCGGGCCACAACTTTTCGCGATTGGTTTGAAGAACATTCTGGACAGTTCCAGCTAATGATTTGGCCACCAAAATCACCCGACATGACTTCCATCGAACATTTATGGGACATAATCGAGAAGTCAGTTTGTTCACAAACTCCTGCACCGGCAACACGTTCGCAATAATGGACGTCTATAGAGGCAGCATGGCTCAATATTTCTGCCGGGGACTTCCAACGACTTGTTGAGTCCATGCCACGTCGAGTTGCTGCACTTGGTCGGGCAAAAGGAGGTCCGAAACGATATCAGGAGGTATCCCATGACTTTTGTCGCTTCAGTGTATTAATTTTCAACTGAAATCAGGCCACGCGCTATATATAAAACGAGAGTTTTACCGCCCGTGTACGCAATATGTTGATGAATAAAAGGGGACACGATGTGAGTAAATGGAGGGTTACGAACGGTAAAATCAATTTGTTCCGGATGGTAATGGTCAGAAGACTTGCGTAGTGGTCCACGGCGGTAATCTGTTTCCAATACAGAGCTCGTACGACAATGTCCGATAACAATCGTATCAATGCGGGTACTAATTTTAAAGTAAATTCAAAAAAATGTATAACCATTTCTGTTTTTATTTTAAATTTTAATGGACTACTTTTTTTTGGAAGAAAATCAAAGTTGCAAAAAAACGAGCAATATAATTTGGGCAGTAATATGATTCGAGCTGTTTGCACCGTAACTGAACTAGTTTTATAACATTTGGTGATAAATTAATTCCGCACATCGCCGACGAAACGAGACGATACACAGAAATGAATCAAAGATAGAATTTAAACTATGATTAACTATTTTTGTATATTTTCTTTGGCAATAATTGTGGTGTTAACATGATGTGTAGGTAGTAATAAAAGAGCTGAAATGACATAGTTATTTATTTACACATAAGCCGCGATAGACTACTGAAATACCATGTGCTAGAAATTACGGAAACATCTATCACACTTAAGAGAAATTACACTGATTTGAAAAAAGAAAAATCAACCCATAGGCGGCATCGCAAGGCCATGTAAATGGATACAGGCACAGGACATGGTACTATGTGTACAGAAAACATCAGAATATTGTACCGCACGAAGTATATATTGCAGGGGAACAACACTTGCAGGACGCACTTAGTATGGTGTTCATAGCACGGAGATATGTGACGATGCACTCTGGCATGGAGTCATACAGACGTCGGATGTTCTCCTGGGGGGAAGATGCTGGAGCAACTGACCCTTCAAATCCTCCGTATCTGCCGCTGGCCGAAGCTACCGTCCAGTTTGGTATCAAACGTTCTCAATGGGAGAGAGATCCGGGGACCTTGCTGGCCAAGGAAGCAAGCTGACATCACGATGTTAGGCCAGAGATGTCAACATTAAGGGTGTTTTCATTTTGTGGCAAAACAAATTTTGTGTAGAATTGACATAAACATCTGTGTCAAAATTTTTTCTTGTACTACCTTTGCTTTTGAAAAAAAAAATTCAGGTGTAAAATAAATTAAATTAAAATTATTTTGTAACAAAAATAAATATTACCATTGAAAAAAAAAAACATTTGGGAAAAGAATTGTACCCACGCCTTGAGTGCTTGATGTCTTCCACTTCACGACACCAAGTCCTACCAACTGCTCTATCTTAACACGCCAGACTGTGTTTCATATTGTTGGTATTCATTACAATGTAACGAGAAACTGTACTTCTCGTTCGTTATTTGGAAATACTTTATGTTCTAGAAATATATACATATTTGACACACGTAAACTGCTTTGCAAGGCTTGACAGCTAGTTTAAGATACATNCCAGTTTAAGCTACATGCAGTTCTCTTACTACTCTTTCAAATTGAAATACAGTAGTTTCTTATTCGTGGTTATCGCCGTTCACTGCTACTCGCTATTTCACATCGCCAAGCCAGCGTCAACTTGTGTTTGTCGGGCATTTCAAAATAATTTGTTTTTTTTTTCTGTTATTTTTTGCGTAATACATTTGGTTGTGGCGACATTACTTAGAACCTTTATTAACACCTATACTACTATAATGCATATATGCTGTTTAAGACTTTGTAAATGATTAATTCTATTAGCTTTGTCACAACATTAATTTTACTATATTAAAAACGTTTAAATAAACGCCTGAATAGTAACTTTTTGTTGCAAGAACATAATACTTTTTTTCTGTGTACTTTCAGAATAGTTTATAGCTTAATAGTATCCAGTAACCTTACAATATGTCACTTTCAAATAGACTTTAAAATGATAAATTCGTCTTATAAAAGTTTTTGTCATTTACCTGTATATGAAGCCATTGCCACAGAAGTAGTAGCATCCAGAAAGAGTGTCGAGATGGAATACAACTCGGCACAGACAACGGGACGTCGACATTCGAGAAGTCGAGTTCAGCGTCAAGAGAAATAAGCAGTATATTCTGGTAACATTCTGGTAACCTTCATTTAGCCAATGTTTGCACCACTGCCAACGTGGAAACAAGCAACGATAAAACCCCCACGGAGTGACAGTCGTATAACCCTGTCCCGTGGAAGATCGTCAGATTGTTGTTGAAACTGCCACGTCCCTGCTACAGATTCATTGATGAATGAAGCTGCCGTCCCTTCTCGCTTCAACTTGTTCGACAGGCGACAAATCTGTGGACCGTGCTGGCCAAGCAAGGATGTCGACAGCACGAAGGCATTTCTGGGAAACACGTCCTTTATCCGGGTGGGCATTATGCTTCTGGAAAATTGCCCAGTTGTAGCTGTGTCATGCAGGGAAGGGCGTGAGGCTATCCAATCCTCTGAAAGGGGCCGCGGTGTCTGAGCGGTTAGCCTGTTCGCCTCCCGCCAAAGCGAACCGGGTTCAATCCCCGGCTGGGTCACTCCCGGATATTCACTGATGGGATTATTGCCGGACGATGTCGCGGGTCGACGGGTTTTCTCGGGTACCTCCCCGTTTACCCCGCCTTTGCATTCCGGCACTGCTCCATTCTCACCTCATTTCACCCCCCATCGGCTCTCAAGACTTCGTTATTGAGAGCCGCCCAAATCTCTCAACTCAATTCAACCAGGTTATAGACAATTTAAACGTAGGTATTCAGCGAAGTGACTTCTAAATTAAAGTCTTTCAGATTACTATTTTTGGCGTAGTCTCGTTAATAATTACAAAAGTTATTATTTTGAAATGATTAGTGGAGTGGGGAAGATTGGGCGGCTCTTATAGATGTTGGTCACGATAGAAATTCATTATTTTATATTTTTACGAAATAGTGCTCAACTTTTAGACATTACTTACATACCGCATCCTCACATTTGAAAAAAATAGACCACAAATTTTTTGCATGATGGCATGCGAAAAATTTTACAAAGGGGTATTTAAAGATTATGTCTTAATTCATTTGAAGGTATGCTTGAACAAAATCTTTTAGACTGCTAGAAATAAAATTGTGCAAAAATTACTTTATTTTAAGCAATTTTTTAAAATTGTAAGATATTTCATAGCGTGATTTCAAACATCTCTTCAAGCAGCTGACGATATCATTTTGCAACATGAATTATCTAATTTTGGTAAGTGAGATAGTTCTTATTATTTGTACGTCCCTGAAACACTCAAAACATAATTTTGTAGTGCAGTTTTTGCAAAAAAAAAAAAAAATGCCGTCCATAATATTTTTATGCTAGGAAATAGCAGCGCCTACTTGTAAGCGATGTCTACAATTAGAGCAGTATTTCGTACAAATATAAAATGGTGAATTTATACGTTACCTGCGCCGTTAACATTGGGGTTTATAGAGCCGTTGAGGGTGAAGCGAGGTGGGTATGGAGCAGCGCCGGAATGCAAGGGCGGGGGAACGAGAGATCCCCGAGAAAACCCGCCGACCAGCGGCATCGTCGGGGACGACTCTCACGTGCAAAGAACAAGGTTGAACCCCGCCGGGAATCGAACTCTAGCCGTTGCGCCACCGCGTCGACTTCAAACAAAGAAAGTACGTTTCAACGTCGCCCTACAGCGTCCCTTCCCACCACCCAGAGACTAGTGAACCATGTTTCCATCCGCAGAACTGCAGAAGGCGACTGTCAGATGAGGAAAGCATGCGTTTCTCATTCTTATGTCGCGCCGTGTCGGTATGATACCAGGCTACTCGCTCCACTGTCCGAGGAATCTCGCCTACTCAAACCCGCAGCAGAGGGCACGCTCAGAGTCGGCTAATTCCAACGCAAGTCTGTTAACTTCCTCAGCAATAACGTGATCTAACAGTGGCGTGGTAAGTTTCTCTCTAAATAACATAGATAAATTATAGTAAATGAGAGAAAATGCTAACAAAAAATAGTTCTCTATAGCACAAATAAAAAAAAAATGCAAAGACTGGACCAAACAAAAAGTTCAAACCAGCAAAAATATATTTGTACAACAAATTGTGACAAATCTTAAAGTCATTTAACGACAATAGGATAACAAATACTCTGAGGGATTTATTGCCTCAGTTTATTGATGTCCGACTTCAGCTGAAAGTTGAAAATCCAATAAACTGAGGACATAATTCCTTATGAGATAGAGTTTTTACGATGTCCGACATAAATTCCGGGTTTGTCAAACGAAGGCTGATGCGAGATGGTTTCATTTTAACAATGATATAGTATGTAAAGAATATAGACAATGCGACAAATATGAGCAAGTTTCCAGTAAGAAATCCCACTGAAGATATTACGAAATAGTCAGTATGGTGCCGAAGGTGTTTCCTATAAGAATTGTAGTCTGCTACTAAAACGCAGAGGCAAAGCTGTACATATAATCTCAACTATAGTTAGATTATAACCTGCAAAACTTACGGATTTTGTGTGAGGTAATTTATTAATTTATTTATTTATTTACGGTTTATTTTATACAAGTGGCGAAGTTAGGGCATAAACACCTCGTCTTACACTTAACCACTGACAGAAAGGAAATAAACTATACACAAAATATAACACACACAGATAGCAAATCACGGAGTTATGAAACTAAGAATATCATTTGAATTACGATAAAACAAAGACAACACAGGGAGTTAGCAAGATCACCAAGTTATGGAACTATGGATATAAAAAAAGTTACAATACATTTAAACGCCACTAAGTACCATAAATTATTCTTAATCTATATTAGATCGATTCATAGAAACCAAAACCGATAACATTACTAACAAACAATAATGTACAGTACAAAAACACACAAAGAGGAAATGCAATAAAAGCCAAAGCTAAAGTAAAAAAACATTCAAAATCGCTATCACGCTAAATAAAAACCACGCGCGCGCACGCTCACACAAGAACAAGCACACATCGTGAACTCACACAAAAAAAAACTACTGAAAAAAATGCACTTAACAGGTCAGTTGGTGGCACGTAAATACAATGGTAGTCAAACATATTTGACCTTCGAATTCATGGAGCAAAAATTGGGGTGTGCCTGTGTCGGGGACACGTCATGAATTTTACATGAATACGTTTGCAATAGTAGGTTATATTTTCTTTGGGAGACGGGAATGAAATTAAAGCAACGAAATGCATACTTGGCCGTATCGCGAGATATGCTGCCCGGAATTTTCTGCCACGTCCAATATTACCGCCAGTCGCCGCAGGTCCCCACCTGCACATCACGCATGAATGGCGCCAACTCAAGGTCATGCTCGCATCGTAGTCTTACAGCCTATCGGACGAAACTACATTTATTTCAATCGCGTTGTTAGTCAAGACATTATAGTGTCGGAACAGACAACCCTGCGAAGGTTACATCGCCGTTTCCTTCCTTGTACTCCGTGTGTCTGTCTGCTTCTAAAGACGTATTCACTTCAAAATTTAGTTCGCTTTAGAAATGGTTTTAATAGGGCCAATGTTTCTCTAGATAGGTGACGAAAGTATGGGATCACTGCAGCTTAATGTAACTCCTTCAAATCGCATGTGCTTTTACGACGAAGTTTTACCGTTATCAACAACAATCAACAAAATATTGTTGTGTATAGAAAAAATGTAGATGTTTAACGATAAGAAAAAAAAGCACCTATGTTGCTTATAAGCCGTTCACGGTAAAGCGAACACTTTTTGAAGTCCTCTAATTTGGAATAATAGTCAATAAATGTATTCTATTGCAGCCTTAGACGTTACATTTCGAGTCCGGTGAAATATATACACTGTGCTTAGTACTTACATGGCAATATATATTTTAAAGAAGTGGCGGAAGGGTAAAGAATTGCTGATAGGGAAAAAGTAACTAGCGCCTCAAAAGTTCTCACTTTAGCGTGAACAACCTGTACCCAACAGCATACACAAAACATTTCTTAAAATCTAGTGGTTCGCTATTTAATAAATCGTGGAGAATACATGTGTATGTATATATATAGTGATATTACTATTAACCCTATCATGCTTGAGGCGGTTCTCAAACCACAAAAACCACCCTCCCAACCCCCGCCTACCTGCCTCTCACTATACAGGAAGGAGGACGGGGTGGGTAGCATTAATCAACAAAACCTTTCAAAACAGAGTGATTTGATAGTAACTATCATTGCTGGTCAGAATGGGTGGGTGTATACACACAAGTCATAACCACTTTGTGTTTTGTTCATTTAAATTTTTGGCCACACCTTCTATTTTTTAATTAGGCCTTTCCAATCTACATATATATTACAATTGGGTTTACAATTTAGTTTCAAAACAGTTATTGACAATATATTAAATTTAATATTCCATAAAACATATTTCAAACACCCAGTAATTCTCCCAAAAACATTTCAACTGAACACATACATTAAAAAAAAAAAAAAAAAAAAAAAACGCCAATATTTTAATAAAGTTCACCGATGTCTCCAAAACAAGGGGCTCCCGATCACAGTTAAAAATATATTATCTTATTTCTTACACAGTCACCACTTCACACCAAAACATCAGAGCCGAGGGTAATGCCCTCGCCATACACCCGTAGGGTACAGGTAGTGATCATACATATTCACGACAATTTGCAGTCTTAGAAACAAACTCATTCAAACTCATAAATTGTCCCGGTATTCCAGACCACCAACTACTTCCAGAGCCCCCACAGGTGTAATTGCCGAATACGTTTTTCTCAACATAAAGTCCCGCATTCACAGTTCAGAGGCTAAGTTCCACTCTGGGCATCCAGAAGCTAAGTCCCACATCCGCTAGTTTAAAGGTTAAGTTCCCCTCTGGGTGTCCAAAAACTAAGTCCCACCTTCACTTGTCCAGTGACTAAGTACCACATCGGCTCGTTCAGAAACCAAGTTCAACTCTGGGCGTCCAGCGACTAAGTCCCACATTCACTCAGTCAGAGACTTCCCCACTCTGGGCGTCCAGAAACAAAGTCCTGCATCTTACCCAACGTCTGTAGCTCGTGGTGAAGGACCTTCCACATCCACCTCTGCGCTTGCCCAGCCGAGCCTCCAGGGCACTCGCTCCTGCGCACCCCTTTCTCAAGAGACACCAGGCCAGGCTTCAGCGCGCTCTATAATGACCACCAATAGTAAATAAAGGTACAAAGGCAACAGTCTCAACCAATCAAAGTTATTTAACACAGGTGGCCCCTGCCACACTTTGCGCTGCAACTAAACGTACAGTAATGCGCTGTCGGTAGAAGTGACGGCAGGAGTCGAGCGCTCGCACCTGAACGAGAGGACACAAATGCAAAGCTGGAGATGCCACACAGATAATACACTCACACTTGCATAACAACACATGTGATCGAGCGACACTCCGTCACATGATGTAGTCTTACGTTGTTTTATTTCATAATACCACATTAAAATAATTATGAGATAACCGCAAAAATTCGAGGAAAACTGTTATATCCCACCTCCTGAGAAGTAGTCATTTTGGAGGTGTTACCTATATAAAATCACACAGTTAAGATAATCATCAAAAATACAAAAAATCTGAATTTGTTAAAAGGCTAAATGTTTAAGAAAATGTTTTAATTAAAAAAATTATCATCATGTTTGTGGATTGTACAAAATTTGACATTACTCTACATAATAATATGATATATATTATCGATTATAGAAATAAATGTTTCGCAATATACATAAACAAATAAACAGGTTCATGCAGGTAATTATGTGTCATATATGCGAATTACCCATACCATTTTTATTTCCATGAACAAAACCGTTACGTGAAAATAGTGTACAGAAAACAGAAGGCTGCATTGCCTTAATCTTCCCACACGCAAAAAAAGCCGAAGCAAATAAATTACATATATAATTTTGGTAGAAATCTTACATATAGCCAAACGCTGCGTTTAGGTGATCGATTTTCTAATAAAATTAATATTTGAATGAAACGTTTCTACTTTAGTTAAGTAAGGAAATTTAATGTTAACTGATTTTATTGCATATCTCAACAAACAATCGCGATACAATAAAAATCGAATAAAAAAGCATGTCATAAAAGCAATTATCCCTTCCTAAACGTGATGTCAAACTCGAAAAAGCTAATGGTTTACATATATTTCATTTCCCTGAGTACGGTTGCAATTTCGTGAGAACAAATTAATGGATATAGGACCTGGCATAAATAACTAATGAATGCAATGATGTCAGTTCGTTCTGGCATGCGTGCTCCACCTTTAAATTAAGTCAGTTTTAAAAATTGCTGATTGTGTTTTCTGACGTAAAATCTTGGACAACGTTCAAAGCGGACAGAGTGACTCACTCAGGCTTAGCAAACAGAGCTAAGTTTATTAGCGCGTTTTCCACACTGTCGTGGCGTATAATTAATGGTAGTTCTACTGGACTGCAGTACTTGGTGTTAGTAAATATTTAAAGGAAGTCCAAAAATTATATTTTAAAAACACATAATTAATTTCTTTGCTCGAGACGGTATTGTAAAACTTCGCGCAGAAGAGCGGTGATTGTTCCCCGGTTCGTGATAAGAGCGAACTACTTTGTCAAGGCAAGTATCATAACCAAGCAGTTAATAGGTTAAGGTTTGGAAGTACATGAAAGCAAATAAACATAGTCAGTGCTTAACATTGAACAATTTTATCGTAGGTGGAGAAGTTTTCTCCCTCCACGATGTGAATTTGCGCGCGCTAATGTTACAAGTTCAGACTTGCGAGGCCTCGTGTCAATGGAAGAATTGCCCGCGTGTATGCCTAGCCGTATGGCAGCTGGAAANGTAACGCGGATGTAAATGTCAAAGGCCACCGACCACATTTATGGACTGCAAATGAACGAGGGTTGAAGTGCGAAGTTGAAGTGTGTCCGTAATTGTTTAAAATATTTTCCATGCTCTCAAGTTAAGTTTTCCTCCTCATGTTTATAAACTAATTTTCACGTTTGCTAGAAAAATATCAGTTTTTTGCACTGACCATGTTTAATATTTTATAAAGGAAAAAAAAACAGTTAACGATTTTTTTTTTAATTTTGTTACAGATTGAAATTGATGCAAACGGACTATAGTAGCTCAAATGTTGGGAAGGTTTCTTTCGTTTAGCTATGCGTCGACAGGATCTGAGAAGCTATCTGGTATTCTAGAAACTTCTTCGCAACCTAATGCTGTCAGTTAAATGGAATTGTTAATATGACATGTCTGGATGAAACATAGTCAGTTTTTTATTCTACCGAAAGGAGAATTACTTATAAGTGGCACGTTTATCCACCCTGCTGAACTAAAGAACATTGACAATCCCTCAGAGAACACTTAGTAAGCTGATGCGACGGTAATTTTGTGGCAGTATGTTTTCTCCTTGCCTTTATTCTGTAAAACGATCCAGTTTCGTTATTTTATAGGTGAAAAAGAAGAGACAAGAGTGTAAAATTAGCAATTTTTGTGTTCCGTTTTGGCGTTAAGGGTGTTAACTGGTTGGCTTTCTTGGATGGCGGCTTGCTGGAAGTCGATTAACCTCGTCGGGTTCGGCTTCCTTATGATTGAAGAAGTCGCAGATTGAGGTTTCTCATGTATGCCAGAGGTACGTTGCAGGTAACAATAATCTTAGTTGTAATGAGAAATAACGAGGAATATGACGTTATTATATCTGCATTTCGTTTCTAAGGTTTCATATCTGCAAAAAAAAAAAAAAGACGAAAAACCGAGGTGAAGTTATTAAAACTTAAAATATCCATGTTCATTTGGCAGGTAGGATTGTCGCAAGCTCTCTGACTGCAACAAGAAAATGCCTATTTTTTTAATTAGGTACGCGTTTTGACTAAACATGTTTTGCGCGAACAGTGACTGCTAACTTTGTTTTATGATATTTATCTCTTGTGCAGTGATGAAGGGAATGGTCACGATAGTTGGCCCTTTCTCTGGATCTAAGCATGTGATCCCCAGCCACAACATTCTTGGTTGGAGTAAACACCACAGTATACAATGCTTGCGGGGTTGTACATAGGTATTTGTAATCGTGATAAATTTTTCAGATACTACTGGAAGTCGCTACAATTCAACTTTACTTAACAGTTAACGTCGGGTTTAGTATAACACTATTAGGGCAAATAAAGTAAAAACAACAGCACTTATTGATTATAGAGGAGTTCGCACACTTCGTCAGGACAACTTCACTATTCTTAGCAAAGGTGGATGCAGGAACCTATTTAAGTGGGAGCGACTTAAGGGGTGGGTACTGCAGAATACGTTCAAACCACATGATACCAAGTAATTCTACACATAAATGTCAGTACTTGGAGGGGAGGCATCTACTCACTACTTTTCGAAACCTCCTGTCATTATTACGATTGCATAACACATGCTTCCAAGGGCAATCTAATTCAATCCAGTGTAAGTCAAGTATCAAGTACCAATATCGAGTACCAAGTATCAAGTACCAATATCGAGTACCAAGTATCAAGTACCAATATCGAGTTCCATATTATAAATACCGACATCGAGTACCAAGTATGAAGCTCAGGCCTCCCAGCCCCCTTCAGATCCACCCCTGACCCTGGGTAATGCCGGAGGAAGAGCGTGAAACAACGAGATGTCTGGCCTCTCTGCCACGTGTGTGTTGTTGCCTTTGCTTGCTTGGCGACCGACGAACGAATCATGTCTGCTCGTCATTTTATTTCGCAATCCAGTGTACTATCCTCCCGGAGACAATATAGTTGAATAAATGAAAGTTGCTCCTAACCAACAAGACTCGATGCTAAATCATAAGAGAAATACTTCATTGGAGAGTCGATGAAAGAATAAAGATTACTTCGTTCGAGTTATCTGAATTGCCATTAGTTTTAAGATAACTTTCTTTGGGTTAGTGTTTTTTTATTGGATTGCGCTAATTACAATGCCGTTATACACTTACAAGAAGATATTGTGCGACAAACATTTCGCTTATTCAAACCATCAGCTAAGGTTCACAAATCAGGAATACGAACAGCAAACAAGTATAAACGTGTTAAGATAGCTCACCGTTAATGACACGATACTTATCGACGTCTTCAAGGGAACAATCATTAGAAACATTACGGCAGTACTTACTATGGTGTGTATCAAACACAATGAAGCCTGATTAAGTTAGGCCACCAATTTGTTACATTTGTAACTCATTAAAACATGTTACAGTCACAGTGTACACTCCATTGTGTGTTTCGGTTAAGGTGTGTCCATTTTACTTAGGGTGATTGTTTTTCAAGTGTTGATAGCACCTAAAGTTGAAAGCGATGTCCTATCTCTGGATGGCACTGCAGGGATGCAGGTCTGGGGGTACTGGGTAAATTGTATCCTTCTAAATGTCGTAGGCGAGTTACGTCATTGTCGCGCCCTTTAGTGTCTCAAAACATTATGCAACTAAAACAACCCCAAAATTTAATGACGTGCTGCAGCAGAAAAATTTTAAGGTCTGGAGTGCGAGACCGGGTGAGTTCCTAACTAAATCGTGTTCACTGCACTTTAATATAACATTTCCTTTCTTCCCATGGCCTTATAGCAGCTTGAACTCATGTATTACGTATTACTTCTCATACAATCGCTAAATACATATGAACCTCGTCACTGGTCTCAACTTTCTTTACTACCGCTACGCATCCCCTTACTTGCTCGTACTCCAGTAAGAGTTAGAGGCGTAACAGCGTGCACGGGATAGTTGCATTACTCCGTGTGGCGAGTCGGCGTTAATACCATTTACGATAGCGGGAGGGAGTTGCAGTGCCGCCGGGAGCTAGGGGCGAGTCGAGGTGGCCCGCAGCCAAGAAAGTTGGGCGGGAACATTACAGGGAGCCCGCTGAAACTAGCGTCGCTCCAAGGCGGGCGGAGGGTGGGTCAACTACTACCTGCCGGCCGCCGCTCATTCCGCGCCCACGAACGTAACCGAGTTGCGAACCAAGCACTACTTTTTCTGCAACTATTTTGTAAAATAATAATTGATGCTACTGAAAGCAGTGACATTGGATTTAATTGTTTTACTGTTCTTTACATATTACATGAAATACAACAAAATATTCGGTTTCTATCAGAAAAATTAATGAGTACCGTATAAGAATTTATTTATAGGACTATCGTTAGACAACAAGTAAATTGTTTATTAAAAGTACACAAAAGGTTCTGCCACATAACAATTTGAGTTTCAACCAGTATAAATGTTTAATATATATGGAATATAACATAAAGTAATTTGACTACAATCCGTTCAGTATTTCGAGAGAAATTATATATATATATATATATATACATATATATGGTTCATTATTAACAAAGCCTTTTCTTCGAAAAGGATAAGACAATTAACGATATTAATTCAGTGTACGGACAAAATAGCAATTATGGTTTGAATTTGTTAAATAATTCCTGAGATATGATTTCGATTTTGAAAAGTCGCTACTTAGAAAATAATAATCCGTCATAGTAAAATAATATACAGATAGGCTGTTGTACATTTTTCTTTCATTAAACCGCTGTAATGTTAGCGAGATCGGTGTAATCTAGAGGTCGGGTTCGAGTGTGTTTTAAAGCGACTTACACAAACAGGGACACGGTGTCATCAGATATCATTTTATTTATAAAATTGATCAAAAAAAATATTTTGAAGGACGGTTATCTTTAGTTTTTTTTACATCTGCTTAAAATTCTTTTTGATACAATGCAAGTGTAAGAGTGTTCCGCTAGTGCACGCATCAGAATACAGCCGTGGTGCGAGTAATTTCCCTGTGTGCTACAGGGTGTATCAGAACAGCGGTTACAAACTGTCAGGAGAGATAGAGTACACCTAGACGATCGGAAATCACGCAGCAATGCATGGTCGAGAACGCTTTCCTGGCGCGGTAGTGACGACACAAAACACAAGACAGGAAGGACACGAACATGGTGATAAAACATGTTTATTTTCTTAGTACAGCAAAAATGCTGGGATGTCTTTCTTTGGCTGGTGTACGCGTACTAAGAAAATAAACATGTTTTCTCACCCTGTTCGTATCCTTCCTTTCTTGTGTTTTGTGTCGTCACTACCGCGCCAGGAAGCGTTTCCGACCGTGCATTGCTATGTGATTTCCGATCGTCTGGGTGTACTCTATCTCTCCTGACAGTTTGTAACCGCTGTACTGATACACTCTGTATAGTCAACCCCTACTTTAACTCCCTTCCATGCATTAGTTCTGCTGGACTTGGCTTGGGTTCCTCGCCTCGGGACTAGATTCTCTGTCGTCCAAGTTAAGTTTTCCTAAAACGGATAAAACATACGAATATTTAATTTCCCTTGCCCGAGTAATATAAATTGTCTTAAGTAAAAAGAAACAATGATCAATATACTTTTACGTACCAGTTCTCAAGATCTCACAGATATAAACGAGTTGTTTAAGTAACTTATAAAATATTGATAAAACGTATTTAAAAGAAAAAACATAGCTTCTTTATTTATCTATATACTTTTGACCCTCAATATGTAAGTTCTCACAGATATAAAAGAGTTGTTTAAGAAAAACAATTTTACGCCAATTGACTTAAGGGCAAATAATTTTATGCCAAGTAACTTTAAAGCAAACTGACCTTAGGCTACATAATTTTAGGCCAAATGACTTTAGGCCACATAATATAGGTCAAATAACTTTAGTTAGGTCAAGTGACTTTAGGTCAAATAACTTTAGGACCAAGCGACTGTAGGTCAAATAACTTTAGGGCCAAGCGACTGTAGGTCAAATAACTTTAGGACCAAGTGACTGTAGGTCAAATAACTTTAGGGCCAAGCGACTGTTTTGAAACTGTTTTAGGCCAAGGGCTGTGCACACAAGAACAGCGTTCCGTGCAGACAAATAGTAAAATGCGAGACGGGACACGAAGCTTCAGGATTTCTGCTGTCGAAACATGATTTATTGTCTGCGAAAATATTTACTTATTGTTCGTGTGCAGCTGCACCCGAAATATTATGTTCTGCTCGTATTACGTCCCCCCCCCCTCACTCTATCGGCCGCACATTATGGACAACTATTGTTTCAGTCGTTGAAAATATACGCGTCGAATTGTGAGAGCTGCTATTGAAATTCTGCTTTCCGGGAATTTTGACGGACTGGCATTCTGTGAAAATCCCCATAGGAAAGTATGGTATTACTGAATGTGACAATGCGACTATAATAAACCCCAAATTGATATTCATAAACTGCCTGCCATCATTTTTGTATTCTTTAAATAAAAAAAAAATAACAGTTTATTTTTGCATAAAAGCATTCCGCATTTTTTTGCCGTAATGAATTCTCAACGGTTTAAAAATTTTTATATGTTCGCTTATTTAAAAATAATCTTTGATATATAAATCGTTATTTGTCAGCTGTTATGAATCTTTAATGTTACATCGAAATACATGTATTTTAAATAGTCAGTACCCATAAAAAATTTTTTTTGCTTGCTAAACAGTAAACTGTAAATCACGCATGGTTACAGTTCTTAATTCGTGTCGTGGTAACATGGAGGCGAACTTAAAAAAAATATGCGTTGAAGCAGAATGAAGTCCTAACTGTTTATGGATTCTAATTTCTTCTTTTTGCTTGGACCGAGCGAGGTAACTAAGTGGTAAACCTTCCGATTCGCATTCGGGAGGACCTGGGTTCGAATCCCCGTCCGGCCATCCTGGCTTTTCTAAATCACTGCAGACGAATTCTGGGATGGTTCTTTGGCCGATTCCTTCCCCGTTCGTGCTCCTCAGAGCAACTTTATCCGTTTCTAATGATCTCGCCGTCAACAGAGCGTTAAGCCCTACCTACATTCTTTTTGCTTGGAATGCTAAATCGATAGCTTGTCCATGCTTTTCAAACAAACATCATTGATGCACACACTAAACTTCATTATAAAAGCTTGGGTTAGCTTATAAATCAGTGAGTGACTTAGGGTTGCTGGCATGTCTTGTGAAGGATCAAAAACTTTTATTTGATTTCCAACAAACATTCAAACGGCGGAGGGTTTCTTTTTCCTGCATTTGAAAGAGTCGATAAATGCATTTATACATTTAGCTTGTATGGCATGGATTGTTGTGTTAATTCACTGCAATGATCAATTGAGTAATAGTTGCTACACAATATCCACACACGAGACACCATAAATATGGTTGACGTGATATCCTCAAAACGTAATTTATTTTGAACTGCAACAGTTCGACGGGATATCCAATGCGTTCACTTTGCACGAACGCACTTTCTCTACGCACAGGGGACCGCAGTTAGCGCTCGCCTCCCGGCAAGGGGAGCCGGGTTCAATTCCCGGTGGGGCAGCTCCCGGAGTTCCATCACATGTTGTAATCGTGCCAGACGATGCTGCTGGTCGGCGGGTTTGCTCGGTGACATTCCGTTCCCTCCTGCCCCTGCATTCCGGCGCCGCTCCATATCCACCTCCTTTCCCCTTCGTAGGCTCTCAAGCGCTTGCTGTCAAGAGCCGCCCAAACACATCCACTCCACGGATACGCGCAGGAAAGCGGGCTCCGAACCGTTAGAAGCCCGGCCATCTCATTACGACAACTGGGACCGACAAATTTTACGTTTACATTCACGCAAAGATAAAATATTACGCCTGTCCTCAGAGGCCCATCTCAGAGGTCGACAGGGGCCTAGGCCGTTTTAATTTTTCAGGCCCTCTCTCACACACTAAACAATTATGAATGAGAAACTAAAAGTTTACAAGTCACGTAGAAGTACTTCGAATATTTACGTTATTCTTCTCGTCGAGTTTGGTCCACTGTGGAGCGCGAGAAACAATTAGTTTGCCGGCCAGTCTATTCTTCTTTCCTCCCAAAATTTCTTCATTCTTTTGCTGAGGTTCTTTCTTCTTTCATCGGACCAGGTGTTCTTGGTCTTTTTACTTTGTTTTTCTCGGAACGACTTAAATTACATTTACGTTATCAACAGAATAAGCGCATTTGTCACGAGATGGTTAACTCATATTTAACAGATACTTTTGTTGTTTGTTTTGAAATGCAAAGCCCGTATCCTCCGTGAAGCGAGGCCTGTATCAAATAGCCCTGCTCCCCCTACCCAGCGACAGCACCGGGCCTTCCCCACCCGCCTACCACTCTCCTGAGAGAGGAACAACTTGGAGGAGACCTTGCTGACCGCCTCTGAAGACACCGGAGGCT
>NQII01000387.1:527371-547629 GCA_002778355.1 Clitarchus hookeri | reverse complement strand
CTGCCACAAGGGCGACCGGCAGCACGATGATCCGCTGTACTGGGATTTGTTGCTCGCCGCAGCACTAGAAAGCCGCTGGCGCCTTGCGAAGCGCACCAGTGCACTTGGCCTTGCTGCCTGTCGAGTCGGCCCATGCGTCGTATGACGTCATGCATTCCTACTGGCTCCCAGCTGCGTCGCAAGACACGAGACGTGAAGACGAGAGACTGTCGTGAGTGATATGAGCCTGCGCAAGTTTCAATATCAACTTGTGAGTGGGTTAAAATTAAATATAACTGAGAAAAAAAAATAACCTTACGTTGTTGCGATAGAGAGGGAGTATAGCAGAAATTTGGTTTACAAAACCTGACTGGGACTATATGCGGAGTGAATCAGCTCCCGCGAGGTGGACAAGATGATGAGTTAAGTATAGGATCCTTCAGATCCGTAATGTGCATTAAACTAATTTTTTTGGTGATTTGTAATTTGAAATTTTAGGCGATATTTTTTTTTCTTGTTACATTTTCTGAAATAAGGAACAATTTTTTAATATGTATCATGTTAAAACATTCTGGGAATTTTTTTTAACTGCTCTGTTGGAGCACTTCTGTAATAGAAAATTGTTGAGGTGCCCTTTATGAATTAAAATTTTTTGAGACTTGTGTGTTTTTTAACATACAGCAGAAAGGGGTAATAAGGAATACCTATAATACAATACATATAAATATATGTAAATTTTTATAGCAGAGAAACATTTTTCAGTAATTTTTATGTACCTCTAAGATTTTTTGAGTGTTCTTTAACATGGTCTTTCAGTCCATATTCTGTGTAAATATTTACAATAAAAAAGCGCAGTTTTGTAAAAAAAAAAAGCCAAACAGGCGGTCGTTGCGTCGTCTCTCACAGTGCGTACAAATGTTGTTCCCTTTGGCACCTTTTTCTAAATTGCATTCCAAGCATTAGGCTACCCGTAAACCAATGATTGTGAACTACCAAGGGTTTTCTCTGGCGAAGATACTAACATCTTGATTGTTGGCGGTTTTGAAATTGGCGAGGATCAGGGGCTTTGTACTTGCGTCCAGACGTCTTAAGGGCCGGCTTTCCGGGGTCGCGCCCGCGTGGACCCTGGGTCGGTGACCTCAAACTGGGCGTTGTCACGATGTGCGGTTGCGAGGAACCAGCAGCGGACCAACTTCCTAGCAGCACGCTAGTGACGCTCTAGCTTGTACGGTAGGCACGCCTTGACGTCTCGTCGACAGCAAGGTCGTTCAAGACGGAGCAAGTGGCGCAGAGAAGGAAGACTCGGCCATGTACCCTGCAGTGAGGGCCAACGCCAGAATTAACTTTAAATGACCAAGGAAAACCACTGCTGGACCGGGGTTTAAACCCAGGTCCTCCTGAATGTTAGTTCCGAGGTTCGCCACTGCCTATTCTCACTTGTCTTTAGCGTGCCTGTCGGTTCACTCCCGGAGCTTCGCATGTGGGAATCGTGCTGGACGATGCCGCTTGCCGACGGGTTTTCTCGGGGTACTCCAACCCTTGCATTCCAGCGCCGCTCCATTCTAGGGTATCATTTCTGTCATTCCCGGGGGATGACGGTCACCTACGGGTCCCAGCTGGAAAGACCGTCACTCGGAGGGTGTCGCCTTGCCCTGGGTGCACCTCCCACACGCCATTATTATTAGCGTGCCTGACTGCAGATACCTCGTGCACGGTCTGTGTACGGGAAGAAACGCCATTTATTATGCACCAACCTTAGTTGACAGAACTGCGGGAACTATTGTTCTGCCACGGCATTCAGCAACATATTCTAGTACAGCTATTACACTTTGTTTTCTTTTACCACAGCTCTGAGCTGGAAGGTTATTACGAACCATTGTTCAGCATTTCTCCCTTGTATTCAAGCACCAGTTTAAGAACGCTGTTCGTTGAATTTTGTCCACGGCTCCCAGCTGTACGCATGTCGCTTGAAGCTCGTGTTCGCTGTCCGGATTTAACTGTTCGCATTGAAATTTATCAAAGTAAAAGATAACAAACTTAATACTTTAAACAAAAGGTTACACCTCTCACATAATCGCGAGAAATATTAGAACTGATGAGCTTACAGAAATTAACATTAATACCGTAGTAAACGGCAAACATCTTTGTCTGGAACAGTTAGAAATAGTGCATATGTACAATATGTTAGCTTAGAGAAGATGCAAATCTGTTAATGCAGGGCAATATTCATAATGAACTTGAAGTCTACATAACTTGCTTGTTAACTGAACATTAATTGTACACATTCCACACACACACCACAGTTTTGTGAAATGTAATCTACGCCATTTTACAAAATACCTATTGTGACTAGTATCCAAAAATCCTGCACAAATAAAGAACACTTTTTGAGTCGTACTCCACTGATCGCATAAATACTGAGTTATTACCCAAATTACGCGCCTGAACTTCTTTATTACTGCAATATCACCCTGAAGCTCACGAAAAGAGGGATATTATATATATATATATATATATATATATATAAATCATATCCCTCTTACATATATATATATATATTTATTTATATTTATATTACATCCCTCTTCTCATGAGCTTCAGAGATGACACAGCCCGTCATTTAATAAATATATACATATACATGTTTATTCTAAAATCATGGGACAAACATTGAGGGGTGGTAGAGCTCACTAAAACTAACAATTATTGTATAGGAATATATGGGCGGAAGTGACGCGTTGAGGCGTTGAGGGCGTGGTGGGCCAGTCCGACGGCCACCACGATCGCCAGATTTATCGAGTCTCGATTTGTTCCTATGGGGGCATTTGAAAGCCCTCATTTACGAGACTCCAGTTGATTCCATTGAAGACCTCGTCGCTCGACTATCCTGTGCGGCTGCACGCGTGCGTGAAATACCCGGCGTATTTGAATATGTTCGCCAATCACTCCACCGACGCTACCAAGCTTGCATTACTGTCGGTGGCAGCAATTTTGAGCAATTATTATAAACACTGCTGTAAAAAGGCATTTAGCGGCGACGTTGTAAATAAACAATGTGTTGCATTTCATGTGTTATTTTTTTGTGTTTGTGCCTCAACGCGTCACTCCCGCCCATATATTCCTATGCAATAATTGTTTGTTTTAGTGAGCTCTACCACCCCTCAATGTTTGTCCCGTGATTTTAGAATCATCCTGTACAATGACGGACTGTGTGACAAGGTCAAGAGTTGACGTCGTGCGGTGATGATTGCAGAAGAGTGCGAAGAATGGGCGCCCGCGTGCCTGCCGCTTCAACTACGTTGCAGAGTGTTTTAAATACTCTTTTCCCCTCGAGACTATTAAACTCGCGTCCACTGTGCTGATCTACGAAAAAGAACACGGACTTCACACGAGGGTTAAAGAGTATTCGCAGCACTCCAAGACGGCTAACAACGGCTTTTCAAGTACGCCGTATTTCGAAACCTACGCGTCGAAACATGGGAAACGTCTCAAGGGCCCTGCACTTTCCACCAACGAAATAATAGAATCACGTGGCCGAGAGTCCCGTAGGTACACGCGCGGGGCGACGAGATAACTGCACGCCAGTTCTGAGCCTTGCGCGTAGAGGCGTTGGTGCACTTGATGCACGTGGCAGAGTCGCCCTTATCGCTCCCGCCCTTCTCCGCCACAAACGGGGGGGAAAAACATTCCAGGCAGGCGGGAGCTTGAATGTTCAACAATATTTCCAGAGTGTGCAGGGAGCCGCGCTTCATACCACTCTTAAAGAAACTCAAACTCAACCAACATCCGGATGTCCAGAGAATTTTTTCCAAAGAACATTTGAAACCTCTGTGGTCAATGTTTTAGAAGTAGATTTTTCCTTGCTCTGGAGTAAACTGGCTATGCAAGTTTTCATGCCTTTTTACTGCGCAGGACGGCGTGATAGCTGAAATAATGACACAGGGCCCCCGTTTACATTTAAAAGGAGCAGTAAGAATGAAAGAAAAGAATTTGTGACTGGGTTTCAAAAAAACATTGAAAAAATGTTGACAGTTGCGTATTAGCTATACTACTTTTTTTTTACGTACCGCTTTCATACAAATAAAAGAGTAGCAGATTTACTGATACGTTGAAATTGTGGCATTAATACTGACATTAAGTATTTAAACTGCTGACTGCATTCACGTATCAGAGAAGGCTTCCGATGACGGTAGTTGGACATAATAGTGTGGAAGGCCGGTTACATATACGGCGGTCTCGAGTGTTTTAATACAATCAAACCACGCAATATCAAACAATATTCATATTATCGTGGCAACGTTTTTGTACATCATATATAGGCGCTAGTTGGTGAACTGACATTAAGTATTTGCTCTTTTCATGACCAGCACGTGATTTTAAAGACATGGCCGCCTGTGGCACGTAAATTAATCCCAGGCCAACTCATGGATTCGTTTGCTTACGAGACAAAAATTTTTTAACAGTTGCAATTTTGATGTTGGAGAATAGTTACACGGGAATGTTTCGGCAAGTTTTGCATATCAAGGTAAGATTGACCCGTGATCTGTTATCTTCACGCCATGTAAATGCAGAACGAAAATACTGCATACAATTGTTTTTTTTTTACATCGTGAAAATATATAAGATTATTGATACAATAACGCAGAACTTTTATGTTACATGGGAGTGTTAATTACATCATAATTAATTTTTTTCCAATTAGGCCCGTATTTCTTAGAGTGGTGTGAAATGTGAACGCAATTGCTTGTCAGAAATATTTGTTAGCAACGAACGCAAACCAGGACAGAGTAATCTGTTACTGTAGTAGCTACAAGCAAACAGACGTCAGCCTACTTCTGTGACAGATGTGTTACAGATCCAGCGAGACATGCTCTTACAGTTGTGCGTAGACGATCTACGCTCGGCCCGCAGCTCCACGTTGGCTTCCCCGGTGATGAGGCGCCATACGCGTTACGTTCGTGAGGAGCTGAACCGGTGTTCGCCGAAATCCCACGTCTGTAGCAGAGTTCCCAGAGGCACCCAGATATTTACCATATAGAGGGGGTGCACAGAACCGGAACTACCTCTTCCTGAGTAAACAAATGACAGTCGCCTCCGAGATACTCGGAAAAGTAAATTAAATAAACAAAAAATAAATAAAAATAAACAGTGTTACAAACACACACACACACGCGGGCTTATGGTTTGGAGTATCCAATACGTAGAATACAATTACAAGAAAAAAAAACTCACTCCATTGAGATAGTACGGTATACACTCTTGATGGCAACCAGCAAACATTTAGCATGTATCGGGTTGGAGTTTGCCTGGATTGTTTGCGAAAAAGGCACCGAAAACAGCTGTAGCGGATCGTGGCGGTAGTTCGCCAGGTTAGCAGTGTTAAATGTAAACGACCGGCCTGACCTTATGAACTGCATACGTATTGCACGTACAAGTTTCTACTTAGAATCCTGGATTTTCGCACGTGTGAATCGTGCCGGACAATGCTGCTGGTCGGCGAGGTTTCTCACGGTAATCTCTTGTTCCTCCCGTCCTTGCATCCCGGCGTTACTCCACGCTCGCATAGTTCCGCCCTCGTCAGTTCACAAGACCCTGATGTTAAGAGCCGTGCAAACCTCTTCTATTCAGCTTAGAAAGCTTAGACGCGGAGGGAGAGGGAAAGGTCCCATCGACCCCGTCTTTTGGATGCGCCGCTGGAGCAGTGCGATGACCCCCCCCCCCCAACTAATATTTGAATGAAAAACGACAGCCGTAGATAAAAATTGGTGCAGATTGTTCTCGAACAGCACTGGCACACTCCGCCAGATTATTTCCTGAGAAAAAATAAGATGATAACTTTATCTACCCCTTTTCTCTTAAGTGATTTTTAAGAGGAACTATGCGCCCCCCCCCCCAAATCGAGTTTTCAGAGACAGTAGCTAAAAATATCTGAAAGTGTTTGCGACGAAGTATGAGAAATCTGTGAATGTTGATTTGTGTAGCTGAGATCTAACACCACTGGTGGCACGCATGCCATTGCGTCGGCTTCCGTTGTCCAGAAACCACAAACGCCTCAGACTGCAATGCACACGTGGACGCCGTCGCTGGCGTGCTGAGTGGCAAAATGCAGTGTTTTCGGACGAGTCCCTCTTCAACCTGTCCTACAGTGATTGATGGCCGCGTATGTGTTAGACGCTACCGTGGTGACCGCAATCTGGCAGCCTGCATTGTGGAGCGGCATAGCGGACAAATTGCAAGTGTGATGGTGTGGGACGCCATTGGATACAACACACGATCTTGACTTCTGCGTATTGAGGGCAATCTGAACAGCAACTTTTACATCAGGGAGGTTTTAGAGCCCGAGGTACTGCCCCTCCTTCAGGCGACTCCACATACCATATATCAGCAGGACAATGCCTGGCCACATGTGGCGAGGAATGTGCAAGCCTTCTTCAATGAACGACGGGTACCTTAGCTTCCATGGCCTGCACGTTCACCTGACATGTCGCCCATCGAACATGTCTGGGATACGGTTGGCAGGCGACTTGTTCACCACGGTCCTCCAGCAACTACTGTTGATGCTTTGTGGACTCTTATACAAACCGCTTGGAGGGAGATTCCCCAGGAACATATCCAGGTCGTCTTGGATCCCAAACCACGATGTTTAGAGACTCTGATGCAGCACGCGCGGGTTTCACACCATACTGAATTCTCAAGGACAGAGATCATGTAGAGTTCTGTAATCCTAATCAATTGTGTACTGTCATGTACATAATCTGTGGTATAAAGTTCAATCACACGTATCCTTCTTGGTGTTGCACTTTTCACAAACGTCAGTGTATTTAGGTGCATTGAAAGTTAGGGTACTAACATAATAGACCGTCTGAGTTAACTACACACTTTTATGAACAATAGCCACTATCAGGTTTAACTAATACGTTACAGATTTATTATGGAAATTTTATTTATTCAATACGCTTGCAAACATCGAAATTTGACACTTTTTTTTATAAAGGAGCTGCAGGATTTAACTTTACTTTGGCAATTACAGGTAGGCAGGTGGGGCTTTTCCTCTCGCCGACAGCGAGGTCACTGGAGACGGAGCAAGCTGCTCAGAGACACAGGGGTGGGGAGGGACTCGGCCGTGGTCTGGTGTACGGAACTATTCCAGCATTCGCCTGGAGTGACTTCGGGAAGCCGCGGCCAACAAACCGGGACGACCGGACCGGGACTCGAACACGGGAACTCCCGAACGCGAGTCCAGCGATCCACCACTGTGCCACCTCGCTCGTTTAACAATCGGAGGTGTTCGGAGGGACTTGTTACGAGACTCTTCTGCACAACTCAAGGCCGAGCAGAGCGCCAGCACGAGACCTACTTTCATATTACAGCTAATAAAAATAATGACATGTGGTAAGAGCGCCTTTGGTCTATTCGCGGTTTCTTCGCACTTATTTTAATCAAGCCTTTGAAAAACCACCATATGTACGACGGGTTTGGTGATTCCCTTAGTACGTCACATATTGAAAGCGTTTTATACTTGAGTAAACATAAAAGCAGTGTTTTTTTATTAACTTGAACTTTTACTTGTATTTTATTTATGAATTATAATGCTTCATTTGTAATTACTATGAAAAAAGCAGTGAGAAAACAGGTGTGCTGGTATTGCCAAGTAAGAACTAGTTCTTATGCAAAATATTATTATACAGGATGCGCAATAATGCGATGTATTGTCCCTTTAGTGTAATTTTCTTCTAAACTTGGTTAAGCTTGGTTAGCACGAGGCGGAGGAATATTCTGAAAGTAGAACTTAAGCAAGGCTTCTGACAAGTTGGGAGTGACAGTGAATGGACTATACCAAGCCGAGTACTGAGCAGATATTATTGAGAGGCGTGTGTCTGAGAGCAGTATACATTGCCGAGTCTGTGACGTAGCTTGGCTTGGAAGTCTCCTTAACCCTTTGAGGAGTATGCACGTATATACTCGGGGCTACGATTATGTGCACATTTCTTTGCTCTTTAAGACAAATCTCACACTTTCATGGTTTCACTGCCCTTATCGGGATCTGAGAAAAAAAATACAGATAGTCAAAATTTTAGCTCACAAGAACTAAACTCCTATATTTAATAATTTCTCAAATCAACACGATGGATTGAAAACCTACAACACGCCGAAGGCCATTCATAGCCAAACCATCTCTCTCTCACCTATCTGTACGTGGCTTCAGGTAACTCGTAGACGCAAAACATGACAGAAGTTGTCACACAACAAACCTATACAGCTACGTAGAGAAACGTGCAAATTAAATACCAATTCGGTACCCTTACTAAATACTGCAAGTATGCCGGGCATGGTGAAAATCAGTACACTGGTTCGAAAGTATTCAAGAAGAAACACACACACACACACACACATCCACAAGCACAAAAGAAAGAAAAAGAAAAATTTGGAAAACTTTAACCCCGAGGCGGTGTCATTGAACAGATCTGATTAAATAAATTTCACACTAAAAGAATTTAAGGGGCTTGGAAATAGAATTTAGGAAGAATAAATGGTTAAAAACTTGTTATGTCATTTGGTTAAAAACGGTGCCTCTGTTTCCACCCTACAACGCAACCCTGCCCACCCGAAGGAGACAAAGGGCTTGGCACTTCCAGGTTAGACTTCGGCGCTTATTTGCTGGCCGGATTTGGGACCATAAAAGATTATTTGTTGCCAACCACGCAACATGAACTTTTTTCCTTCATTATTAAATGAAATTGAATTTATAACATGCGGAATTAAGCAAAACATTTCGTAAGAAAACGTCATGAGCTCATTCTGGTGTATTACCATATAAATTATATTTAAAAAAAATTAATTTATAAAAGGGAACTGTTATTGTCTCTGTAGCATGTCGTCGTTGCCTACTTCTGCAACGCTAATAAAAAACGGTATATTATTGATGCATTGTAAATAATAAGAAACAACAGTATTATTTGTGATATAAATGTAAATAAATACTTGCTGGGGGGCGGTAAATTTTTTGCTCTTATTTTGGAGTTAGAATGTTTGTAACGAAGCACTCAGTATCTTGTATAAACTCGTAGTTTCGCGCACCCAAAATGTGTATAAAACTTAAATAAAAAATGTATTCGTTGTACAGTAAACATACTTAAATATCGATAAAAAATCTTCTGTAACGACTTCGGAATGCACAAAATGGAATAACTGCTGGTAACGGTCAAGCAAATTTAAACAGCAGGGATGACAACAAAACGTGTCAAACTACTACACCATGTTTCATAAAACGACAATTGCTTACGATAACACCCTCCTGATAGAATAATCTTGCTTAAGTGAACCCAGTATTACTAAAATAATACACTGAAGAGCAAAAAAAAAAAAAAACTGATACACCTGCCTAATATCGTGTAGGCCCCCCNCACGGACTCGACTAATATCTGAAGGTATGCAGGAGGCAATTCACACCATGAATCCTGCAGGGCAGTCCACAAATCCAATCTGCGCCAATTTGAGAAAGGGTTGCACGTCTGTCACGTTTAATGATTCTCGTCAGTCGTCGTTCGTCCCGTCCTTTCACGATCTTTTTCCCGGCCGCAGAGATGTCGAAGATGTGATGTTTTACCGGATTCCCGATATTCACGGTACACTCGTGAAATGGTCGTACGCAAACATCTGAATGTTATCGCTACCTCGGAGATTCTATGTCCCATCTCTCGTGCGCAGACTATAACATCACGTTCGAACTCACTTAAATCTTGATAACCTGCCATTGTAGCAGCGGTAACCGATCTAGCTGCCGACAGCATCGCGTTACTCTGATTGGTTCCATACCTCTGTTATTTGCATACGCACGCATATACCATTTTTTTGGCTCTTGAGTGTAATAATAAATAAAAACATTTCACCAGAAAATTAAAGACATGGTGTACACACAATCGATAATGCTGAGTAAGAGCTAAGCAGGCCGTGTATTGCGTCACCCACCTGTGATGACCGACCCACGGCCTTAACGAATGATCGGATGGTTTATTGACTCACTAGGACCTCGGCGGGAGTGGACAGTGAGGTAATGTGTACGCGCGCTCTCTGTGCAGAGTCCGTCGCCGCCGAAGTACGTGCTGTGGCACCACAACGACCAGATGATCAACTACGACACGTCGAGGGGCGGCGTGACCATCAGCACGGACCCGGGCCCCAAGACGCACAGCAGGCTCATCATCGACAGCGCTACCCGCGGCGACTCGGGCAACTACACCTGCCGCGCCTCCAACACCGAGGCCGACACCATCCACGTCTTCGTCTCCACAGGTGAGTTCCTCCAGCAAACCCTCACCAACGTTAAAACGACGACTGGTTTTCCTTTCCTCCCCGGGTCCCCGAAATTGGCAACGTAACCGTCAGAATCACGTGTTTCAAGGACACTCCTGGCAGATGCGAAATCCCGTGTTAAGGAAATTTCGCCTCAGTGCGTTAATTTTAAAGATTGGCGTTTCCAACAAAATGTAATCTTCACGAATGTTTTATGAGAACTGCTCCACAGCGGAAATGTTTCCATAACATGTATATCCTGTTGCAAGGAATTTATTAAATTTACGTTTTACAAAAAAGTACAAGCTGCCTATCTATATTAAAAATATAAGCGTGTAGGGAGTTTCCCTAAAAAAAAAATCGTAATACAATTTTTTTTAAAAGATTATTTTCAAAATTAACGCACTGAGTCAAAATTTCCGTAACGTGGGATTCCCTATTTAAGTATCACAGCTGCCAGCTGGTAGGCAATGCCTTTAAGCTGTTTACGGTTAACGTGACGAATTTTGGAAGCCCGCCCAGCTTAGGATCTAGTTTTCCGCTCGTTTTGTATCCTTCTGCCGAGGGCAATCGCAAATCATCTCATGGAGTTCTGCAAGCGTGCACTCGTCCATGTTGATTACAGGGCAGCGCAGTGCAAGACAGATGTGGCGTAATTCCTGCTGCCGGCTCGCGGTTGCAAATGACGCACGTGCACATATTAATATTGCAGATGCATTTTATCGCTAGTGGTTTAGCAAGCAACGTTTTCGCCACGCAAGCTACACAAGTTGTCGAACTTAAAAAGCTTTCGGTGGCAACACTGGTTTAGGGACTGTTTCCTCGCAAAAAGAGTAGATTAGAAATGTCACAAAAAAAACGTGTTACTTTTTTTTTTATTTGTAGTTTTGAGCGTTTAAAATTCGATAAATGCTCAGGGTACAACATTTACTACGAAAGGAGAACAGCAAATATCATTTTCTTAATGACGCTGAACGTTATTTGCAATTTAACGCATTCTCCAAATTAGTTTTCTTTAAACTCAAATAGTTTCCGATATTTGGTAAATAGATTTTATTTTCCGTTTTTCGAGGATACATAATAATTGGGTGCCATACATAACTTTTATGCGTAATTTTTGATATGGAATCACATCTATAACGTTATAACATACTTTGAGAGAACATGGTATACATCTCAGGACTATATGTCATTTACAAGTGGAATTAGGAAAAAACTATACAAACTCTTCCCTTTTAAACGACACAACGAAAACACACAGAAAGGTGTTATGTAACAAACTTACATTTTATAACAATAACAAATATGCAATATTTGCCTTGAAAACGAAACCCGACATTTATACACATGAACAAACTGCTGGTCTGAAAACATGAAAAGTGGGGAGGGACGATCAAACAGCACCGTACCTATTCAGTACACGAATAAACCAACAGTAGTGTATTATATTTTCCGGAAAAATGAAGTATTCATTTGTAGTGAAATGTGTAATTTCTAACTTTATTTTTTTTGTAAAAGAAGGTTTGTTTCTTTATGGACACAACATAAGGCTACTTACGTGTAGTAAAGGCAATTTAATTATTCATGCTCAGATGTGGGTCGGCAACGGCCATTTTAGATTTACTAGGTCACGCCTTTTTGTTTCGTGTTCTGATCCTGGCAGGCGTATCAGTGTTGCCAACCATTTGTCGGCCATTGCCATACAGGCAGGTAAATGTGTCCCTACTTTGAGACAAAAATCCCTACATTCCATTAAAATGCACGTAAAATATATAAGAAACTTTAAAATTGCACACCACATAACAATAAAACTCACTAATGTACTTCGGTACTCACTTCAGCATCCTTTGCATATAGTTTGAAAATTTACTGCGTTTTCATAAAGTTGTACATTGCAATGTTGTGGGGAGTAATATGATCTGTCTCATATAAGTTGGCGAGATTATGACAGTCAGTGAGTGGCAACTTGATGTATACGAAACAAACTAAGTGCCATTTACAAGATCCTGTATCAGCTGATGCACGAACGAACAGAAGTTAATATTACGTTGGCTATTCTGGGTGCACTGCCGACCCACATTAGACAAGCAGAAAATACGTGGATAAGAAAGAGTTCCTAGGTTAATTAATACATTTTATTTTACGTGGTCACAAAACCGTGGGTGTTAAAACTTCGTGATAAAGTAGTAATGTATAGATGTTCAAAATGAAATGCACAATAAAACGATCCGTATCCAAATTAAATGCAATTTCAAAACCTTTTTCATGTCTCCAACCAAGCTTTCCATACGTGCTTGATATTAATTCCAAAAGCATACAGAAATATTGCATAGTATAAATGATTTATTTTTTATAATAATTTGATGAAATATATTTCCAATTCGTGTCGTTCCGAGCCAGTAATAGAAGAACAGTCAACTTTTAAAAATACGGGATCAAGAGGCAGGCCATGCTGCTATCTGTTGAGCAATGCAAACGGCTCACACCTCGCCCTGTCATGCCGTGCGCGCCATCTGTCCGCTCTTTCCCGAAGTATTACCAGTCAGAAAAGAATAGCTTTCGTTTGTGATATATAACAAATTTACGAACAGATATCAATAGTTTTATTTTTCCGCGAGCTCTGCATAATTTTTAAAGTAACATATATTTAATGTACAGCGATTTTGAGTACTAGTAATTTCTATTAGGCCGGTAATCGTTCGTCTACGTAAATTATACGCTATATTGTTCTCTCGAAAACCCATTTCCTTGTTTCCATGTTGTTACTTTATTGTATTGATAAAACGAAGAAAGTGGGACATGCGTGAATAGTTTTTAAGCAATTCTTACGTTATTCCACGTCATATTTTTCCAACTTGAACTGTTTAGTATCAGTAATAGCAGAATTACTGCATTGCAATCAATAGTCGTTGGCGAGTTGTAGGCAAATAGAAGTGCGTTGTCAATCAAATTGCCCGAATTACTTTTAGTTCCAGTTATATTATATATGACGTCCAAAGTGTGATAATAGCTACAACTACCGCCTCGCAAATGTTACCTCAAATTTGCTGTATCGGACAAATTAAAAAATAATTAGTAAATATTTAATTATTTGCAAGAGTTTTATGTTTTTACTTTTATAACCTACTAAATTTTTTAGACAGATGTCATTCTAAAATATCTTAAAATTTGTTTAGCATTACAGTACAATGACAATTGGATTAGCTGGCAGTGGGTTGATAAAAAATACAGCCTCCACTTAACGTATCAGCTGATGGCGGAAGGATACATAAACCGAAAGTAAACATTGGCGCTACTTTCGTCTAACTGTCAAAAATATTGCCAAGATACATGAGACAGAGAGTATGTTGCTCTGCAATCTTTTTCGCGTGCTTTAAGGGAAGAATTTACCACTAGAAGAGAATTACGGAGTTATGAGCCCATCTTATAAACTTTATTGAAATGTGCCTACATTCTCCCTGAAAATCTTGATCCGTCTATAAAGTAACCCAAAATCGTCGAGAATCCCTACAAGTAGGGACACGTCCCCATGGTTGGCAACACTGAGGTGTGTGCGTCGCTCACGGAGTAATGCGGCGTGCAGTTGGAAATAGTTGAGCCGCCATCCGCAGAAGTGCGCTGCGGTCGCTTTTCGCCCTTGCCACCCCCGGTGCGACCTACTTGCCCGCGTCCAGCCACTTGTCGCGACCAACGTCTGTTAGCGGATAATCGTTCTAAATCACTGCCCCTTCCCCCAACCCCCCAAGTATTCCGCGCCACAGGTCTGACCATCGTCGTCGAATTGCAAACGGACCAACAGAACGAAGCATTTTACAAGCGACGTTCCGGGCTGCAACTGTCCTCGGCATGCATCTCGTGTTCGTGTTCCACGGAGACTGCAAGTAATGTAAACCGTGTAACAAAACAGAAGGGAAGATCAAAAATACGCTCAAATTTAACGCGATTTTAAATTAAGGAAATCCCTTCGAAAACAGCTGAAAACAATGCCAAAAAAAGAAAATAAAAATCTTTTAAATGATGAAAGAAACTGCATGTTGCTTAAACCAAGCAGTTAACGATAAGTAGCACATTCAAGGAATCTTACATTTTGTTGGTTTTATTTTTTGTGAGAGGGATACGATTGACAAATTCGTTCCTTTTTTAATTATCAATTATTTGATTTCTCCCCCCGTTCCTTCTTCTCCGAACGCGTTGTTCCATCTCTAACGACCTCGCTGCCTACGTACCTACCTATTTAAATGTGATTTGGCGTGCAGTTATTATCAATATTTTTATATAAAGTACTACAAACCTGTAATCGCAATCATAACTTGGTTCTCATTCAAATATTTCCCGTATGTATCTGTTCTGAGAAAAGGTTTTCTTGAAGTGCCAATGACACGCATGTTTGCCGTGGAAGTAGGATACTAGTTCAGTGTACCTCACTGCATAGCACGAACTATCTTCGACTGGTTGTCTAACTTACCGCTCCATGGACTTACTACTAAACAAATGGTTGGTGTTAGAAACAATTTCCCGTGTTGGAATACGTTTTTTTTCCAGATTAACCTAAGAAAATTATACTAATGAGTTAGTTATTATAAACTACATTATTTAAGAAAAATGCCCATTTATTTCCATTTATCTCCTAACAAAAGTCCAAAATAGTTCAATTGAAAATTTAATTTTATCAGATATTTAGCACGTACATGACATTTTAACATACACCATCAAATAAACCACGTTAATCACACAGGAAATCAAAAAGTGATTAGTGATATTCAATTGCTGTATTGACATGATTAACATGATATTTAGTTTACCATTTTATTGTAGTTATCGGAGTCAGTAGAGTACATTGATGTAATGCGGTACTTATTATAAATGACCTTTCTTTGTAAATCTTGATACAATAACCTGACTGAGGTTGAGATTACTAAAGTGTTCTTTGCGTGATTATGTTCCGGGTTTGAGTCCCGGATTATTTATTTATTTTTGTTTCTAGTGTTCTTCCTGCCTAAGATATCCCATAGTCCTCCAGAATAGAACTGGGGAAGTAAAAAATACTTAGAACTGCCGAAGTTGTTCTTAATGTGTCCTTATTTCTTGTATGAAGCCTTGCTACATTATTTGTAATTCAATACTAGTCTTCTTTTAATAATGTTGTGCTGGCAAATAAGCGGAAAAATAATTACGTTGCCGCAAAATTGACGCTGTAGTCTCAAAATATAAATGTTAAGGCGATCTTTATTTTATATTTTATGAAATTGGTGAATGAAACAAAACATAAATACACATACATTTGTGAGCGAGCGCGCCACATTTGACTTAGCTCTCTCGGAAAATATTTCAATAATAGATACTCACGAGATTAACAGTTTTGTGTAGGTATAGAGGTACGCTACTATGCTGTTCTGTCCCGCCGACTCGCAGGTAATTATGTATACATAAATATAGAAATATAAAATAGATTTAATTTTTTTTACATAATTATATATAGGTATAAAATTATGTCAATGAAAATTTTGTTTAGATTAATTTTGTACATAATTATGTATTTAAAAATATGGGAAAATAAAATTATTTTAAATTTTTATATTTCTGTATACAAATGACTACAAGCATATTTAAAAAACGCATTGTTATGTAAGTAACTGCGTGTTTTCTTTTTAGGCACACGAGTATGTGCGTTTTCTCAGAGTGCTTCCATATTTATATATATTATGGCGGAAGGCCTTTTGTGGGCACAAGCTAGACTCACTACTGAAAAAAAAGAACCTCATATATATATATATATATGTATATATAAATGACAGGTGACGTTCTGACACCGCGGTGTGAACATCGATTTGGAAGTGCTCTCTCGTCATACCACGAAGATGAATTGCGAATACGAAGGCCGGCCTATGACCTCAACGATCATGGACTCGTTACCTGCATCATCACTAACTGGTTGTCGCCAGTGTCGATTTTGCGATCGAGTTTTCACCTATGGTCAAAATGCTCGTCGGCATGAGATAACGGTCTGTACGAAGAGTCCTTTTCGCGCGATGAAGTATTACGACATTTGTCCCACGCAGTTTGTGCAAGATGATACTTTGAAAGAACATACCGAGATCTGCAAGGATCGGTCTACTGGGAGCCACAAGTGTTGTCGGCAATACCTCTTGCTGCATCGATGGGTACTGATTCGACAGGCGATTATGACGAGGCAGTTAATGCTAATGACGGAATGAGTGCAGTAGAGTCGGTTTGTGTGGACTGCACACTTGCAAGACTTTCGTGTGAAGTCGACGAACTTATAAATAAACGGTCATCGGCTCTAAACACTGATGAGCATACATATCCTGCTACAAGTGACAGAAAATTTAATATAAAATACAAAACATGAGGCGAAGATGACCATGGAGAGAGCATCGATGGAAATGAATATGAAGACGGTGATAGTGCTGAAGACGATGATGGCGAATTTCTCGATGAACTAACAAACCCCTCCAACACATTTGCTGCAACAAGCGTCACGAAGATGGCAGAAGATGCTGAGAATACTGCCTACCTGTTCCCCGAAGACCCGAATGAACTTGTTGATAGACTCAAGATGACAGTAGAGGAGAAGCACTCGGAATCATACACAGCAAATTCACATGGCAGAATGGAACGAAGCCGTTTGTTATGATTTAGATATTTTGCTGATATTTATCCTTAACGGGGATATAGGGGCGTAACAAGTTATTGATAAGAGTTATGTAATGAACACTATATAAAAGGGGTTTATTCAACATTAAGGTTGTACAATATTATTTCAATATAAATATGATTGAATATGAACCGGGGGAGCTATACTAAATACTAAAATATTAAATTATATTATTTCATAAAGATTTAACCAGCCACGTTCTGAGTAAGGCCTAATTGGAGAGTCCCCACCTTGTTCATGATTCCGGAGGCTGATTGAGATGGCGCAAGTCGACGGCCGAACAAACCCATCTTCAGTGGTCTTCTCGTCCCATTGGCCCGACGACAAAAGACGCCGCCCTCGGACTACACTGTCCTATATCGGCTGCGTTGTCCCCGTTTACTGTACGGTGGAGGGGGATTCTGTGGTTTGCGATTTCGCACCTAATTTCAGCGGTCACGGCCCGTGTCCTGGATTAATAAGTGAAGGTGTGATTAGGCAGGCCGCTCAGTTAAGGACCTGACCACAACACGTAACAAGGTGCTTTTCTACCTTATATAAAAATTTTGGAACTATTTTTCTTGTATCCCTCCGCGAAAAATCTGTACAAAGTTCAAGTCGAGCAACGACCAATTGGGAAGCATGGTACGGGCCTGCTATGTTGCTGAATTGTTCAATACAAAGTCCAAGTTGTGCATCGACCAATGGCGAAGCATGGTGGAAGCCCGCTGTAGTTTTAGGCACTGTTAGAGCAAAGTGAAAAATACAGTTTACACAGGGCGTGATTAAATATACCGAGGGACCTGGACATATATATTTAAAAGCGATATTATTAAATAAAATTTTTCACCTTTCAGCTTTCGATGTAGGACTACATAATTTTATTTTAAAACAGGGGGAATTTATTTTAACTTGCAACCCACATGCACCGCACTTAACACCGCACGCATCACACTTAGCACCACACGCACCACAGTTAGCACCGCACGCACCGCAGTTCGCACCGAATACACCACAATCAGCAGTCATTTATGGGTCATTATGGGTCATTTATGGGTCAATATGGGTCATTACGGGTCATTTATGGATCACTATGGGTCATTTATGGGCCATTTATTTGTCGTTATGTCTCTTCAGGGGTCATTTATGGGTCATTATAGGTGATTTAGGGGTCAATTTTGTGAGCGGTCGGCCTGCCAGTAGTCAGTTGCCTCGTTTAAGTGTGTCCGTGAGTTCAAGCTGAGCGAAGGTAATACAAGGATGAAATATATTTTCACATTAAAAAA
This sequence comes from Clitarchus hookeri, assembly GCA_002778355.1. NCBI lineage: Eukaryota > Metazoa > Arthropoda > Insecta > Phasmatodea > Phasmatidae > Clitarchus > Clitarchus hookeri. The sequence continues at coordinate 529,416 of NQII01000387.1, read as the reverse complement.
ATATATGTTCCCAGGTAGGGCAGCGATGATTAAGTTAGCAGCCTAACGTGTCGGTCAGAAGTTTTTTCAACTCGTCTGGTGGGCTCTTTCCCAGGCTAACCATAATGTGCATTGTTTAAGAAATAAAGCTAATATGTTTCCTGTGGCAACTTGCGTGTGAGGTTTTATTTTTCCTGTAGATTGTTAGAAAATCGACTTTAATGTAAGGGGTTAAATATTTAAAATTTTTAAACTATATTTTGTTTTACATTTGATGTGTCTGTATATAGCCGTAATCGAAGTAATAAATATTTATGGTAGAATATATGTTTCAAGTGTAAAATACGCCAAGTCTTGCTAGCTAGCGTGTAGAAGATTATGAATGGAAGGTGCAGAGACATCTATACATCATATCAGTATGTTCTGTCTGTTTTTTTTTCCTTCAATCAGTATGGTAACGTGAATATTTTTCCCCAAGTATCGAACCTGGACCATACTGTCAGTGTGCCCTTGTGTATTATCGTATGGGCTAAATAGAAGTGCGTGTAATTATTTTTTCAGGGTATTAACAGTTTGTATGATAAAATAAATACGCATTCGTTAATACTTTTTGCAACTTATTAAAGTTTTACATGATAAATTAATATACAATCGATATTTGTTGGAATAATAAATGTGACGTAGCTAGCGGAAGGCCACTGCGCGTGCCTTAGACAGCTAGTGTTGCAGGAAGAGCAAAGTGCAACTCACGGCTTCCAACTCGTGGGTACTGCACGTGGTACCAACCCACACACCTGTTGTCGTCGCTGCTGGCGCTGAAACTACACGTCGTATAAACGTACATATGCAAGGCCTCATTTTCCCTTTTTTGGTAATGACAGCTACAGATTACGTTTCTCGAGGATGCCCCACGACCTGATGTACTGGAATATCTGAACTTACCAGTGCACTCTGGTGGAGGATGCTAATAATAAATGAGCAGTAGACATGGCATGGTGTGAAGGGGTCGAGCGAATACTAGTAACTGACCGGTTTAATAACCAATGAAAAAATTGACGAGGGTGATCGTGATGGGACCTCTGGAAATGTACGTTTCTTAATAGCAATTTTTAAAAAAATTTATAAATCTGTTACCTACATTTAAAATAAATTTTGAGAATTTTTTATAAATTTTGAAATTTTTTGATTTTTTTGCGATTTTTTAGAATTGTTTGTTTTATGGTCACCAGGGTCAAGGTTAAAGGTCAAGGTCACCGATATCTAACATGGCTGACGAGATGGACACTGGTAAGTGCTGGTCATGTCCGGAGCTTAGTAGATCCACCTGTCATCGAACTTCGGACCTCCTACATGTAGGCCGTACATCTTTAAGTAATTTTTTTAAATTTTTTATAAAATTTTTGCTATTTCATAATTTTTCTGCAATTTTTTATGTTTCAAGATCATTTAAGTTTACGGGCATGAGGTCAAGGTGAAGATCATGGGTCAAGGTCAAAAGTCACCTGGGTCCAGCATGGCGGTTGGGTGACGCCATAACATGGCGGCCGGCACCGGTGCCAGGTGCCAGTTTTGTCCCATTTAAAATACATTGTCCCCGGACGTAGATAATAATTATAGTGTTAAGTATATTGCAATTTTTACTAATGCATTAATGCATTAAACAGTGTGCTTTAATAAATATCTGCCAAGGTTACTGTGCGTTTGTAGTCCAAACAACATTAATGTGTGTGCATTTAGGGGCAATTTTTTTTCTCCAAAGTTTATTCGAGAACTGCTTTATTAACCACAAAAAGCATGCGAAGGAAACTTTCCTCCTCATCCAACTCTCTAAGAGTTTGTTGGAATAAGTACAGGTTATTTAACACTGTATATAACTGATCATCGCTGAGTATTCTCCATCACACCAGCGAACTTAAAATAACCTATACATAGTCCGTTATTTCCCGAAGTACTGGCATTTACTTCTGCTATCAGGATGGGTTGTGGTTACGCGGTCTCTTCATCAAGGAATGGGGCCCTGAGGACAAGATCTATCTCCAACATTAAATAATTGCTCGGCTTGAGAA
>NQII01000387.1:508834-527363 GCA_002778355.1 Clitarchus hookeri | reverse complement strand
AGTCAGGAGCGATTATTCGTCACATGTTATATGATCCACGCTTCATTTGAAATTTGCGAAAATACATAATGGAAGTACTTATTCAGCTTTATAATTCCCTTTTATGTATAATGACAGATCTGTTAAACTGTGATTTAACTAATGTCCCTTGAATAAACTTGAACAGCACTTAGTGTTCTGTTAAAAAAAATTGTTTTTTTTATTAAGCTTGTGTTAACGATTTTGGCATCCCTTTTGGTGGAATGTCGAAGGTTATTTATATAATACAAAATTTTAGTGTCATTATAGGCCTTTAAAAAAACTTCAAATCCATTGGTTATATAATTTTCTGGTTAGTATACGAATGCATGTTTATTACGAACTATGTAGTATTTGAATTCTGCAAGTGCGATTTCATTTGGCATATTTAGCCAGCGAACAGATCATTCAATGGATATTCTGAAGAGGTGAAGAGAACCATCTCCTGGTAATACAATCGAATTTCTGAAGTGGTGTATAACATTGTGCAGTAATATCTTTACATGAAAACAAAGGCATGCCTAAATTAAAACGAAAACAAAAAAAATTAGATTGATTGGTATTATCTAGACCCTACTAACAAGAGGATACAGTACTTTAATGCTTGATTGTCTAATATTATTACCAAAAAATATTAACTTCTCATCCATGGCTTACAATAATGGGACGTAGGCGCACATCCTTTGCGTCCTTAACGAAATTGAGCTCATCTAAAAAATAAAATTAATTAACACTTATGATGTTCATACATCTGTACAATTTAGTGCAAAGTAAAACGGCATTTAAAAAGCACAACTTTTAGAAATTTTCTAATCCATAAAGGAAGGAAATATACAAGAAAACTGGCTACAGCGTCAGACCTGAATAATGGCATATTTTTCTTCCTACGAAAGTAATGAAACTTCTAGGGAGGCTGATTTTCTTTCCCCTCTTTTTTTTTTTTTCCCCACTCATGCACCACGTTTCCTTGGGAAAGCAGTTATTTTTCTTCGTGCTCCAACACGAACCTATTTTAGTGCATTATGATATATAGTATATCATGATACAGCCCCCCCCCCCCTTCATCCTCTCAGCAGCGTGTATGCCGAAGATAGACACTTCGCTGACAACTGGATGACGGATGCAAGAAAACACTTTCCGCGAGGGCGTAACAATGGCGAAGAAGAAGACAGCTGCTTCCGTGCCAAATAAACAAAACTCATTCAGTGACTCGAAATTCACTCTATCTCACAAATGTAATGTATTCATAAAATAGTTCCACTCACCAATACCTATAACTTGAAATTTTATATCATATTTGTAAATATTAATTTTAATAACACAACATTCTTCCTGAGTCGCAAAAAAATAATAAACTTTTCAGCATTCAATACGCTTTTTTATTTTGAATTTTTAAACATTTGGACACTTCTGGTCCAATCACGGCGTCATTAATAAAATTATTAAAAAAAAAAAAAGCAATTTTATATAGTAAGTAGAGTATGTGTATTTGTTGGTTATCGTCATTAATTATAAAACATTAGTTGGGCAAACCGGGTCCCTTATATGATCCACGCCACACCTTATTATTATTATAGTCTCCGGGGTTAAAAAAGTGCTGCGTCGATTTCAAAATTTCTTTTTTGACAATCTTTTATATGTTTGGCGGGCTTGTTATTTACAATAGATATTTAAAAATCTGAGATATCCTGACGTTTGCTGATGCACAAAGAAATTGAATTTTTAGACGGAAACAGCGCGACACAAATGTAGAATGGCATTACGTCATCAAACAAACCAATGTATCACACACCTTAGAAATAATGTTGGACTTTAACATAAATCTTGCAGCTGGAGTAAAATTGCAGTCAGATCGTATATTTACAGTTCCCTACAAGGTAGGCAACACCATTAATCGCGAATCAAACTGAAGCACCAGGGCAGTTATTGAGAATATGCAGAAATTAAAACAAGATAGCATTTGTGCCTCGAACTCCTGATTTGTGTGGACATCAATAACACCTGATCAGATTAATTTAAGGTTTTAACGTTTGAAATTTTTAAAGAGAGAGCAAGTTGAGCATAAAAGAACCACGTTTTCTATAAACTTGCAAAATCAGATGTGGCAGTTTGATGACAGCCATAAAGTCAACTATCAGAAGGCGTTCATACAAGAAAGCTATACAGCCAAGTTCAGTAGCGTGGCTAAAGAAACCAGTCAGGGCCACGGTGGCCGAGTGGTTAGACTGCTCGCCTCCCACCAAGGCGAACCGGGTTCAATCCCCAGCTGGGTCACTCCCGGATTTTCGCAAGTGGGAATCGTGCTGGACGATGCCGCTGATCGGCGGGTTTTCTCGGGGCTCCCCCGTATTCCCTGCCCTTGCATTCAGGCGCCGCTCCATTCTCACCTCATTTCACCCTCGTAGGCTTTCAATACATCGTTGTTAAGAGCCGCCCAAATTTATCAACTCGACTCAAGAAGCCGGTGAGTGGAAGGAAGTTGCCATGTTACAGGCTATTCAGACAAGTTGCACTAAGGGCTAAAATATATTGAAATTAACTGAGATTCACGACTTCCGGAAATCGACATTTTAAGTGGAACATGAGTGGTGCTTAATCACCGCACTCTCTTCTAGGTATATCATATATTTTATGCACTGACAACCACGAAACGAACTGAAATGACCGTGGACAAACAAAAAGAGGTGATATACTACGACGAAGACATCCATACTTCTTAAAAGGTGCATAAGTGATAAGTGTCCCAATTTCCTCACTCGTGACAATGGTGACATATAGTAAATATTTCGTACAAGGTATTAAACATTTTTAATTTAAAGACAGTGAAGTAATTTGTATTCTACGCGAAAGGAAAAAGCAAAAGTTGATACACGTAGCTGAATTCATACTCGTCGCCATCAACCCGTACGATTCAATGTTTTATACTAAGGCCAGAGGTAGAATAATTTCGTTTTTTTTTGTATTTATGTTTATTCCTTGATACTTCGATGATAGGGAGATCATAAAATTAAGTTTAAATTGCCTCACTTTGCGCGTCCGCCCTCTTCTCTGACATTTCTCACACTGACACACAGGCAAGAATTTGGTGCTCAGATGAAAGTAAATTAATGTCACACCTGCACACATCATCAGTACTGAGGCTGTTGGTAATATCGTCTTCCAGAATGTTTATTATCGTCACATGTTCACGAGGTTGTCTGCTTGAACTTTCCTCTTCGCTGCCCGCGTAGGTGATAAAATTTTTGCTACGTGGTCGAACTATCTAGGGAGAATGATGGATGATAGGTGGATTTGAAGGGGGGCAGGGGGGCGCCAAGAACGAAGATTAGCAGGGATGTAAATAGAAATGGAACTTTTCTTTCACTAAGAAAAAAAATGTCATTCCCCTTAAAGTCACAGAAAAAGTTGTCAGGATTGGGCAAGATAAATAATAAAGCTTATTTTAGTAGATTGCGCGACCAGTGAAATACAATGTGCTAGGTTCCTTCTCTTCTGAGGTTGCACATACGTGTTTAAATCATATTTTATACCGCGACTAATAATTTCATACATAATTTTCAATGAAGAGTGAACTGGAATATAAAAGTCAATCCAGCTGCATGGTAATAATATCTGTGTTATAACGTTAAACTGGTTTCTTGTAAATATAGCTGTCAAAACTTGAAACTCGCGAATCACCTAGAGAACTATCAGAAATCACATGTAATGACATTGACAAGGCGGTTTCATCTATATTATTATTTTCCAGCAAAGGTGAGATATTTAATTCGCTACTATAACATTTAACGTAACTTGAATATATTCAAGAAGCATTAAAGCTAGAAATGCTCAGAAGACAATAAGTTTATAAAAACTTTATTCTGTAATTATGTTGAAGAAAATGAACAAATACTTTTAAATGCAATATGAGATGATGTTACGGAATTGAGAAACGTTAACAATATATCAAAATAATCAATCATTATCATAGTTTGCTTAAGTTGTTCGGAGGGGTAGGAATAGAGTAAAAAATATGTGAACGCAGATTGAAAAAATGGATTAAGCAGTCAATTACCCAGTAAAGTTCATCAACAGGATCTACCCACCTGGTATATCACTGCTAAAGCTTCTCCTCGAGGCTGGGGCGCCATTAATGTTACCGCCAGAACGCTGTAAAAGCACCAGGCTCCAAGTGAAGGCTAAGCAGAAATATGTCATCCAGGCCACAGTCTTCACTGGTGTATGCATGACCTTGAATGGGAGGAGGGGAGAGGAGTTTCCATAACGTGCATACTACTCATTCCATCCGAGTAACCTTTCGAATTCAAGAGACTTCAATTCTTCTCAATATCTGTTTTGCTGTGACTATAAATAAGACACGAAGGGACAGTCGCTAAAGGTGACGAAGAGATCTGAGGGAGAACTGATTCTCACATGGGCGACTCCACATGGCCTGCTCCAGAGAAAGCTCAGCTAGTAACCTGATAATGATAGCTCATGAGGGGAAAACTTCTTATGCGGTGTCCTTCGGTAAAGGAAACTAGCAGTTGCTTTGTGTAGCGCACGCGAACAACGTCACCGACAGGAATTGAGTTTGTAAATAATTAAATGCTCCGTGTTTGCTCATGTTGTAAATCATGATAGCAATCGAGTATATATTACAAATATCATTCGCAAGAAGAGTTCGGAGGTAAATGTATGAATTAGAACTTCGAGTTGGTGCGTCATATAAAACACATGATTAGATTATTTCTGTTTTAATGTGCGTTTGTTTGTCAGAAATTGCCCTTCGAAACTGATAATATTTTAAAATTTAATAAATAAAACTGCTTTAAATTTTTTACGAGTGTCCTCTCTGGGTTTTTCCTTAAGTGTATCGCTGCAATCTGTAAAATAGATGTAAGAATAAAACGTAACGAAATAACAATATTTTGTATTTGGGACTGGTAGTAGCAGGCGAATCCTCGTCGCCCTACCTCCAGTAGCAAACAGAAGTGATGCGATTTTCATGTCGTCGGCTGTACCCGGGCGAAGACAGCGGACGCGGGACTTAAGGGCAGGATAAATAATCATAAAGCGACCCCCCCCCCTTCCTTCAACGTCCTCTCCCTGGTCCTGCTGGTGGCAGGCAGGTCCATTGTTCGCGACTAGTCCACACTCCACCCCGGCTCCACCGTCGCTGCGTGGATGTTCCCTCGCGGTGCGCTGCAACATTGCGAGTAGACGTCACTGGAAGCAGGCAGACTCCAGCAAACAAAGAGCGCTGCTTGTTCCTTCCACGGGGTTATCCCATCTGAGCGTGTAAAAATAAACGGCGTGTGGGGAGTGCACCCAGGGCAATGCGACACCCTCCGAGTGACGGTGTTTCCAAGCTCGGACCCGTAGGTGACCGTCATCCCCGGGCACGACAGAGGTGAAACCCTAGAATGGAGCGGCGCTGGAATGCAAGGGCGGGGGAAACGGGAGTGCCCCGAGAAAACCCGCTGGCAAGCTCGATTCCCACATGCGAAAATCCGGGAGTGGACCCGCCGGGGATCGAACCCGGATCGCCGTGGTGGGAGGCGAGCGCCCTGGACACTACGCCACCGCTGCCCCATCCGAGCGTGTACACATATATATGTACGGTTATTTTGACAGCTTAAACGACCTGTTTAAATTGACAAACATCAGTCGACAAAGTAAACGGGGATGGGACACCACAGGGTCACATAGAGATCATAATCATTAGGGTTTGGCTTCACACATTTTGCAGAAATTATTCGTTTTCGCGTCATGATTTCGGATTCCTAGTAATTACTAACAATGTACGATCATAGAAAATTTACATTTTTCGAGTTGTTTGATATTTTTGTGCGTAATTTTTAATCCTGCTTTATCTGCTTGTTGTAAAAAAGTCGAGATATTATTGATAAAATATAAATATATTATCGAATTTTTAAAACAAGCAGATAACACACAATTACAATTACGCACAAAAATTAAAAAAAAAAAAAAACACTCGTTATATGTACATTTTCTATGATCGTACATTGTCAGTAATGACAAAGAATCTGAAATTATGACGCGATAACGAAGAATGTCTGCTGGAGGGGTGAGGCTGAGTGTTAAGAGTGTTCCGCCCGACTACGGTGTCCAACAGCACGCACTGCTTCAGAAAACCCTTCATGTTAAAAACTGTCGCACTTGCGTAAAAGACGCCCAGCTAAGAATAACACATAAGAAACATTCCAGATACGACGGCAAGTTTAATTTTTTTCTATTTCCATTTTACATGTGTATTGTTTGAAAGTGAAAATGGATGAAACTGGCGTTTTTACACAATCAATTTTAGATAGGAAAACACCTGTAGAGGATACTCAAAGTTGTCGAAGGAGTTGCAGCACAGAATTTTCTTATAGAATGATAGGATCACCGCTGAAGTCTGGAGAGGCGAGTTTCCTGTGTAAAGAGTACGAGCCAGTTCACTGCTCTGCGCGTAGAGGCGATAAAGCATGCGACTGTGCGTGACTGTGTCGCCCGTATGCTCACTGCGGTTTCAAGTCCTCGCACATGCAAAATACATGCAACCAGGAAGTTCGCTTAAAACACTGTCAACAGAAAACAACATTAAAATGCTCACAAATGCTCACATTTATTATTAATATTATATGATTAATATTGGGTGCTATAACTCAAAACCGGTACCAATTAATTCTTACCAAAACAACCTGTTTATATTCTGCACGATCTGGTTATATACTGAACAGTAACATTTGATAAGATTCGTTAAGTAATGATGTAGCCTTTAAAACACTCAACTCAGGTTTCGTACGGCAAATAATAACGGGTAAAAAAAAAAACAATTTACGAGTTTAAACACCCATTTTGAAATTGATTGCCACAGTATAAGAAGCACTTTTCCGAATAATTATGAAAACCGCCATTCGATTCTACAACCTTAATACGGGCGAACCCTTGCCCTGCCTTAGTTTTCAAACTCTTCCAACTTTCGAGAGTTGTCGGGGTTGACTTTCCCCTCTAGCTAACCCTGGAAGTTAAAAGTCGCACGAGAGTAAATCGGGAGAGTTGGATGGCCATAGATCTTTAACCGCCAGTCCTTTCCGGAGTAATATCACAGTGCGTGTGGATGATCATAGGCGAGAAAAGCCACTCGGTCTTGTCGGAAGAGCGAATTTTTGCCCTAATGTAGAGTCAGCTTAGACCAGAAGCACATCGCACATCCGCAACTATTTCTGCAGGATGTATCAGTAGAGTGGACACAAACTTTCAGGAGAGATAGAGTACAGCTAGACGATCGGAAATCGCTTAGCAATGCATGGTCGGAAACGCTTCCTGGCGCGGTAGTGACGACACAAAACACAAGAAAGGAAGGACACGAACAGGGTGAGAAAACATGTTTATTTTCTTAGTACGCGTACACCAGCCAAAGACGTCCCAGCATTTTTGCTGTGCTAAGAAAATAAACGTGTTTTCTCACCCTGTTCCATGTCCTTCCTTTCTTGTGTTTTGTGTCGTCACTACCGCGCCAGGAAAGCGTTTCCGACCATGCATTGCTATGTGATTTCCGATCGTCTAGGTGTACTCTATCTCTCCTGAAAGTTTGTAACCGCTGTACTGATACACCCTGTATACAAGCCTACAAGCAACACGAAAATTTCGAAGAAGGTTTGAATTAAACCCTGAATTAATGTTAAGCAGGGTAAATTTCATCGATTAGCTTCAGTTCATATTCCTTTTTAATCTGAAAACCATACATATTTAACTACCTGTTAGTGATACACGCAAATTTCGTCATTTGGATGTAAGCCGAAATAGCGAGATGAAAGCGAGCCAGCCATTAAGTTGGCGAGTAGCCCCATTGTCTGTGGCTTGTCTGTTGTACGATTTTGGGTCGCATGGAGAGAAAATTCAAGTAGAGTCTTAATGGAAAACGAGAAACTCTACCATTGGACAACCAGGTTGAACAAAAAATTCCTTAAACTAACGTACAAAAATAATATGTATAATTGGTATAATTTTGCAGCCAGCATAGAAAATCGAAAAATAAGTGTTCATAATGCTAAAACAAAAATCCGTGAATAATTTTTTTTTTAAATTCATTTTTTGCAGTATCGAGCGAATATGAATAATTGAAGCCTACGAATAAATGGCGTTCAGTGGGATAAAACGAAAATATTTCGCTTCTATCTTAAGAGGAATTTTCCCTGGTAGTCGTCGCTAAAGCAAGGAGAAAGTTTTGTGTTAAGAGGACACTTCTCGTTGGGCGAAAGCCGTCCAAAAGCTGCCCCCCCCCCCAACGACCGTGAAGGGAGCGCGAGGCATCGAAACTATTTAATGAATACTGTTCACACCTTCAGGTTCTTCGTCGCCTTTATGTGCAAGGAACTGAACTGGATTGCAGTCAGTTCTTTCGCTGGAACGTTCTTCAACGAGAATTTCCGTCTCCAAGCATACAGGGTGATTCTAAAATCATGGGACAAATATTGAGGGGTGGTAGAGCTCACTAAAACAAACAATTATTGTACAGGAATATATGGGCGGAAGTGACGCGTTGAGGCACAAACACAAAAACATAACACATTAACGGAAACATACAATGTTCATTAGCAGCATACTTAACGAGTGATTCCGTACAGAAAATGTTAAAACAGTTGCTGTAAATGCATCCACCAACAGTCACGCATGCTTGGCGACTTCTACATATGGCGTGATTGGCTGACAATGGTGGCGTGCGTGAAATACCCGGCGTATTTGAATCTGTTCGCCAATCACTCCACCGACGCTACCAAGCTTGCATTACTGTCGGTGGTAGCAATTTTGAGCAATTATTATAAACATTGCTGTAAAAAGGCATTTAGCGGCGACGTTGTAAATAAAGAATGTGTTGCATTTCATGTGTTATTTTTGTGTTTGTGCCTCAGCGCGTCACTCCGGCCCATATATTCCTATACAATAATTGTTTGTTTTAGTGAGCTCTACCACCCCTCAATGTTTGTTCCGTGATTTTAGAATCACCCTGCATAGCCAGCCAGAGTATAACGTGCGATGTCAGGTTGCCTATATAACATGGTGGCCGCTCACGGCGACCACAGCGGGTAGAATGAGAGCACGTGTAGTATAACTAGGAAGTCTGTAGAAGATAATGGCGAAGAGACGGCTGAAAGAGAAACTAAGCAACACCAACTCCGATATTATTTTTCCGCCGCGAATGGTACACTGTTAGCGAGATTATCAATTTTGTCCTCGAACATCGAGCTGATGCGACTTCTGTTGTACAGTTGGAGTCACAATATTTACAACATCAATTTTATCAGGATACTTCGCAGGAGGTGAATTCTGTGAACAACGGGGGAAAAAAACCACTTTAATCAAACCACTATCAGGTTTTGCAGTAACATCTTGTATAGCAAAGCGAAACTAAAGGAAAACAATTTTGGTTTTCTTAGCATGGACTTATCTTACAAAACTGATTTTATTGTTTCTCCATATAAAATGTTGCACCTTAAATATAACGTTAAGTCATACTCGGCTAGTACCTCGTCCTTCTGGAAAACATGCACGGCATATTGGCAACGAACAACAACCTCCATGCGTAGGGCAAAACGAGAACAGTATTGCACGCATGTAATAACACGTTAATGTAACACCATTTCTGCAGCCTGGTGTTCAAATACACCGAGTAATGCATAAATGGTCTCGTACACATGTGCTGTACACTATGTAAGTAAATTTTTAATTTCCGTGGTTTAACTTATGTTAGCCTACGTTCTCTCACAATGACAGACTACACAGGAGAAGCCAATTTGTGAGCAAAGGCTTAAATGTTTTTGATCTACGAGGATTTTGGGTTCGTATATAACGCACAAGACAAATGTTTACAATTTATATGCGTTTATTGTGTTGTTTTAACGCGAACAGTGAGCTACAACAGTTTGCTGAATTGCGAGTCAATGATCGGACACTCGCGTGCCAGTAATTAAGGATGTCAGTGAAAATCTACAACACTTAAAATTTAACAGCAAGCCTGAAGACACTCGTAAGGTCTTTTTGACGACGCTTACTAACAATTTTGGTGTGACAGTAACAGACCACATGGCGGAATTGGCGTGATGTGAAGTGTGTACGAAGCGTGGTCGCCGATGTCGGCGACATTTGCAGTACAGCGGGCTTGCATGTCGAAAGCAAGATTGTCGACCACCCGAACCTCCTGGGTGGTTTGTGGAGGTACTGAATGTGAAGCATCTCAAGCATGCTCCGTGGGACAGAGATAGAAGTACCTGACCGGGCAATCTAAACGGATTGTCCCCGATCTCCAGGTAGTCCTCTCCCAATTCAGCTTAACGTGGATGCAAGTTGTCAAATGTTTCATCCATTGACAGGAAGGACATATAATCTGCGCCCCCGGGAGAGCCTATCGCACTGCCAGAGGACAACACCTCCGCACATCTGGCCTGTTACAGAACAAACGCACAGACGGGTGCACGTGAGTCCAACATGATACTCCTTCAGACCGAGGTGCCACCACCTCAATAATGGCCTTTCATGTGTGTTAACAGGACTGCTTCTATGCACTCCTTCTTAAATAAGTAAAGACGGCGGAAATCACCAGTAAGACTGACATCTGGAGTCGTCAGCAAACATGACACCGTCCTCACTGTTCTCTGATGCACACTCGATATTCTCTCCACCGCGCTTGTCAGGCAATTTTGTAGTCAATAGAATGCATTGGGCATATACACGATGTAAGCGTCTGCATGTAATATACCTACAAATACTTGTCCCTATATCTACTTCCATGTTCCTAGTAAGGTGTTGTATTCTATGGTCCAACAGTGTCGTGGCTGCCAGGTTCAAATAATCTCCTCCGTTCTCTTTGGAATATTTCTCCTTGGGGCTCAGATTGCTGACGATGTATGGAGAGTGAAAATGTTTATAAATTGGTTGTCACTGAATTTGCACATCAGTGATGCATTTACGTTTACAACAATCTCACAGTTTTACTTGTATGGCCCATGAACATAGTGATCAGGCCAGGGAAAAGCAAATTTTACATGCGGCGCAAGGATACAAAATGAGAAGGAAAAGTAGGTCCTAATCAGGGCTTCCAGGATTGCCAACTAACCGTGAACATCGTATAAACTTTGCTCTGCGACCCTCCAGTCCTATATTCTCGAAACATTTAATCCTGAGCGATAGTTCTGAGATACGTCCAGCGTGGTGATGGACTGAGCTGAGGGTAGTCTCGCCCCATGTTGCAGGCGACAACACGGCGGCAATCCAGAGGCAGGAGTCCTCCGTGGCGTGCTCCAAGGACCGGCTCGTCCTGCCTGGTGTCCTGCTCGCCTGTCTCCGGTTCTGGGTCAGCAGGTGAGGTCCTCAAGGTGAGTCGCCCCTCCCCCTCCCTCTCCCTCTATAAGCAGTCCACGTTTATCAACAGTTTGCTTCGTCACTGTAGTAGAAAACAATCTTGTAGCTTCCTCAACCTCAATACACGCGGTTTTGCTTAGTGAACAATCAATTGGGGATTATGACCTCCAATCACTATATCGTAGATTTATCCAATGTCACATTATCGCTGTATTCAGTTTCATTTCTTGATAACATTTGAACATTTGCGACACCTTATGTAGCTCCGGGGGAGTAAAATTTCCCTAGTGAATATTTACACCCTCTTTCCGAGCGCTGAGAACTTATTTTGTTCTCTTTTGAGTGATTTGTTTAATTTATTATGTAAGAATAAATATTGACTGCCATTTTTTGTTACATATTTTTTGTACAACCCCTGCGCCAGGTAACTGAAAATTCGTTTATAAAAGTTTACTAAGGGCGCAAAAATTCACGGGAGTAAAAATTCCGTGTTCACAGATATTTTTTTGGTACATAGATTGTTTCCTCGGAATACTTAGTCCTTCACCAATACAATTTACTCTCATAAAAATTAATTTCGAAAATTTTGCAACTACTTTTCCTGCCCGCTCTACCCCTGTACTGTTTCATTGGATTAGGAAGGTGCATTAATGTTCGTGAAAAAGGTTTGCTCATTTTATTCATGTCGTCAAAAATAATAAAGAACGGGTAGGAGGTGAAAGGTGTTACAGCTATATGTAGTCCATTGACAGCCTGTCCTCATCACATAGCGGATTGCGTTAATAATTGCTCTAACATGATGTTTTATTGGTCTACCTGTCTTTTTACGTTCAAAAATTTGCTCTATTATCTTCCACACTTTCTCACTTATATCACTTGGTTACATCTTAAATATATATACTATACCCCACATCTTGACTGCTTTCTACTTATATGCAGGCATGCTCTAACAGAGAAATGTCTAACGCATGGTTACAGCAGATGTTACTGCCACAGTTACAGCTTCAGCTGCAGAAATACACTGAAGAGCCAAAAAAACTGGTACACCTTCCTAATATCGTGTAGCACTCCCCCCCCCCNACAACGTTCAAAATCACTTATATCTTGATAACCTGCCATTGTGGCAGCAGTAATCGATCTAGCTGCCGACCGCATCGCGTTACTCTGATTGGTTCCATTCCTCTGTTATTTTCATACTCATGCCCATACCAGTTTTTTTTGGCTCTTCAGTGTATTTCAGCTAGGAAATAACTCGCAGTAGTTGTGATAAATCTCCAGCACGGCCTTGCTTTCAGCTATTAGTGGTCACTGCTATGTATATCCCAAATCCCTAACTTCTTTCAGCAGAAAACAATCCTAAGAATAAACTTATTTCGATAAAAAAAAAAAAACTTCTTGTGTCACTGCCATCAAATACGTTGAGTTGATCTAACGATACATTTTGTTCCCAGATAGAGTTTACTGACTAATGAAAGTGGTTTCGTAGTTGCAAATGCCCGCATTAAAATTTTATTCGGCCAAGAAAACAAAATCGTAGGCGGAGCTGCATTTTAGTCTAGACGTAGGCATAAACGAGTAAAGGCTGTTCACGTTAAAGTGAGCACTTTTGAAATGAACATATGAAAAATGTCACTACCCATACCTGCGTACATTTTAACTGGCACGCGATGTCCGGCATGCGCTCAGTAAAGTTGGCAACGGTGGAGGGAAAGTAGTTCCACGTGCTCACATTGATTGCAAAATGTTATTAAAATATTTGTTAAAGCTGAAATTATTTCATTTTCTTTCTCTTTTAAAAAAAAATTGTTTCAAGGGTAAGAATCAAGAAATTTGTAAACATTTACATTTATAATAATTTTACATTTTTACGTGACCACAGCACGAATAAAGTTACTAAGCCAATTACACTGTTACATTTATATATGGCGGAAATATACCATGTGATTCGAGAAGTAGATCACAAGCAGGTGTTTGGAAAGTTCTCAGTTTACCGCGAACCGACTATATCGGAATGTTGTAGGCTGAAACTCTAGGCAGATCAGAGTGCGAACTTGGTACATGTGAAACTTGGTGGATGGGGACGAGGTTCTGCGCTTCACTAAACGTGACACCTGTTTACCCATAAGTCTGTTACGTCCCTTTTCGTGTCATGTGTCATTCAGTGCCATGCGGGCAATTCTCCAGCCATAGCGGCACCACTCTATCTGCATTATTTTTTAGACATTTTCTTACTGGACTTTTTCTTTAGATATTTTCATTTTTGGCCAGGCTACAATTAAGGATATACGTTTATTATCGTCGAAGTTTATAAAAATCTCAATGTAAAAAAGACAACAAAAAAATTGATATAAGCACGTGGAGTATCCTATGAAATAAAAAGAAACCGCGAAATTCCCCCCTTCCATTCTAATTGCGTCTGCCTTAAGACGCGCTAAAGGACGGATTTAAGTGGTTTTTAAACATGTAACCTACCTCCTTGGTCAAGACAGCAATGACTTCGGACGCTTTGGGCAAAATAAAGTTTATAGGAAGGGTAGATGGGAACGTACGGATGTCCGCGTTAGGCTAGTTGTAAGCCGAGGATATCACATCATCCAGCCTGTATAAAATATGACTCACATAAACAAAAAAGAGCCCGGCGGTTTGGTTTAGACCCGGGCTTCCCACCGCTGGGGCGGGAAATTTTCAAACGGGGACCTTACGCGTAGGACTGTGGTGGACACTGCCATGGCGCCTGGGAATTGTGCGTGTCACACCACATGCGTTTTTTTCTGAAGACTTCTCGAATATGTTACGAAAAGGGCGCTCGCATACGAAATACGCTGCATGTGTCGTCGCAGGAACGAAGTATAATTATTTGCATCCAACGGCACAATGGAACGATTCGTACAAGGTACGCGCATTTTTAATGGCAATGGGTGTATTACAAAAGATGAGCTTTGTGTTCAAAATTCTCACCGGACACTCATACCCGTTGGTTTCAAAGGCATCAGAGCCACGTAACTAATATGACGTTAGAACTCACGTTACCGTTATTACCGCGTTATACTTCGGGGCACGCTCTCTACCAAGTTCTGGCCTGGCAAGATTTCTTCCAATTACTTCTGTAGTAGAGTGAATAGTTGACGTTTGCCTGTTGCTCGAGCGGGTCTGGCACGCAAAGGACGCTCCAGTTCATCACAAATATGTTCTGCTGGGTTCAAGTCGGGGCTTTGAGCGAAATTCTGGTAACTATTATATTATATAGCTGACACAGTCAATAGTTATCGATTTATAACAAATACTTTTACGCATTTTATTTGTGGGTTTTATACGTCGTTACATTAAAAAAATCAGTCGTATGTTCGAGAACTACGCGTTAAGCCAACTATTCTTGAATATGAGAGTTTTGCTCATTCAAATGTAGAGTCAATAAAAAAAACCCCATCTAACTATATTAAGTGGCTCAAATTTTCTATCTTTATATTACGTTTCGGGAATTAGCGCACTGCAATATCTTAATAAATCCCACTTATATATAATTTTACCGACGTGTCCGGTGGTTTTCGGCCACTTTGTGTACCCTAGACCATAAGGCATTGTCCACAATAGCTCGTCCGCGGTCTAATGGGCCCACGGACCTACTTCACCTACGGACGCATGTCCCAATGTGTGCGTCTACAATTACGACGTCCGAAGCTAAGCTTTCAGATACCTGCACCAGAGTGCACCAAATCCGGCGCCATCCGGAGTTAAGCTTTCAGATAGAGATATTAGAGTAAACTCAAATCGGAGTATCAATAAATCGCATGAGATTACTCGTAAATATTGATATTTGTAGCTTCTTTATTTTTGTTTTCTATTTTGAGTTATGCGAGAGAGTACGTTTTGATTTTGCTTTTATTTAACTTCATTTCGATTTTTTTTTTTTTGCTGGAGTCAGTACATCTTTGTATTTTTATTTATTAAAGTTTCGTTATCGCGGCTGCGAGATTGAAGTTTAAGCCTTTAAAAAAAATAGCGTGTTTTATATTTTCAATATTCACTCTTCGATATCAATACAGCATTATTTACTTCGCCGTTTACGCGAGATAAAATGCAAACAAAACAAACAATTCGGAACACGTCCGCGCATGCGTCCGCGAACTGAAAGTTGAAGTTCGCGAATGACCTTGGTAGGTTGGGGACGCGGTTTGTGACGTCAGAGGGCCCCGTGCACCAATCAGCAGCTAGGCGTCCGCGGACCAGCTGTCGTGGACGAGGCCTAACAGTTCACGAACTGCAAGTCGCGAAGCCTCCCGGAGATCAGACCTTTGGTTGTGCAGTGGAAAGGTTAACAGTAACGTTTGAAACTCCGAGTGGCATCAGCTTCTGCTTGGAATTTCACTATAGAGACACGCATACCAGCAGTGGAAACCATCCAACACCGACATCAGAACTCCTCAATCCATCCTCGGCGAGGATCCTGGTTAGGCGTTGACTTGTGTATGCTTTTGAAGATTTCTCCGACAATAATTCATTGCTTGCGTTAGTGAGGATTCCTCTGCGTGCCATACTGTCGGAAAATCACACTGGGTCACACGATTAAGGTATTAAATAATATTTATTTATGAAATGTAAGCCAAAATATAAAAAAAATCATATTACAGAATGTACCGTGACATAACTTAGTGGGGCCGCGATGGCTGAGCGGTTAGCCTGCTCGCCTCCCACCAAAGCAAACTGGGTTCAATCCCCGGCCGGGGTCACTTCCGGATTTTCGCGTGTGGGAATCGGAGATCTCCCGTTTCCCCCACCATTTCGTTCCGGCGCTGCTCCATACTCACCTCGCTCCACCATCATCGGCTCTCAAGACCTCGCTGTCAAAAGCCGCCAAAATCTCTCACTCTCACTCTCTCTCTCACTCTGTCTCACACTCTGTCTCACACTCTCTCACTCTCTCTCACACTCTCACTCACTCTCACCCACTCTCACTCACTCACTCTCTCTCTCACTCTTTCACACTCTCACACTCTCTCACTCTCACTCACTCACGGGCTTCAGCTCTTCGAAGTAGTCTCTTGCTGCAGTGGTATACTGATTCTCGCGCTGGTTTAATGCTTGCAAACACCAACGAAAACAATTTTCTGTTTTTTTTCCTTTAGTGCGTTCTGTGGTATCCTCTTCATGCAATATTCGTATCAAATAGTTTTCCCATGAACTTCATTATTAATTCTGGGGAAATAAGAATCTCGTGTGCTGAAGTCAGGCGAGGGAGGAAAACGATAACCAAGGTCGCGGAAGTCAAAAAATGATTAGCAAGAACAAGTGACGAATGGACAGCTGCGTTGTTATGATGCAAAACATACAATACGTCAAACATATTGCCCAATAAGCCTCAAAACTTCGCAATAGAGTAGCCCATTCATCAACTACTGCACTGGTACGACAAACACGAATTGTCTCTCAAAAGAAAAAAAATCGACATTATTTTCGTGTTGCTCCCAACTTGTCGTACTTTGTCCTATCTAGGTGAATTTGGTGTTGACTTCTACTGAGATGAATGCTGTTTCGTTTCAGCGCCATGACCGTATTCCCATGCTTTATCTCCAGGAATTATATGAGAACTGTGCTAAGGGTAATTTGAACATCGTAATTTATTCTCCGCGCATACCAAAACTTGATGTTCCTTCTGTACAATCGTCAGCAGATGAGAGACAAATTTCAATGCGATTCGGCGGATTTATTTGACCCTTCAGTTAAAAATTCGTCGGTAGGTCCTAAATGATGAACCGAGGGCTGCACAATGATCGCAATTGTTAAATAGCAAACTTCATGTTATTTTTGCAATAAATTATTTGCAAATTCACATCGATGATCACAGCTGAAGAGCATCCAGATAATTCATCATAGTCAGCAGATTTCTCTGCCTTTGTTAATATGCTTGAACCACTCGTGAGTTTGAGTGTGCACCATAGCTTCGTCCCCAAATGCTTGTGTTTAAATTTGAATTTGCGTCCCGCTTTAATCTTTCCCAGTTTGGAACGATATTTCAAGCAAATAAGTTTGTTACTTCTAATTAAAGCCGATCATAAAATAAATTCGAATACAAATTAAGAAATAAAAGCGCGTAATGTAAACAAACACGGCTTTCCATGGCAACGATCGCTTGTGACACTTAGTGACAACGGACGTGACATATCACAGCGGAGTCGCTTCGCTGAGGCGTCGAACGGCAACGGTCGCTTGTGACACTTAGTGACAACGGACGTGACATATCACAGCGGAGTCGCTTCGCTGAGGCGTCGAACGGCAACGGTCGCTTGTGACACTTAGTGACAACGGACGTGACATATCACAGCGGAGTCGCTTCGCTGAGGCGTCGAACGGCAACGGTCGCTTGTGACACTTAGTGACAACGGACGTGACATATTACAGCGGAGTCGCTTCGCTGAGGCGAGCTTGCCGTTGCCAGCGAACACTGTGAATCACTGTTGCCTGCACTCATATCACAGCGGAGTCGCTTCGCTAAGGCGTCGAACGGTGTTTTTTTTTTTCAGAAAAATTTTGGCTCCCGCTTAGGAAATCCATTAACGGTCGGTACAGTGAAGATTGAAACCGTCTCAAGTAGCGAGAAGGTTGCACAGAAAGCTAGCCAAAAAACATACTGTGGTAGACTGCGGCTAATGAAGCAGCTTCTGTGAGTCGCCTTGAATCGCTGACAAAAAGAAGAGGGGTTGGGAGGGTGCACTGAAGACATTCACGAGAGGGATTCTCTAGTCAGGATCCACTGGTGATTCGGATTCGGGGGGTACCTGCCCAATTGCGCTCTCCCCTTACCAGAGTGATGCGCAAGTATCACTCTGGTTAAAAGCATGATTCCTATCCTCTGTCTCCTGTAGCATTTTCTGTTAAATATGATAATGCATGAAACCATTTTTAATTCTCTCCTGTCGAAAGGTTTTTTACGGTGACTATGCCGGTATTTCCCTTTCTCTTCTAAATATAGTTTAGCTATAAGTACACTTAGGGAGGTTGTCATGGCCACAATCTGGCCATGGCAGCCCAATCCCTCTTTGCCGCGATGCACGTCTCCTTGCATGATACTCCCTTCCTTGTAGGCGTATGGGGCTTAGCCCTGAGACGCACTTAACTCCCGTCCCTACCGCGGGCTCATATAACACTTAGTTTTAGAGTAGTTAGTAAA
>NQII01000387.1:484987-501832 GCA_002778355.1 Clitarchus hookeri | reverse complement strand
AAAAAAAAAAAAAAAAAAAAAAAAAAAAAAAAAAAAAAAAAAAAAAAAAAAACGCTTGTTTCAACATTTACAACATGAAAGTAATCTTCTGAAAACACAAGAAAAGAACGACGCCCAGCAGAAAAGGGGAGGGTGGGCGATATTATTCCACATGTTCACAACGCAGAGGTTCTTTTACCAGGTTTCCCCTCCGTCCGCTTCCCTTCCAGCTGGCCGAGTATCACGTTGCGGACCGGCTGTTGCACATAGCTCGAAGGCGAGGTTGTCTCAGACTACTGCGGCCATAGAATAACTAACTAAAGACAAGACACTACCGTGTAGTGCGTAGAGTTCTTATTGTGAACTACAAACTGCATACATGCCACGGTTTCATCGCCAACATAAAAAAAAAAATTGTCGAAGCAAATCAGTACTATGAAAAGCTATAAGAATTCAGGTGTTGGCTACCCTGTTAACAGAACGTGTACGAAGGAACACGCACGTTAACGATCTAGGAAATCCATCGCTACTAAGGTTGACGTCTATAGTCCGCTCGCGGATACTTCAGACTTTTCTGAAGCCCTGCTGAAGTTCTACTTCCAGAATATTCCTCCGCATAGCGCAAACGGATCTTGACCGCACCAAGAAAATTACACCAAAGGGATAACGGACCGCATTCGTGCGCACTCAGAGTAATATAATTTCGCATGTTAACTATTTCTTACTGGGCATTACCGACACAACTATTTCCTCCATGTATTTGTTGATATCAACTATAAATGAGATACTACAATTTATACATAAAATATCAGTAAAAGTTGAATTTAACAAATAATAAGGTGCATTCATGTTAACACAAGTATAAAACGCTTGTGAAATGAGGCATATTTAGGATAGAACCAAGCATGTCGTAAGCGGGATGATTTTTCAAAGGTTTGATTCATAAAGTGTGAAGAAACCGTGAATCGACTATAGGTGAACTGGCGTACATGATTTAAGAGGTTGACTCTACCAGTAATTAAAAAAACATAGGCATTGAAGACTGACGACCCCTCAATTTCTCAAACTTTTTCGTGTTTTTCACGTCCTTCTAGCGAACCAATTGGAAAATCAACGATCTCGATGAACTGTAGTCAAGGTACAAAGCAGCAAGTGAAACGGGTCAGCAACTCTGCAACGATAACGCAAGAATACAATACTGAAGAAGGAGACATAGCAACAACAGAATTAGAACAAGCAACTAGTTCATTATATTGCAAAAGTCTTCCAGCATATAAAGTCTCTTGAATCAATCTGACTCAAATAATTAACACCAGACACAGTGCTGTTGTGAGGACGCCTGAAGAAACAAACTTCGAGTATGCCAGATCCGTCGTGTGCCGCCATACCCTGAAGAGCAAATCTGTACATGAAGTTAAGAAGAACAAAGCTCTCTTCTGAAGTTGTAACTTGCTTTACAAAAACAGTATCGTCCTTCGCAACGTCACAATCGAAAGAATTGTAATTTCCTATACAGGTTGTCCCGAAAATCTGGACATATAGCACAATTAAGCGCCCACAGGATGTGCTCGAAATGTCCTCCGCTTCGTGTTAAGCACAGAAGCAAAGGACAGCACCCGACCCTTGGAGAACACGTCTAATGATGTCTGGTGTTATCTGTGCACACGCTCGAATAATGATCTCGCTCAGATAACAACAAGTTACTGATTTAACTAATGAGCCTACTTTCCTGTACATGTGTGTAAATAATTTCTAATGAAGTTCTTAAATAGCTCAGATGGTAGGTATGCCTTAACGTATTTTTGACAGCAATATTATTAGAGATGAAACCAGAAACGTACGCAACAATAGCGATACAATTGTAAATACACACGTGTCTTACCCAGGACTCCAACCCAGAAAACCTCGTACCATAAGCTAGTATGCAATGAACTACATTAGGGAATTAGGATTCGGAGCATCAACTTCGGATGTAATCAGTCTAATGTTTTGAATTATGGGATTTACAAACCTGAACTATTTACCATGGCCGACAACTTATTAATAAGTGCCTGAGGCATCTAAAACACTCAAGTCTTCATGGCCTACTGTAGGGCCACTTGTGTAAAGAATTTGATGAAATTCGGTTGGTTGGGCTGAACTCCTGTGGCACGGTCGGTTGGTGCGCCATCTCTCTGGGGTGAGGGAGGTTCTGGGTTCGAATCCCAGGTAAAGTATGGGTGTTAGTTTAAGTTAGGTCGTAAGTTAGCTTGAAAGTCGTCCCCTGATAAGCCTTCAGGCAAAACACAGGGGGCGTTAATAAGACTTTTCCAATACAATTGGTTGATTGGGCCCTGAAATATGACATAAAAATTACATTTTCTTATTCAGTGGTATCGTACAAAATTGCCTAAAATTGTTCATTATACAAGGCTTGTAATATATACTGTCAATATACGAAGTTTGGTTGAATTTGGTTAAATTGTTTAGTAGATGTGACAAAATTATTAAAATATTTAACTAGCTGCAAGTTTAAAAATTAATGTCCGACACCATTTAAATTTTAAAATTATGTAAGTATTCATGGCCTCCAGTAGCACTACCGGGGTGAAAAATGTGGTGGAAATCAGTAAAAAATGTTCCAGAAATATGGCGAAATGTTCAGTTTTTTTATCTGGCACTATTTTGCAAGAATATCATTCAGAAGAGTTTGTTTGTATGCATAATTAATGCTTCTAATGAATGCTGTTAGTGTACAAAATTTGTTTAATTTTTACTCAATTGTATAATAAATTTAACATACTAAACTAAATTAGTTGTATTAACGCCAATAAAAAGGCATATCGTACCTAAAATCTATTAGTTTACATACACTACTAAAGCACTTACTTTGCATAAAGACTCAATTTTTCATGTAACAATGTTCATAAACAAAGGGCGCAAATATTATATAGGATGTTAGGAGAAGAGGAGAAGGGGGAGATGTAGGCATTCTAAGGGATGGTAGATAGGGTCTTTCCGAACAATTATGACAACAGTTACTATTATAAAAAGTCTGATGGTTCACACATTATAACCATGTTGTCCATTATCTGCAACAAAGGTGAGGTATGGGTAATAAAAATTGAATAAAACGTCAGGTATATCCCTAATCACATGTAATCAGTGTGCGTTATCATCAGTAAATACATATAGCCACACAAAGTTACAAAGAAGCAAAAAATACGACTTGTACAATACGCAGAAATGATTTTCCCGAAAAATAACTTACTGTGCGTCTCTATCGCAAGCAAAACAAAAGCGGTAAAGACATACAAACGATTCTACAAACATAATCAGGTAATGATGGTTCATGGATCTAATAATCAATAGGTACCATTACAATTAAAATTAACTAACATCAACGATGTAATGAATAGGAACATGGCCCAACAATACTGCCAATAGTATATCTGCGATTCATGTGTACAGACAAAATGGAAACACAACCAAAATACACCTCGCTGTAGCCGAGATTGGTCACTAAACATGATGCCACGTCACTCATCACTCATGGCTCCCGGTTACAGCAGCACTCCGAACAACGCTATCTCTTCTCTGGTGTTAGCGACATAGTATAGACGAGGCAGTGAACATGATGCCACGTCACTCATCACTTATGACTCCCGGTTATAGCAGCACTCCGAACACCGCCATCTCTTCTCTGGTGTTAGCGACATAGTGTACATGAGGCAGTGAATATGATGCCACGTCACACATCACTCATGGCTCCCGGTTATAGCAGCACTCCGAACAACGCTATCTCTTCTCTGGTTATAGCGACATAGTATAGACGAGGCAGTGAACATGATGCCACGTCACTCATCACTCATGACTCCCGGTTATAGCAGCACTCCGAACACAACCATCTCTTCTCTGGTGTTAGCGACAGAGTATAGAGGAGGCAGTGAACATGATGCCACGTCACTCATCACTCATGACTCCCGGTTATAGCAGCACTCCGAACACAACCATCTCTTCTCTGGTGTTAGCGACAGAGTATAGAGGAGGCAGTGAACATGATGCCACGTCACTCATCACTCATAACTCCCGGTTATAGCAGCACTCCTACCTCCGCCATCTCTTCTCTGGTGTTAGCGACAGAGTGTACATGAGGCAGTGAATATGATGCCACGTCACACATCACTCATGGCTCCCGGTTATAGCAGCACTCCGAACAACGCTATCTCTTCTCTGGTTATAGCGACATAGTATAGACGAGGCAGTGAACATGATGCCACATCACTCATCACTCATGACTCCCGGTTATAGAAGCACTCCGAACAACGCCATCTCTTCTCTGGTGTTAGCGACAGAGTATTGAGGAGACAGTTAACATGATGCCACGCCACTCATCACTCATGGCTCCCTGTTATAGCAGCACTCCGAACACCGCCATCTCTTCTCTGGTGTTAGCGACAGAATATTGAGGAGGCAGTGAACATGATGCCACGTCACTCATCACTCATGACTCCCGGTTATAGCAGCACTCCGAACAACGCCATCTCTTGTCTGGTGTTAGCGACAGAGTATAGAGTAGGCAGTGAACATGATGCCACGTCACTCATCACTCATGAATCCCGGTTATAGCAGCACTCCGAACAACGCTATCTCTTCTCTGGTGATAGCGACATAGTATAGACGAGGCAGTGAACATGATGCCACATCACTCATCACTCATGACTCCCGGTTATAGAAGCACTCCGAACAACGCCATCTCTTCTCTGGTGTTAGCGACAGAGTATTGAGGAGACAGTTAACATGATGCCACGCCACTCATCACTCATGGCTCCCTGTTATAGCAGCACTCCGAACACCGCCATCTCTTCTCTGGTGTTAGCGACAGAATATTGAGGAGGCAGTGAACATGATGCCACGTCACTCATCACTCATGACTCCCGGTTATAGCAGCACTCCGAACAACGCCATCTCTTCTCTGGTGTTAGATACAGAGTATAGAGGAGGCAGTGAACATGATGCCACGTCACTCATCACTCATGACTCCCGGTTATAGCAGCACTCCGAACACCGCCATCTCTTGTCTGGTGTTAGCGACAGAGTATAGAGGAGGCAGTGAACATGTTGCCACGTCACTCATCACTCAACTGAGGGCCAATATCGTCGTGAGGCTTGTGGGCCATCTCTTGTCTGGTGTTAGCGACAGAGTATAGAGGAGGCAATGATCATGTTGCTACGTCACTCATCACTCATGGCTCCCAGTTATAGCAGCACTCCGAACACCATCATCTCTTGTCTGTTGTTAGCGACAGAGTATACATGAGGCAGTGAACATGATGCCACGTCACTCATAACTCATGGCTCCCAGTTATAGCAGCACTCCGAACACCACCATCCCTGAACTGGTGTTAGCGATAGAGTATATATGAGGCTTTGAAAGCGTAGTCCTGTTGATGCCAGATGCCTGGACACATTGTTATGTACCAACGTGTTAAAAAAAATAGGCGGTTTTAAGGTCTAGTAAAAAAACAGAAATACATGATGTGTATTATTTATAGATTCCAGTAATTTTTCGGTGTTCACTCGTTCTTCCTTATTATTTGAAAATATAAAAAAAAATCATAAAATGCTTATGAAACGTTTTACATGACCAGTACAAAGAGAAAGAAATGTCCAGACTGTATCAAAGCACTTTATATCCCGGGTGGCTGCGAGTAACTTTGGGTGCAGGCATCGCTTGACAACATTCCCACGTCTATTACCTTGTGCATTCGTACTCGTGATAATGAATTTTAAAGATTATCGTTAAAAAAATTTATATGAGGTATTGTTTATAATTGTCAGGACAGTTAAATTTTGTAATCTTATCTAAAAATTGATTTTTAAATAGAGCAAGTAAGTTTGAGTATGTCTCATTTTATCCAACAAAACTGAAAATACAATGATTTTGGACGAGTGAAGCGATGCGAGTGATGCATCTACATTGTTGCATGCAGGGTCGATACTGCATCTCTTGAAAACATTCAGAATCAAATAAAATATAACCATGTTCAATACGAAGAAAAACTTTGTTATTTTGGGTTTGGGCTGGGAATTGAATAAGCGAAGGGGGGGGAGGGGGGTAGGAAATTAAGATGACAGACCTGGATGAGTGGTTTCCTGAGGTCCACTCACAAGGTGAACATTCCACGTGTTTTTATCTCCAGTTTGTATGATACAAATAATTAACTGGAAAGTAAATATATATTATATACTATACGTATAGTTTAAACTTATCTTGTTTTAATATAAGATATATATTGTAAACCATTTAAAAGCATGAATTTAAAAATTAATTCATGGTTACAATTAATTTGCTTATATTAATACCAATGCTAGCATATAATCTAGATAGGCCACGTGATAAAACAGTACTTATAAGTTTTTTTAGGTTATTGAATAAAGTACGACAAACAAAGATTTTTTGAAGCACGCCCGTTACAACTAACAGCGTTTTACTTTCCAAAGCTCTATAGTGTGATTCAATTAATAAGATTAAATTTAACTAAAAACTGTGTTACGCCACTTTTATAGACTGGCGAATCAATTTACTTAATTAACTTCTAAATGTTTTATAAAATTTTAAATTCCTGGAGGTTAGATATGCCCCAGTAAATTTTCGAAACTAAGTCACTAGTGAAATCAGTTTCTTTGATCGGTTCCAGCAATCGATTTCACGGCCGTAAAACAAGTTTCATTGAGATTTTTTTTCACACTCATAGATAATAATATTGTTCTTACACTTCTCTTTCCCCGGCCATTCTTAAGTCCACATTTTCAGTTCCTGTTAGTCAAAAATGTAGTACATCAGAATTCATTCTCACGAAACTTAAGCAAGAGTCAACGTTTACCAACGAGTTTTGAATTAAGTCTCATGTGGACGTGTATAGCCACAAAACAGACGCAGAATATTGTTCTAAATTGAACTACTAAAATAAACTGAGCTATGTGCAGAACGCATTTCTTCAATTTATTTGTATTTTAAATTTAGAAATATGGAGCATAAGTGAAGATAGAGACATCTAAGAAAGAGGCGTACCACAGTAACATGTAGTATGTAATGTAATATAGAACATTTATAATCGTTGAAACATTAAAAAAAAGGAACAATGAAGTTATTTATTAAAAACACGACACAAAGCAAATAAAAAAGGGCTTCTAAAAGAATATTCGATAATGTACTATAATTCTGTACAGAATTCTATAATTTTCACAGAAGTGCACTACTTTAACTTCCAAGGTTCGCATTACTGGTACCTAGGAACTATCAAAGTATAATCAATAGCTTACTTACAAACATTGTTAGCAAAACTAGGTTTTAGCCTCCTCTCTTCTTCCGCTCTCTTTGCCAGTTGCCCATTGCTTCCTGTAACTTTTCTTTATTCGGAAGCCTTTTGTGCAATACCAAATTAAAAGTTTGTGGGTTTCGCTTTCGCTAGAGGTTTTTTTTAAATACCCTTTTGCGTGTTGTTAAGAAAAGCACTTCTTCATTTCATTATACAATTCGATAATGAGCTCTCAAGTTGGTTTTCTGTGGGGAAAACGCGGCAGAGCACAATTGTGAGGGCCCCGACTGTGGGGAGTATTGTAGCTTTCCACCGGGAATGGTTGTTATACTGCCTCTGTGGAAGTTTATGGGTCCTCAATATTGCATCGGCTCTCAACTACTCTTTCCATGTATTCATGAGTAAAAACTTCCCTTCCAGAAACTGATTTTAAAGAAAAATACACGTCTGGAAAAATATTTTTTATGGGCAATCTAAAATGCAGACAATGGAAATGTGTCTTTAAAAGATAAATCTGACTGCAAACCAACGAAAAATTCTCCCCTGCAGTATAAGATATCTAACACGTTATTTCAGTGAATCAAATTCACCGAAGAGCCAAAAAAAACTGGTATAGGCGTGCGTATGCAAATGATAGAGGTATGCAACCAATCAGAGTAACGCGATGCGGTCGGCAGCTAGATCGGTTACTGCTGCTACAATGGCAGGTTATCAAGATTTAAGTGAGTTTGAACGTGGTGTTATAGTCGGCGCACTAGAGATGGGAAATAGCATCTCCGAGGTAGCGATAACATTTGGATGTTCGCGTACGACCATTTCACGAGTGTACCGTGAATATCTGGGAATCGGTAAAACATCACATCTTCGACATCGCTGCGGCCGGAAAAAGATCGTGAAAGAACGGGACAAACGACGACTGACGAGAATCATTGAACGTGACAGACGTACAACCCTATCTCAAATTGGTGCAGATTGGATTTGTGGACTGTCCTGCAGGATTCACGGTGTGAATTGCCTCCTGCATACCTTCAGACATTAGTCGATTCCATGCCACGTCGTCTTCCGGCACTTCTGCGTGCACGATATTAGGCAGGTGTACCAGTTTTTTTGGCTCTTCAGTGTACATTCATCTAGTAGTGACGTCTATTAGTTTAATACAATGACATTTCGGTCAGTACCTGTATGTTCAATTAATTTATAGTTGAAATGATTGTAATTAATTAAAACAGTTTATTGCAGTGAAGCCCAAAATTATTAAAATGTCGTGTTTAATAAACAATTGCTAAACTCAGTTTCATTAATTACTCATGAAACTATTTCTGGAGTAGAAAGGAATCGTACTTCTGGGTTCCAGTAAAGGCACGAAGAAGTTTCGTGAAACTATTATATACGAATTTCCCTCCCTTGGTCATTACAAAGTTGTTGCTCCAGCGAAACTGACTCCGCGGCCTCTGTAAAACTTTCCTGGGTGTGAACATCACGGAAACCAAACAACGGTGAACTTAAATTTCCATTTTAAATAACAGCAAAACATATAATAAGTGGTTGGACAAGAGGCAAGCATTAATTATAAGCATTCGGGAGGTGGTGAGTGCGATCTCGACCTAAGTGAATCTTGATCTCCGTTCTACGTAAATATCGATATACTTCATTAGAACACCGGTGCCCCCTCTTTAAACACATTAATAAATATTTACTGTCGTGTTTGCAAACTACTTTATGCATAGAAAGTGACGTGTGACGTCTTTTGGAATAGAAACCTCGCTGACGCCTCTTTGCATGCGCCTCCCCAGTCGACACGTGTCACGAGGCAGGTGGCTGATCGCAGTTACACGTGTCCCGCGGCTTAGGCCTTCCCTACCACCCTCCCACCCCCTACGCCTCTAGCAAGCCCCTGATATCTGTTGATCGCAGAGGTTTCACGAAATATAGAAACGCAGTTCACCTAAATTCAGAAAACACGCACCACGGAAGAAACAGCTGACGAGCTGGATAATGGTGCCGAGAAACCCCCCCCCCCTTAGCTAAACACAGGACAATGTGGAAACGCACCGAGAAGTAGCTGACAGAGCAAGCTAGGGGCAAAGTGCTACCTTCCCCACCCCCCAACCTTCAGGAACCAGGGCAGGTGTTTTGAAAGGCATTGTTCTGCTTTCTTCCACCTCACCCCCTCCCCTAATAATAGAGACACGTGCCGACGCTTAAATAGGGAGGCTGGCGTGCATAAAAAGCCCTTTACGAGAGAAGTGGCAGGCAGTCAATTATTACCTCCCAGAGACGTTAGTTCGAGAGAGCAGTCAGTTGAATATCGCCGCGCAGAGAGAAGTCAACCGCGCCGAGGGGGGCGGGGGCACATCGGACCCTCGGCCACGTCAGTGGGTCAGTAGAGCAGCAACCACAGTGAGACGACACCTAGTGCGGGCCTGTTTCCAAGGCCGCCCCACACCGCCGGAGCTCACCCGCCCCAGCTGACATCATACCAGCACCAACAGCCGAGCAATCTAAGTATCGAGTGACCACTCCGAGACGCCCCAGTTAATACGAGTAGCCACATTAGCATACCACACCTCTCAAGTGCTGCTGTATTTTATTTGTGTTAAATTCGAGACAGTATATTCGTCCTTAAAAATGAAACAGTAAAAGACTACATTATTGCAAACCCCTTAACCTTCAGGCATCATATAGTCTATGCCGGGAGGACGTAACTAGGACCCTACACGCCACCCTGTCCTCCACAGGGCGGTACAGCGTCAAGTTAATTTGGCGCCCGGACGTAGGACCCAGTGCTATTTAGTGTAGCATACCTCAAAAGATACGTTTTGATCTTGTGTGGTAATTTCTGCATTTCAAGAGATCAACATCTGTACTTCTGAAGAACACTAGTATTTATCAGAAAATCTTTCAATATACTAATGCATAGCCATAATTTTTGATAGAGTAGTTTCTTAAAGTTTGAGAAGTGAAAGGTATTGGTTACGTCTCAGGTAATAAGCAATCAACACGGCTTTTTAGTCAACTACACGGCTGGTTAGTCAACTTTAGTCCAATTTAGCGAAATGTTCAGTTCAGACTTCCCGGCATGCTGAAGAGTTAACTTCCAAAGCTTTATTCGAGCAAAGTTTGAAGGAATTAAAATTATAAACCATAAATTACTTCTTTTTGCCAATATGCAAATAATTTAATTTTGTCTTTGACGAGTCAGTAATCTTTACATTTACCAAACAGCTCTGGGTCACTTCAGCTTGTCGTCTTTACCTGTGTCCCCTGCATTTTAATATAAACTTCAATATATTTGTGGTTTTCGGCTGAAATTCCCTGATATCATGAACTGTATCATTAAATATATCTTGAAACTTACGCCATTCATAAAGTTTGCAAATTACTCCCTGTTTAAAAAAAATTGGAAGTGGTGTGTTTTTGCATGAAGTAGGCACTTCACTAACAGGAAAGTCTGTTAGACAAAACATTCTCAAAAATATAATTTACATAAATATATTGGCTAGGTTTTTGTTATTTAACAAACTATTTCCATTATATTTTCTGCACATTTTCGAAAAATTTTAACAGTGTAATAGGTTATTCTGGCACATAAATTTGCCTTAATATAAGTTTTACCGGAAAAAAATATGATGCATGTTTCCAAATATTGTCCTCTATATACGCTGCCGTAACTTTTCATGACATTAAAACTTTTCCAATCAACATTTATGTGATTACGGGGGTAATGTCTTTTATTAGATTAAACTCAAAACTTCAAAACACGACATTTCATATAAGGTTCTCCCGTTTGCACTTTTCCTATGTAGGAGTTTCGTTTAATTTTTATTTCTTTTAAATACTGCGAGATTTTCTTACAAATGCGGCGTCATAAATCGCGCCAACTGTCAAAACGTATTTCAAATGGAGCACTTTTAAATTAACATATAAAACCAACCAAAATTGGGTGTAATTTGCGGCATTTTTATGCAGCTGCCACTTGAAATTGTTTGCAAGTCTTTCCAATTAACAGCAACTTACTAAAGAAAATTCAAATAATTGTTCTCGCTTTCCAGGAGTTTATGTAAAAATTCCTAATTTTTTTGAAATTTTTATTTTCCTTGTTTTTCAAGAAAAATGTAATGAAATGCTGCTTTGATCTGGATTATCCTAGGATTTATTTTCAATTTAGATGAGGTGCAGTAAAAAAAAAACGATTAAATCTATAGTTGGGTAGCAATAACGGGTGTTTATTACGCTGAATTAAGTTTAATATCTTCGTTAACAATAAATTAAAAACTGATAGGCTACGTGATGTGCACGAATGTAAAGGGCAGTGCGAACGCGAATACAGCGAAGCTCTTATAGTCGTCGTACATTATTACTTAAGACGATATCCTTGCCTTACAAAGAACAAAACTTGTGGAAGTTCAGAACGAACGTTATTTTGATTCACGATTTGCGCGAAGACAAAGAAGAAGAAAAAAGGATGCGTATTACAGGCACTACAAACTAGAACGCATATGCACGGCAAAGTTTATTAACTGCCTCATCTTATCTTCACGTCAAAGTTGCGGGAGAGGCTTGGCTCGTAGCTCGCAACGGCATGCTAAATTGCTTGTTACTGACTCCTGCAAGACATGATAGGTCTCGTCCTCGCTTAATGTGTACATCCCATATTTTACCCTTAAAGATGCCCAGAAACTTCCTTTAATTTAATATTTTGTTTTTGCGGACGAGGGCAGGGAAAGGCAATATCAAGGAAGCTACGATAATTTGAGTAACTTGAAGAACTTAATACATGCCTGGTTATTTAATGAAATTTTATGTGTTACTCTAAACGCACTAATTACATATCCCGGGTATTATTACCGGAGTTAAGTATTACGCATGTAAAGACTTGTGACAAAAAAAAATACTACTCAATTGAGTTTTTGTGTCAAATTACGTAGCATAGGATCACCAAGGTTTTTGAGTTCGGATNTGAAGTATTACGCATGTAAAGACTTGTGACAAAAAAAAAATACTACTCAATTGAGTTTTTGTGTCAAATTACGTAGCATAGGATCACCAAGGTTTTTGAGTTCGGATCAGGGGGTCCTGGATTTAAAATCACGTGTAAGCTACTAGTATGAGTGTCCTTTGCGATTATGTTGGTACAGCGTTTTACATTACTGCCGCTTCCTGTTGCATTTCTTTCAAGCTTCCTGCTTCTCTTAGTTCCTCGACTGGCCTTCTTTCCATCTTTACGATACATGTCCCTGAACTGCATCCAACCCTCATCCTGTTGACTTCTGATAACATTTCAAAAAACTTCGGACTTACTTGACCGTCCACCTACAGTGTCGAGAATCTCTTGGGACTCTCTTTCGCCATACTTAATCGCCTAGCATATTACTTACATTCTTCCGGCAGCTAGCTTCGCCACGTATCACTCAGTATCGTGCGTGTCAGCGAAAGCTAACAGGTGCATGCACTTACTCTCGGAATAGCTGGATTCCAATGTAGAAAAATAACAGGTACTAGTTTATCTCTTCGCTTCAAAGGCAATGTCCTCGCAACAAAAGATACCTCGAAGACCGTGCGGCATGCATGCCTACTTCTCACCCAGGATTCAATAGCCAGCATATCCAAGATTGTGACGATGCTGCCGAAGGCCAATGGGTTACTTCAGTGTGCTCCCGTTTCCTCAACCAACGCACTCCACCGATTCTCCGTTATATTGTCTGATTTCATATTACAACACTTATAAATGACTTGGTCCTACGGGGCATGACCCTCTTATTGTCTGCCAGTTGGATGACGGATCTTACGGGCACTAACAACCACAACCCCGAGACTGATATATTTGACATTACTAGTAATGTGACGCGTATACTTACTAGCAACTACTCATGTGCAAGTTTGGAATTAATAATTTTCACACAGCAATTTTATATTTGGATATAGCGAAAAAAAAAAAAAATGTTAGTCATTTGTTTTGTCACGACAGCTGTAGCAGTAAGGAAAACGGTGTATAGACCCACGCCGAAGAAAAAATGAAGGTAACCCGGAAATATAAAATAAATCTTTGATATTAGCGTATTATTGAAGAGCACGGAAATGGTTTTGTATTTGTAATTCGACAACGGTTATTAAAGTGAAACATTTAATTGCGTGTCATAACTATCAATATATTTGTGGTTTACTATTTACAAAAAATCCTATTCACGAGACTCACTCATAACACAGATGCCAATGTGATAATCAAGTACCTGGTTGGCTCACAAAGTATGCTTTGCTAATATTCCCCGTTTACCTTTGTAAATTTACTTTACCTACCTAAAAATTGCTTTGATAGTAAGATTTACGTACTCGTGGTTCAAATTTAAAACGGTTACCAGTTAGACGTCTCGGCGTCGAAGGGAGATTAACCTCTTGGCGCTGACAAATGTTATCACAGTGAGACCGTTCTGCCATGCTGCAAGACTTAAAATATCGGCACGTAAAAATTAAGAACTAACTAGAGCGCACGTGTTGTTTCGTCCGTGCACAGGACGGTAATCATCCCGCTCACCGTCAACTGCGGTCACTGCTGAGCGTAAATAACGCGAGAGAAAGGGCCTGCCTATACGGTTACATCCGTGGCCATTGAAAGCCTGCCGTCGATTGGCCCTTCATTAGGGCCTCTATTGTGCACGCCAGTTCGGAGCATTCGAGATCCGTGGCAGGTACACGATTGCCGCGGTCCACGTGCAAATCACGCAACCTGACGTAGAACCTCTGGACACAGTTAGCCTCTGTGCGTCAGAAAAAAAAAGTGTATTTAGTGTAGACTACACATGACATGCTGTGAAGTATAAGGGTGTAAGACAGGTTTGTGGCGACAGGTTCTCGACAAGCTCAGCCCGGACAACGCCGCATGAAGCAGCTAACTGCGGCGAGTCAAAGGCGCCAGGGATTTTGCATCTGATATCACGAACGCTGGCTGATTCGCGGTTGGGTGGAGTGGAGATGGTTGGCGTTTGGCGATCGTTTACGTGACTCGCGAACTGAATAGAAGTGCGCTAGAAAAACAAAAAACGGGTTTGGTGACGAAAACTGTTAAACTCGTCACCGGTAAGTTTTCCTGCGAAAAACAACGTAATCCACGCGAGAACAGAACGGTATTTCCAAGACATCACGCATGAGAAGCGCCGTCGCTAGCGAGAGCGAGGTCAGGTGCAAGAACTATTGTGAGGCCTTTCCCTTCCAAACTGGTTGATCCTCCTTCCCCACAACGCAATCTCATTTCCCACAACGCAACCTCCTTTCCCACAACGCAGTCTACTTCCCCACAATGCAGTCTCCTTTCCCACAACGCAATCTCCTTTCCCACAACGCAATCTCTTTCCCCACAACGCAATCTCCTTTCCCACAGTGCAATCTCCTTTCCCACAACGCAATCTCCTTTCTCACAACGCAATCTCCTTTCCCACAACGCAATCTCCTTCCCCACAATGCAATCTCCTTTCCCACAACGCAATCTATTTCCCCACAACGCAATCTCCTTTCCCACAACGCAATCTACTTTCCCACAATGCAGTCTCCTTTCCCACAACGCAGTCTCCTTCCCCACAACGCAATCACCTTTCCAACAATATGCTATGCTCTCGGGCTCCTGCACCTCGCGCCTAACAGATACAACATTTTACGTCTTATAAATAATACATATATATACTTACAAACAAATGAATGCTAAATATTAAAATATTTTGATTAAATAAAAATATACATATGTTTTTCCGGGCCCGAGGCCCTGTGTGACTTCACCTTTCGCACTCTCTTAAGAACGACCCTGCGCAAGCTAAAATTACTGTAGCCCTTCAACACAGATAACAAAGGCTGTTTCAGACTGCTGTATCTTTAAACATACTATTCGGGCAAGAGTGAAACCACGACTGGAGCCTGCGTTGAACCTTGGTACACACTTTCGACCAATGAAATAGCAGGTACACGCAACACGACGAAAATACTGCACGCCAGTTCAGAGCCTTGCGCGTAGTGGCGATGGCGCATTTATTGCACGTAGCTGTTTCGCCCTTATCACTCCCACGCTTCTAAGCTTCAAATGCGAAAATAACTGACGGCACGCGACAGTCTTACGAGGCCATGGCACATCAACGGCAAACACGTTAACTGAAGTTCAAAAGTTTTTTTTGGAAGTTGATATGCAAAAACTATCAAGAAGGCAATACTATATATGTAGCTAATAGTTTTTGCCAATTTGCAAGCAAATTTCATTTCAGAATAATGCATTTCTGATTATGTATTTGTGACGCCGTTATTTTGTTCATCTGCGGTGCAAGATATATATATTATATTAAAGGAATGCACTACTCTGGTAAACATTTTTGCTCACGAAGTAAGCAAAAACTGTCATGTAGGTTCTCTCTTTTGCGGTTTTGTGTATCGACTTACGAAAACATGTGAATTTGAGTGAGTGAGTGAGTGAGTGAGTGAGTGAAGAGATTCGGGTGGCTCTTCAAATAGAGGACTTGAGAGCTGAATGTGAATTTCAATAATCGTATTTAGCTATAGTTTGTGTCACGTTCTCTTAACAGCCGCGGTGGTGTAGCGGTCAGACCACTCGCCTCCCACAATTGCGAACCGGGTTCGATTCCCGATGGAGTCATTCCTGGATTTTCGCACGATGCCGTTGATCGGCGGGTTTTCTCGGGGATCTTCCGTCTATCCCTCCCTTGCATTCCGGCATTGCTCCGCTCTCACCTCGCTTGTCACCCATCGGCTCTCGAGATCACGACGTTAAGAGCAGCCTAAATCTCTCCACTCAACATCGAGGTCTTGAGCGCCGTTGGAGGACGATGTGAGATGAAGGCGGAGCAGCGCCGGAATGCAAGGGAGGAGAAAGCGGTAGCGCGCCGAGAAAACACGCCTGCCAACGGCAACATCCGCCACGTTTTTCACATGGTACAAATTTTGTTGACGCCGCCGGGAGTCGGACCCGGTTCTCCATGGTGGGAGGCGAGCAGTTTAACCACCACAGTTACGTGGTCCGCGCTTGAGAAGTTTCGAAATTAACTTTTACAATATATCCCTGCTTGTAGCTGCGTATGTTTTAGTATAGACATTGACTGGCAGGAAGTTTGGCAGCGATACAAGGAAACAACTTCCGTATCTTCATATTGTATCAAAAATTTAATGTTTGTATTTGTGCGCCACTGGCCTGGAAAATGACAACGATTATTTGACACTTGGAGTAACGTATGAAATGGCCGGAAAAAGTATTTCCTAAGCAGGCCTTTCGAAAGTGCTCAGTTTACCGTGTACCCACAAAGCCAGGAATACTCAATTGCTGCAGAAAATACCCGAATCAANCCATTGCTGCAGAAAATACCAGAATCGATATGAGGTAGCGTGCGCATACCAACTGCGCAGTAAAAATCATTGTTCAGAAACTGAACTGCTTTTCTTTCTGCACATCTATCAATACCACGTCACTTCTAGAACGCTTGAAATATTTATTTATTTTCTTAAATAAGTGCTTCGATTTACTAGTACACCATTATTGACTTAGTTGTGACGCAAATACAAAGTGATCAAGTTCTAC
>NQII01000387.1:426430-484913 GCA_002778355.1 Clitarchus hookeri | reverse complement strand
CCGAACGACCTGAAAAGCTCGGTCATATTATTAACTAACTGTAAGCAAACAGAAAATTACTGTTGAACGACGTGTATTTGACAGTTCTGTTGAAAATGCGTGATCATGCACAGAAGACTAAAATTAGTGTATTTTTATCTCACATTTAGTATATTAAAAAAAACAGCTGTATCATCCCCAGTTACCTTAAAATCGCGGCTGATCAAGAACATTCATACTTAATGCTAAGGAAGAATGAAGTCTTGCGCATCTTTTTTTGCGAACAGGCGTGCGATAGCATAGGTAAAACCCACCTCGACTAAAGGTACTGAACAGGTTTGCATTAATGCGAGTGCAAGGTGTTCTTATGGCAGTGAGTGCGTATGTACATTCATAACAAGTCTACATGGAAAACATAAGTCTCGTGAAAGCTACGCGAGTGCGTATGAATACACCCACACACACAGAAATGCATATGCGTTTACGCATGCATGCACTTGTCTTGTGCATTCGGCCCCACATAAATACTATTTCGAATGAGTTTTCCTTTCTGAAAAATTAAGACAGGGTTACCAAATTGTTTAATTTATTTTAAGGAATAGTCTAATGGAAATTTATCAGTCATGTGTTGAATATTTTTCGTGAAAGAGAAGACTTAAAAATAGAAATAATCTCAGGAAACAAATTGCGTGTAAATTTATAGATACACAGGCTTGTATATGCACCACTGGAGCTGCTATGCACATATGGTTTCGTGTAGATGTTATTCTTCTAGATATAGTGATTTCGTTGTACTCCACTTCGGGTCTCCCTTAGAGTATACGGTCTAATTGGCCGAACTAACAACGCAACTCTACGGCATCGGCCTCCCCCCCAACTCATCACTTCCCCCTTCTCACTCGCGCTCTCTCTCTCTCTGAAGCCGCATGTTCCATTTAACACTTCTTTAATATTTAATGTAATGGATCCCTGTAAAATTTCGTACGAGCAATCTGTATGCTTTGTACAGTCAAGCAAAATAATAGTATGATGTATATAGTCAAACAAAATAATAATACACAAGATAAAAACGAGACGTTTCTAAATTAGACTGACAAACTTCGGCCGCGGGTTAATCTTGAAAAAAAGGAGGAAACATACATACGACGTATGGCCTGAAGTGAATCCTAACAGTAGCACAAAACTTTGAAGTTGGACCTAAAACAATAGTTTATTGCAAATATTGGAGAACATTTTTAAGATGGAACATTGGGTGTCTGGATAACGTGTAACGAAGCAAACATTTTTAAACATTACAACTCGTGTCTGTTGCTGTCATCAAATTATTTCCTGGAAATAATCACTGTTACTATACTTATTTGAACTTAATCTCCATGGCTCTATAACGTGCTTGGCATTTAAAAAGATATATTTTTAACCCGCAGGTCACAATTAACTTAACACATTATCCAGACACTAAGTGTTCCATCTCTAGTAGTTGTAATAAACAAGTGCTTCAGGTCCAAAGTCAAAGGTATGCACCGCCTGTAGGATTCACTTTAGACCATAGGTCGTATATATGTTTACACCGTTTTCGTAACTAACCTGCAGTCGACGTTTGTCGATCTAATGTAGAAACATCTTGTAGAAGTACAGTAATGTGAAGTTTAGTACAGTCCGCATGTTTTATAACAGGACAAGACATACACCTAAATTAGTTTTAAAAAAATCTGAAAAATTTCTGTAACAAGATTCTTACAAAATTAAAAATACCTATCTAATTCACGCAGTGGTGACACATTGGGTTCGCATTCGGGAGGTCCCGTGTTCCATTGCCAGTACAATTTCGGTTTTCAATGGTTTTCCAAAGTCATTCCACGTGAGTACCGAGATGCATACCTTGGCCAATTGATAACAGCTCCATGGCCAATTCGTCGCCATTCCTGATCTACCCTGCAACCGCTTCCTTTCTAATAGCCATGTTGTCGAAGAGACGAGTAGCTTTACCACATAAGAAATACAAATAAATTACATTTAATATGAAAGAAAATTAAATCTAGGGTTTTATAACTATTCTCTGATTGCACGTGGACCTTAAAGCCGACACAAAAACAATATAAAAACCGATGTTTTCTTACTTAATAGAAGCCTTTTCTACCCGCAAAATAATAAGGCCGGTTATTAAACTAAATAAATATGAATAGACATAAATTTCCTAATAATGAATTTCTGAAAGTTAGTTTTAAATAATATTCGCAACTGAAAATATTACATAAAAAATACATTATTGTTTGTGACATTCAGAAAGAATGGCCCGAATGAATCCAAACTCGGAGGATGTATAGAACAGTGTACCAGCAATAAGTGACTCGGATTGCAGAGAGATGGCGTACATGTAGACCCAGGAGCGCCCTCTCGTGTGTGACCGGAAAGGTCCGTGTTGCGCCAAGCTCAGTCAGTGAAGAGCTGTCAATACGAAGTGGAAACTGCCAGTATACCTCGTTGACGTCAAAGGACGCAATATCAGCATGTGGGTGAGTTCGAACGGGGCACAATGATCTGTCGCCGGGAAACGGGTTTGTCATACCGTGACATTTCAGCTCTTACAGGGCGTGCTGCTACGACAGTGATGCGTGTGTGGAACCAGTGGATAGAAGAGGGCCGAACGCAGCAACGAGCGGGTACTGGATCACGCAATTTGACCACAGCACGGAATGACCGCCATCTTGTCCGCATGGCCGTAACGGACCATACAGCCTCGTCCACAGCGTTAGCTCGGGTGTGGACCTGTCTGCGTCGGCAGTTCGACGCCGTCTGCTGCGGGCTGGACTGGTGGCACGCATGCCATTGCGTCGGCTTCAATTGTCCAGAAACCACAAACGCCTCAGACTGCAATGGACACGTGAACGCCGTCGCTGGCGTGCTGAGTGGCAAAATGCAGTGTTTTCGGACGAGTTCCGTTTCAACCTGTCCTATAGTAATGGCCGCATACGTGTTAGACGCTACCGTGGTGACAGCAATCTGGCAGCCTTCATTGTGGAGCGGTATAGCGGGTAAACGCCAAATGTGATGGTTTGGGGCGCTATTGTATACAACAAGCGATCTCGACTTCTACGCATTAACGGCAATCTGAACAGCATCCACTACATCAGGGAGATTTTAAAGCCCGAGGTACCGTCTTTCCTTCAGGCGACTCCACATGTCATATTTAAGCAAGACAATGCCCGGGGTTACATGTGGCGAGGAGTGTGCAAGTCTTCTTCAATGAACGACAGGTACCACTGCTTCCCTGGCCTGCACGTTCGCCTGACATGTCGCCCATCGAACATGTCTGGGATATGGTTGGTCGGCGACTTGTTCGTCACGGTCCTCTAGCAACCACTGTTGATGCTTTGTGGACACGCATACAAACCACGTGGAGGGAGATTCCCCCAGGAACATATCCAGGTCCTCTTTGATTCCATGCCACGATGTTTAGGGACTCTGATTGCAGCACGTGGGCGCTTCACACCATACTGAATTCTTAAGGACTTAGATCATGCACAGTTATGTAATCCTAATCAATTGTTTGGTCACGTACCTAATCTGTGGTATCAAGTTAATTTCAATCACATGTATCCTTCTTGGTGTTGCATTTTTCACAAGCGTTAGTGTAAGTTTAAGGCAATTTTTCATGTCAGGATTTGTAGTCGAAGGAGATCATATTGGAGTTCGCAGGCGTCGATATTATACTCATTTTCTGCAGCAAGTTT
Source organism: Clitarchus hookeri (assembly GCA_002778355.1). Taxonomy (NCBI): domain Eukaryota; kingdom Metazoa; phylum Arthropoda; class Insecta; order Phasmatodea; family Phasmatidae; genus Clitarchus; species Clitarchus hookeri. The sequence continues at coordinate 481,203 of NQII01000387.1, read as the reverse complement.
GAAAGTCTGACATTCATAGAATCACTTTTTTTTCCTTTCGTATGTAGGTATACTCCATTGCTAACGAGTGGAAAAATGAACTGTTTTTANCTATTTTTCATGTCAGGATTTGTAGTTGAAGGAGATCATATTGGAGTTCGCAGGCGTCGATATTATACTCATTTTCTGCAGCAAGTTTGAAAGTCTGACATTNCGAAGGAGATCATATTGGAGTTCGCAGGCGTCGATATTATACTCATTTTCTGCAGCAAGTTTGAAAGTCTGACATTCATAGAATCACTTTTTTTTCCTTTCGTATGTAGGTATACTCCATTGCTAACGAGTGGAAAAATGAACTGTTTTTAGAATCTAGCTGTGTATATGAATAAACAATGCTTTAAATACGTTTACCATTTAATTTCATTGAAATTTTTCTTACATGATTTGCAATAAGCAGTGTCATTGTCTTGGGCATTTTTGTGCTTATATTTACGTTGACATACTACGCCGTATGATACTGGTTATGTAAACCCTATATTGTTAACTAGTTCAAGCATATATATATATACGCTTTTGCTCACACATTGCCAGTTAAAAAATTATTGTCTTGTTTTCACATCTCTCTGATTAAATAGTATAGGACATTGCATATTTTATGATATAAAATGTATCTCTGTACTTTGATAGTTCCTATGCGCATCGTGTCTTCCTTACATCAAATACCGTTACACAAGGTAATTACAATCATTTCGTTAGTGTTACGCTCAATCAACATAATTCGGGAAATGTGGCTAGATTTTTGTCTCCTAACAGTACATATTAGTCTATAAAATAATAATCAGAATCTTAAATATGTTGTTTTGAAGACCTACGTTGCTGGCACGCCTTTAATTTTCTGATGTGTGTTTGCCGGTTCTATACGAAGATTAAAATAGCCGCTTTGGGATAGTCTGAATTGTACAAATGGTTTTATTTTGATGTACGACTCTATTATTTCTAAGTGTCTCTGTCTCTCTCTGTCTCTCTCTGTCTCTCCCTTTCTTTCTCTCTGTTTCTCTCTCGCTCTCTCCCTCTCGACAAACGGCAACAGGTATTCGAGTGTTCATAAGGAGGAGCGTTCAGCGACTGGCTCACAAACGCACGCATTCCTCCTCTTCCTGTTTGCGTTTAATTTTGCGCCGAGAGTTCACAAAAGTATTAACTGCCTGTGTTAAAACAGGGAGCAACACGCAAGCGATGACCGGAACTTCACCCCCTCCCCCCACCACCCACAGCTACCAACACACACTCCATACCTTTTCCGTGTGGCAACAGTCCCTCCTGTGCAATCAGTCGAACACTCTTGTCGAGCATCTCTCGGGGGACGTCTATTGTGCACGTCGGCCAAATTGCCTGTTTTTCATTCCGCGCCGAGTGAATCGGAAACGCCGGTTGTCACCCGCGCCACTGTACGCAGTGTTTCCCAAGCAAATGTGAAGATCCTCAGAACTCAATAATGGTTTGTTGTTTTTTTTTTAATGAAAGGGCGAGTGGTTAGGTACTCACGGAGTTATGATCTTGCTGGGATGGCACAGCGCATAATACGTTTTGTTTGCCAGGCGACGGCTACTGGGTTGGAAAATGCGATTCCTATGTTTCGCCGGTGTTGGTGGAAATTTATACATGAATACAGCCATTTGAAAGTTCCACTACAAAATANGCGATTCCTATGTTTCGCCGGTGTTGGTGGAAATTTATACATGAATACAGCCATTTGAAAGTTCCACTACAAAATAATTTTCTTTCTCGCTTGGTAAGACAAGCTTTTTATATATAAAATTTTGTCCATCCCTGTATATATATATATATATACCGGGGATGGACAAAATAATATGAACACCTGACATATACACAATATTTATTTATTAANGCGATTCCTATGTTTCGCCGGTGTTGGTGGAAATTTATACATGAATACAGCCATTTGAAAGTTCCACTACAAAATATTTTTCTTTCTCGCTTGGTAAGACAAGCTTTTTATATATAAAATTTTGTCCATCCCTGTATATATATATATATATATATACCGGGGATGGACAAAATAATATGAACACCTGACATATACACAATATTTATTTATTAATAAGATGTTGATCCACCATTTGCTTTTATAACAGCTGCAATTCTTCGCGGAATAGATTCGTAGAGTGTCTGAATAGTTTCCAACGGAATGTTGTCCCATTCTTGTACCGAAACGTCCACCAATTGCTTCAACGATGTTGGAGATGGAAATCTGCTCCTCACTCTCTGTTCTAAAACTCCCCATAACGGTTCAATTATGTCGAGGTCTGGCCAGGGAAGATGTTTGATGATATTCTGATGCTCCTCAAACCAAGACTGAAACTTTTTGGCTTTGTGTATGGGCGCATTATCATATTGGAATATGGCAGCGTTTGGCAGCAATATGCTAGTCATAGTAAGAACTTCATCATTGAGGATGTCGAGATATTAATTCGCAGTAATCCGGCCAGTGATGTGAATGAGAGGACCAGCTGAATACCACGATATAGCCGCCCAAATCATAACGGAACCTCCCCCCATGCTTGACTGTAGGAAGCAGGCAGTCCGGATCGTAGGCTTCTTTTGGGGCTCTCCATACATAAACCCGGCCGTTTTTAGGAAACAATGTAAACGATGATTCATCGGACCATACCACATTCTTCCAATCATCAAGTGTCCAGGTTTTATGATCGTGGCACCACTTCTTTCGCAGCTTAGCGTTGGCTTCCGTTATAAAGNCTTCAATGAATGTTAGCTTTGTGGAACCCCCGCCGTACTGTTTTTGTCGAAACAGTATTACTCAAGTGAGTATTGAGTTCTGCTGTCACTTTTGTCGCGGTAGTTTTATGTTGTCTGGCCACAATTATTTTTAATGTTCGTTGGTCTCTTTCCGTTAACTTTGGGTTTCGCTCACTATTCCTCTTCGCCGATGATGTTTTACCATGTTTTGTGTATGCTGTCATTATCGTGGATACTGTCGCTCGTGAAACGTTAAACAATTCAGCTGTTTTCGTCACAGACGCTCCCGCTAACCGAGCACCAACGATTTGCCCTCTTTCNATTTCCCCTCTTTCTAAGTCTGAGAGATCACCCACACATTTCACCGATCGCTTGTTTTAACCGTCGCAGAACAAAGCGTATGATACACTGAAATATAACCTACAAGACTTGGCACGTAAACTGTGCAATACATACGCGTCGCATTATTTACACGGAAGCAGTGTTGCCAACATGCAACAAAATGTACTATATTGCGTGGTGTTCATATTATTTTGTCCATCCCCTGTATATATACACACACACTTACGTAAACACACATACAAAATGTTCGACGAAACCAACTAACTTCTCCCATAAAAAGGCTATGAAGCTCAGTTTCAGAGTTACAGTGATGGAACTGCAATGTATACAAATTTCCAAAAACTGTTCTCAGTGAATTTATAGTGCGGATTACTTGGCAATCGTCTCATTGGACCACGTTTCATACAGGGTAATCACAATGCTCACAATCACATTACTACAGACAATTTCCGGAAACCGACTTACCACTCTTATTAGAAGATGTGCCGTTAGCAGTGAGTGCGATGTGGCATGTGGTTGCAGCAGAACGGGGGAACCTCCACACTTCATCGAGGATGTGAATGAATCCTTGAATGCGCCCGCGCAGGCGGATGGGAAGAGGTGGCTCGGTCCCCATGGCCGCCGCTGTCTCCTGACCTCTTCCCACTGGACTTTTTTTATTTCTCCTGAGGTTTCCTGGAGAGTAGGATGTACAGCGGACGGGAACCCGACACACAGGAGGCGGGACCAGTTGGTACGGGCGATCACTGTTGCCACCACTCAACTCCGATATTAACTAGCAGTGATGCAGTGGCAGAACGCCATGGTGTAACGTGTCGTAGTGTGCCTTCGGTGTGGTGGGGCATAGAATTTTCATCGCTGTAATTCGTCGGAAATGGGGCTTCTTCGTAAACTACATGTGATATAAAACGTTTTTGTTGATAATTACCTCTAGAACACCTCACAAGGTTTGTCGGTTTCGTCGCGGAGCATTACATATATATATGCACACGTGGTGGCACGGAATTCGACCTACACTATTTGTGAGGCAATTCCTTATTAAAAATTAATTCTGAAGTATGTGGGAGGCTTCCCAACTAAACTGAATATTAAGCCCTCGAAAATATAATTTTTAAACCGAATTTTTTGAGAAACATAAAAAAAAAAAAAGTGAAATTTAATGTCAGTTTTCCGAACATTGGTTTATGTTGCCGGTAGCTCCCACCCAAAAGTACATTCTCATTAATATGTACCTCCCACCAAATTAAAAAAAAAGGGTAGCCACCCTCTTATTGCATACAACAATTTTACCGGCAGGAGTTATGAACATTTGATGCTGTTTATTAAGGAGTACAACTTAATTAACAAAAACGGCCCTCTTTTTACAACTGCTGGTATGAAACGCACGTAAATCTTCGGCTGCAGCGATGCCGCGCCTGGCAAGTAGGCATTACCACCTACATGCGTCTGAAGTATGCTGCTGTGGCAGACGATGCTACAGGACATTATTAACACTCGCTTTAAACAACGCGTATCATAAATTAATACGCTGCTTGTTTGTTTTTTTGGCGACAGTCTGTGCGTGATCCCCTGTGGGAAGGATATGCATTGTCTACGCACCTGGACCTGTATCGCTGCCGCTTAAAGGTTTGTGTGCATCTTACACGGAAACAGTTGTAAAACTAACCCCTTTTTGTTAACTAGATTATACTGATAAAAAAAACACCATCAAACTTTCATAAATACTGACGATATATAAGTAGTCTGAAACAAGAGGGTGGCTACCCCTATTATATTTATTGCAACGAGAGGTAGTAAAGAGTTGGCTCTTAGGTTAACGACCCCGATGACATAAAATAATGTCCTGAGCATTGTAATGCAATTTACCTTCGTTTCTGATATTTTGGAAAAAATGCTGTTAAAAAAATTGATTTTCAAAGGCTTAAATATATCTCTTAATATTCAGTTTGGTTATACAGTATACAGTGTATTTTCCCCGCTTGGTTTTCAACAAGGAATAACCTCACGAAGTTTATCTGTCTTATTCCGCTCCTATATAATACAACAAATATTACTGGGAATTAGTTGTTGTTAATACATAATGGGACTGGTATGGGCTATATTACAGGCACTACATTTATTCTAAACGACTCTAACAACACTCCTAAGACAGGAAATCTGCAGAAACTCATCGACTGTGTCTCAAGGCACCTTGCATGCCTCGAAAAATACCGAACACGTGTTTAGTAACGTTTAGTGTAAATCCTAAGCACTATTCGTTTAAATAGGATAATACTACATTTTTAGTTTAGTTTTTGTACAACATTTTCTTTGCACTTTATCAACGGTAAACGAGTTACTTTTGATCATGTATCCTTTTGGGACCTGGCAACTTTTTCATCCATACATAAATATCAGAAAAACAAATTCCTCTCTAAGTTATTCAGAGCTGCAAAGTAATTGCTCAGATTAATGTAAAATAGTTTCGTTATTTAATAGTTCTACGTTGCATAATTAACTTTATAGATAACTCCCGAAATAAACTAACATCAGTTCTATCCGCTAAATTCTCTGTAGTTGACATACTGTAGTTTTAGTATTTTCATTTTACCTATGGTCTATCCTCCACTCAAGTGTAAAGTTAACATTGCCATGAAGGTAATAATTATTCAAGTGTCCTTCAATTGGCAGCGTTAAACTGTAAGAAACGTAATATTTTAAGTAGGAAAACACTACCGATAATGTGTTTTGAACACTGCACTTTCAATAAAGAGTAATGCACAGAACTGCCTTGCATTATTTGCCGCCAACAATACTGTAAACTTTAAAGTTAGTATTTTCTTAAAATATGCGCAGTTCCGATGTTTTCAAATGCAGAAGTTTATTTGAGAAGCAAAACACTTGAACGTATGGAAAATCACAGTTAGTATACACGTGGCATCAGAGATGAATCGCAGCATCTGGAGTCAAATGTGCTGCACTCTGTACCACAGAGACTGCGTAATATTACGACTGGTGATATTCCTTGTTCTATTGTGTTACCCCTAAGCCGTGCTGTCACATCCAGCATTACAGCTCTGACGAAAATGGTCGGTGGTGTACAAAATATCTGGCACAAGTTCGCCTGGCGAATTATATTTAATACCATTTCATCACAGTTTAAAGACGGACATTGAGTTTGAACGTTGTTGAGATCGTAGGGCCGGATATATAATAGTCGCCTACACAGTTTCCAGTATTTCAGATCTATTCTGACAGGAGCGAGGGAGGTCCCGAGTTATGTGGCAGTTCATCTGAATGACATACGTAACCTCCAGGGAACCGCTTGGTCTGAGGTATTCTGCGTTTTCAAGACTTAGAAGCGCGGGAGGACTAAGAGCGACATTGTCACGCAAACCAGATGTTTCATCACCTCAATGCGCAAGGCGCCGAACATGCTTGTAATATTTCGTTGACAACACTTCTCTGCGGGACTTTCAGCAGTAACCCCAGCGTTATATCGCTTAGCAGTAAACATAAATGTGAGCATCTTATCGCCATACCAGTTAAATATTATTTCTGAAAATAAGGGACTGTTAATGCTGTCCGAATTCTCTCTTTGATAAGGCAAGAATTCATGGAAGGTGGAACGAGAAAAATAAATTATTAAACAGACGTGAACAGTTTCTTGAAGGAACATTTATTAAATACATGTTAACATTTCATGTCTTTATTTCAGTTTTGATCCCTGCACGTTGTTTGGAAGCCTAGTTAGACGACCGCTTGATCGTTAAGTGCGAGCATATCACTACGTCACTTACGAATGTCGCGATATGTTTGAGAAACTTTCGAAAGTCGCTGGGTGTACCGAATGGAAATTAAATACCTTTTAGAAACCACAGCTGCTGTCACATGACGCGCGATATACGGACTGCGGCTACTGTGGTAAATACTGAAGCCAAGGGCACATAACACTACACAGGGGGAGGGGGGAGTATACTGTTCAACAGGACATCCTGGAAAACGCCTTCTCTGTGCTGCACTTCAGAACGGAAATATGAATACAAGGAATTCGGAAAAAAATTTCATAATTGTCATTAAACAAATACAATTCATTTATTTGACTTCTGGGAGGCCGCAGTGGCTGAGCGGGTAGACTTATCGCCTCCCACCAAGGTGAACCGGGTTTACTCCGGATTTTCACAAGTGGGAAACGTGTCAGACGATGTCGCTAGTCGGCGGGTTTTTTCGGGGATCTCCAGTTTCCCCTCTGCCCCTTCTTTCGGGCGCTGCTCCATACTCACCTCGATTCGCCCTCATCAGCTCTCAAGATCTCGATGTTAAGAGCCGCCCAAATATCTTCACTCACTCACTCACTCACTTCATTGACTTCAGCCTCTGGGAGCTAATATCAACATTTACAGCCAAATGCGTGTCTTTATAACTTAGCTATTGCCATGCATGCAGAACAATTAACAAAAATTTTTCGTGTAAATAGCACTTGATTGTTTTGTACAACCGAGATATTCTGAACAAACCATTATTGTTAATGCCTGTCTGCTCTTATTCGAAAAACACTGCATAAAGGCATCGCAGAGAAATTCATAGACAAGTATACGCCACTTATCTTCAAATGATTTAACGCACCGATTTGCGGAACATATTTTACAATCCTTGTTCTACATTTGAGAAAAAACTAAACAGCGATATTGTGTGCAAATTAAATTTTATGCGAACTAATTTAGAGAGATTACGAAAGGAAGAAAACATTCTGATATACACGAGATATCAATCCGAGCGACTTTACGTTTCAGAACATAAATTCAATCGGAATTTAAAGTCTTATATCTAGAAATTCTTATTTTAATTTATATGTGTATTTAATGTGACAGAAAACTTTTAGCTTAAGTGCCGTCTTCTTTCCAGTAAATTAATTTGTTGTAAGAATAGCTGTGAACGTGGCTTTGTTGATTTATATCCTGTGAGTGCTAACTTGACCCTTACGAGCCCACAGAGCACGTGGACACACATAGTTAACTTATTATTATTATTAAGTGAAATGAATGTCTGAATTATAGAATCATAGTCTTAAAGGTTGATTAAAAAACCGATTTAGAGAATACAGTTTACGTTCTGATAACAAAAATGACCCCATATTGTTGCAGGTGGTTACAGGAGAAGTGCGAAGAGACGGCGATCTATTGAACAGACGTTTGGGAGCTGAAACGACACCAGTTTCAATGGAAGGAGAGTGCGCTGAAATACTTACTGTGCAGTAACTTAGTACTACTCGAAAGTGGACGCTGTTTAATACGTGTGCAACAACACGGTTGACGCAAACATCAACTGAATATGAGCTGTTACAGGGATTGCTAATAAAATCGTTATTGGGTTAAAAAAAAAAAAATTACCTATAACAGAATATTTTGTAGTTACACGAGGATAACTTTATTTTCCACCCAGATACTCAGCGTGGTGTAGTTTTAAGCAAGTGACAAAAAANTTGTAGTTACACGAGGATAACTTTATTTTCCACCCAGATACTCAGCGTGGTGTAGTTTTAAGCAAGTGACAAAAAAGACAAGAGATAAAGCAAGAGAATTAAAAGAAAAAAAAGAGTAATTTAAACTTTAAAATGAACCAGAATTTCAGGAAAGAGAAAATAATACGAGCAGCGTAATTCGATAAGCGGGAAATAAATTATGGCTATCAAAACAGCCCATCACGAGGGTAATATTTCTAACCTATCTGGAAGAGCAGAACTTCAGTGTTTAGGGAGGTTGTTTTTTTTTTTTATAAAAAAACAATTACCGCAATGTGTCATGTGGCGGGATTAAAAATAATTTAGGCCGTAGATATTAGTCGGCTGGCTTTTCTTCGCATTACTTTGTAACGGTGTTGTGATAAATGTTTTACNTTGTAGTTACACGAGGATAACTTTATTTTCCACCCAGATACTCAGCGTGGTGTAGTTTTAAGCAAGTGACAAAAAAAGACAAGAGATAAAGCAAGAGAATTAAAAGAAAAAAAAAAGAGTAATTTAAACTTTAAAATGAACCAGAATTTCAGGAAAGAGAAAATAATACGAGCAGCGTAATTCGATAAGCGGGAAATAAATTATGGCTATCAAAACAGCCCATCACGAGGGTAATATTTCTAACCTATCTGGAAGAGCAGAACTTCAGTATTTGGGAAGGTTGTTTTTTTTTTAATAAAAAACAATTACCGCAATGTGTCATGTGGCGGGATTAAAAACAATTTAGGCCGTAGATATTAGTCGGCTGGCTTTTCTTCGCATTACTTTGTAACGGTGTTGTGATAAATGTTTTACNTAATTTAGGCCGTAGATATTAGTCGGCTGGCTTTTCTTCGCATTACTTTGTAACGGTGTTGTGATAAATGTTTTACTTCAGGCATAAAACACTCTGTTGCTTCTAGAATGTCGCAGATGGTGTAAACCTGTCCGTGTTAGTGTTCGAGAACGAGTAAAGACATGCCAATATTTGTTGTTAGTAAGTCGGATCGATAGTAACTGCTCTTATAACAACTGTAAACTGACTTAACGTATGTTAAAAAAATTTTGTCGTCCAGAGGCAAAACATTAAAAACCGTAATAGCTATTTACTTGTTTTGTTAATTATTTTTTTCATTGACCCATTTATTTTACAGTCGCTATTGAACCAGAGCACACTGACACCTTAATATCTTCAATATAAAACTTGCACCTCACGTATGTCGTACAAACAGTTTTGTTTGACTGTTGTTAAAGACACTAGTCGTGGACAACAAAGTGCCTTACTGGAAACCAGAAGAAAATATATTCTCAAAATCGCAAGTATATTTGATGTCAGACTTAACGTAAGTTTGTACGTTATTTCTGGAGAACGTTTTATGCATAAAAATTGGCTTAGTTGTGGTAATTGAAACTGATGTAGTTAATAATATAGGTGCTTTGTGTAATTATGTTGATAACATTAAATTATATTTAAAACTAATAGTGCCAATTATTATTTTTTTTTCACAGAAATACAAATGTTAATAAATTTTTCCTATTCCTAAAATTTTACAGTTCTTCAAAACTATTTACAGTATACAAGGACGGAATTATTACACGTGTTGGCGCACTACTAACCACAAGAAAAATGCTTTCATAAAACGATCATTAATTACATTACAAATTTGGGAAAATAACATTTGCCTTTGTTTGGTTATCTCACCTGCAGTAGAACAAACACTAAGGAGACGAGGGTGGAGTTAAAAATGGAATCCGACTGCTTTCCGGCGACCAATGATCAGGCTGAATAATGGCCTAGGTGAAACTGACTAAGGCGGATAAGAGACGGACGTTGATGGATTNGGGGGGGGGGGGGGGGAGAATAACCGGAAGCACCACGCAGGCACGCATGGAAAGCATAGTTGCCTCCCCCACATACTGGCACATTCACACTCATTTGACAGGGGAGGAACATCGGCAAACAAACAGCTGACAACTGAAATTAACAGCTGCCTAGGCAACATATAACCGAAGTTTTACTTGATAGTGCTAACGAAATACTAAACAATTGTCACCCAAATAATTTGGTCCAGCTCAGATTTCGTTGAAGCAACAGACCGCTTGATTCTATTCATCTCTGCAGGTTGTTGGCACAACAAATTCAGTTCTGTAGGTCATTTATTTCCAGTCTGTGTAGTTGACAAGATCTATATACCTCGCGCTCTGGAATACGTGGGTTCGATATCTCGATCGGCTGCACCAGGCCTAGTTTATCCATTGTGGTTGCCATCCCGTCCTCACTCAAAACAATTGTTGCGCCATTCGAGTTCAGTGCGTGTCTGGGGATCGAGATGAACTTTATTACGAACCGCCGATAATGACGGTCCTAAGGCATGATTCAAGATCAGAGTATTATTTATAGTAATACAAAATATATTTGTTTACCAGAAATAAGTTATTAAGACTTAAAATTTAATTTCAAAATTCAATTATTGTCTTGAATATTGTTTGGTTTTTTACATCGTGCCGTAGCACAAATAGCATACATACAAATGAGTTAAAAATTAATATATTTTGCCAAGAAAATATACATAAAGCCACATATAGCACCCTAGATATTCTTGATATTATTCTTGACAAGTAGACAAAATTTATAACAATTCTTATCTTCCTTAATTCAACTAAAATGATAAAAAATATTTGCTCTCAAGAATTAGAATAATATAATCTGAATAATATTTATTGTTAAAGGATTTATAAACTCAAAAACAATTAAAGCCATTAATTGACGAGGATTACTATTGGAGCATTAGAAAGGAGAACAGCTGCATGATCCCAGTAAAGCCTCCTTTTCATAAAACCAACGCATTATAAGATATTATTAACAAATACTTTATAAAAGATTGAGATTTCGGCAGATGCTAACGACCCGTGAAAGCTCCTACCGAATTAAAATCTACTGAATGAGCACAATTAGAAACGTATTAAAACACAACAACACAAGATTTTAGTTATAACCGAAACCATATTCGGACTGGCGAAAGAAACCACAATTTGGGGGCGGGGGGGGGGCCTTTCCATTGCTACTTACCCCACTAAAAACGCAAGTACCCCACGCCAACACGCCAAACACTAAAACCTTTCAAATAGCCCATCTAACACACAAACTTTGTCCGCGACTCACCGTGTTAGTTGCCCTAACGCTCGGCGGCTCAGGCGACGACACACATTACAAGGAGCCCCATCACGGCAATCTAATTAATCGTAGAAAACTTCAGACAACACGGTCAGCAGACGGCAGGGCGTAGAATACTAGGAGCGCGAATTTTTGTTCTAACTACCCGATTGCTAAGTGATAAGTTTACGTTTGGGGTAAGGACGGGAGCTTGGTGCATCTCAGGGCTAGGCCCCATACGCCTACAGGAGAGGGAATTGCATGCAAAGGAGGCGTGCATCGCGGCAGAGAGGGATCCGAGGCGTGCCACGACTTAAATAAACTAGCTAAATAAAACAAAATTATGACGCACGAGTAGAGAGGAAATCAAGGGTTGGAGAACGGGTCAAATAGGAAGGGGAGCCGATCCGTGCAAAGAGTATACAACCTCGTCGTGTAGGAACCAAAGAGGATGACGAGCGCTAGCGTCGCAACGTACTGTTATGAAGTAATCTCGCCTTACCTGGACGGCCTGCCTGATCACGCCTTCAAACATTGAACCTGGGCACGAGCGTGATTGCAGTAGTACCTTGTGAAAGGCAGTTGCAGAAACCCCCTCCACTGGGCCAGTAAACGGGGCCGAAAATATTAAACAACGTGCCCAGCTAACACTGGGAGCGGCGTCTTTAGTCATCGGGGCAGCGGACCAAGAAGACGTGGGGATGGGTGTGTCCGGCCGTCGTTAACCACCTCCCAGAATCAGCGTCCGGCAACACTAACAAGGTGGGGACTTTTACAATATACCAACGTGGCTCTCAGTAAGGTAGTGGATGTATTTAAATTAACAATGCTTCCTCGACCTTATAATATTTTATGTAATCTCCAGATGTTTTATTATATATCCATACAGTAACCTATAGATTTATATATTTATTTACCCACATGCTATACCTTCATGAGATCCCCCCCCCCCTAACGTAACGAGTACGGTTTGACCAAAATATAAACAAAGTATAACCATACTTAAAACCAAACAGATGCATCGTGACATCGCAAAATGAGAGACAATCACAAAAAGTGTTTTATCCTGATTCTAGAATACATTTTTATTAACGGAGGTTCACCAATTTTAACCTGGAACTCAGATGTAATTGGAGATCAAGTAGGAACCGCAATCTTAGTCTCGTTCAGGGCGGTTACTGGTGCAATTGGTCCTTCGCATGAGTTCTTCACTAAAGAGCGCGTGATACATATTACTGGTTAACAAAATAAAAATCGACATGTTATAATGCCAACATAGAGGGCAATGCTATCTACTGGCAGTGGCCAACTCTGTGAGCAAATTCTTCTTTCAAGCATAGATATGTGCACTCCACTGCCTCACTGCGGCGCGAAATAAAATGCTAAGTGAACGTGTTTAAAAAACGAGATGTTCAGACAAAAGTTTTTTAATACTATTCTTAAACATTGATTTTTTCACTAAACTATTCTACGTTTGACCTGCTGGCAGCAGTCAAAAGGAATTTCGCTAGCTGCTTGAAAGCGTATTCAACTCTCGCTTGACGCCTGAATGCTGGGCGGGAATATACTCTTCATTAATCTCATGACCACTACTTTCACATCTCTCACTTTCTGTGGTGCGTGACGCTTAAGGCGTTCATCTAACTGGAGTTATATATTTTTTTCGGCATTTGAGGCTTAGAAGCAAGGAAGTGATAAGATCTGCATTGCTACACTTACTAAGTGCCCCATCGCCGCAACGCCTAAGGCTCTGAACTGGCGTGCGGTATTCCAGTCGTGTTACCCTTTACCTACGGGACTTTAAGCGGTGACACTGTCATTTTGTGGGTTGAAAGTTTGTAGCAATGTACAGTGCATGATCCTATCGTGGTTTCGCTCGTGTCCGGCTGGTAGGCCATCAAAAAACATTGGTCTGTATAAGCCGTTTTCAATGATGTTGGAGGGGGCTGAAAATAATATTTGTAGCATTCATCGCAACTTGAAAGTATTATACTGTCCGTGTCTGCGGTTTCTTTACATATTGAAGACGCGTTTGATAGTTTATTTAAAAAAAAAATACCATATTTCAAATATGCTGCAACAGTATTCAAATGCCAGGAAGGAGATCGATGTACGAGACTTTGTGGCGAGGTGGTCAAACAAATGTAAATTACTTTTAGTTAGTATAGACATTCTTAGGCTATGTGTACTACTTACCGATATATTAATAGCCAATAACAATCATCAATAAACTACATTTGCGATTGCTGTTCAGTGTTCACTCAAAGTTTACAGTTTTAGCGTCCGGCCATGGCACTTACTATTCAATCACCGCACGTTTCGGATTTGAAAACCAATATCAGTGCGAGGTCTGTAGCTACATTGCGTGAATGAGTTTCTGTTGCAAATGGCCCGGAAAAAAAAAACCAATTTTTTCACCACCAGCCCAACGTTAGAACCTTTTTTCAGAATAGAATTTCTATCGGTTTCAAATTTATTTCTGAGAAACCCCAATGAATTAATGCACTTAGAAACGAAGTTAATTTACAGAAGTAAGCGCTTTTTAGCAAAATAGTGTTCAATTTGTTACTGATATGCTTAAACTTTTTTAAAACAGAATCGAATTTCTTAGGTATTAACAAACTTTTTTTCTACGAATATTTTCTTGAATATGTTATGGCAAACCTTTTATACGTTGCTATCACCACTTCAGCTGGTACTTATTCCTTGGGTTTACACACAACGTTAAGCAACTATTACTTACATTGGTCTTCTGTAATGTGTTTGGTTCACCTCCGTCCGGTCACAGCTAGCGATTATGTTTCTGGAGCTGCAGGACATTCTTTGTAATAATATATTTACTTTCGCAAGTCAAGAAAAGTATTTTATTTATAAAGCTTTCAAGTTGGTACTGCTACATCTATACACTAATGTGCAAACTACTGATACAATGTCACTAGTCTAAACAATATTTGTACTAATACGGGGCAAATTTCACTACTTACGCGTCTGCTTGAACCAAGGGTTTCCTTAGGACATGAAACAAGGGGAAACTTCAATATTGAAGTGTTTGAAACGTGCGTTGCTTGCGTTTTAACTTCCCAAGTGTACTTTAATGGGCTGCACAGGAAAAAAATAGGCAAATTATATTGCCACTCCCGTAGCACAAAATTGTACACTAAGAAATCTCACACAGGTGTAAAACTGTATTTGTGATTATTTAAGAAAAATTTTTGGTAGTTGGCACAAAATTTATTTCTGTATTTGTTTTATTCACTTCAATTATTACGTTCTGTATAACCTGTTCGAGAGTGACTGAAGAGTGAAGAAGATATCTGTGCGGCTCTTAACATCGAGGTCTTGAGAGCCGGTGAGGGTGAAACGAGGTGAGTATGGAGCAGCGCCGGAACGCAAGGGCGGGGAAAGGGGAGATCCTCGAGAAAACCCGCCGACCAGTGGCATCCGGGGACGGCCACGCCAGGAACCGAACCCGGTTGCCTTGGTGGGAGGCGAGTAGTCTAACCACTAGAGCACCGTGGCCCCCTAACCTGTCAGAGAGACGTAATAGCTGTGACTCCTATAATATTCATAACGCGATGTGTCATTGGTCGTATTTACATTAACTGGCGATTTTCTGCAGGTTAGGAGAAAGATTTTTGGTAGTTAAGCGCAGAAAAATATATTAACAACATAAGAAAAATGCTTAAAACTGTATAAAAATAGATGGATTCAAAAATATTTTCGTTAATTTTTAAAAACCTTAGAGGAGTTTACGTTCATAAAATGGCAAACAATAATAAAAGTCATACTTTTTTTTAAAAATTAAATGTGGAGTACTTTTTATTTACCAGTAATACAACTTTGATAACTAAGGTGCGAAATAATTACAGGTTTCTTGCTTATTTTACTTAGAGACAGTTATTTTTAAACCACAACTATGCCTTTTTGACAATATGCGTTACGCTGGAGAACAATCGTAAATTCTGATCTACTGCCAGGTAATTAAAACCTAATTAGTGCAGTACAATTTTAAAATTATTAGTAGATTATAGCCGTTTACAATTACCAGATAACGTGTGGATGAAATTTAGCAATTACATTTGAAGGCATTTGTGAAGTGAAAATGTGCTACAATAAGAAACATATGGTTATTTCATTGAAAAGAAAGATATGACATATAAATGAAAAACAACATGGCGGCGAGACCGAGCCATACCTAGAACGATGCCGTAGAAGTACACAATAAATAACGTATTTTACCCACTGCAAAAATGGAAGAGAGGTCAACCGCATACTAAAAAAGCCACGAGCGTATTCAGTCGCAGAAATACCAGCAGTATCAAGTGGGAAATAGAACTGAATTACGGCTGTGAGTGGACAGCGCGAATTATACTCACCCCCGCGCCATTTTGGCAAAGTTATAAATTCCGGAGAAGCGCCCAGACTGGAGAATGGATATTTGAGAACGCGGCTGGAAGCAGTAAACACTGTTAAGCGGTGAGATACTGTAAAAAATTAAAAAAACATTTGCCGCACGGTGTAGCACTCGCAGGGAACCCCACCACTCCATGGCAGTCACCTACCACTCACTCCCTTACTTCCATTCCACTCATTTAAGCAAAATGAGTATCACCAAAAACTTTCAAGCAGCAGAGTTTAAATAGCAGAGTACATATAAATAACACAGTCGCAAAAAATTGCGACAATTCAACCTTCCCCTGATATGAATTGTAATACAATAAAATTTACCCCAAAATTGTGAGAAATGATTAAACAAACTGTAAGTTTTATTGTCTTTTATCTCCCGGCTTATTTTTTTATACATTTTTTTCATAAACTGCTTATATCATAATTACATGTATTATAAAAAAAACAGCCAATCAGGCTTTTAAATATGTTACAATTATAATTTTTTTATGAAAATTACCGGAAGTTACATTTAATAATGGACTCCCATAGCAATACAAACTTAGTCCAAATATTATAAAATTGGGAAATTAGAGAGTATATAAAAGAAACCTTATCTTAAAATTTTCCCTTTACATGCTCTATAAAATGCCCTCATCAAACATGGCAGGATATGGCTTCTAACCAAGCAATATTGTTCTCATCGTGAGGTTCCTTCTTATCAATTCTCTCTCCCAAGACGAAAGACAACTCCTTTTAGAGTCGGGAAATACGTTGACCGGGGTGCTGAGAAACATCCCAGATTATTTCGTTGTGGTTCGAGTCCAGTAACATTCAGATCTTGATGACGTCGAAGGTAGCGTCGGGCGGTTGCTAGACGCCATCCATACACGTTGGAAGGAGGCGTGGCATCGGCGGGGGAGGGGTGGGGACAGCCTCAAGCCTCCACGCCGACAGTCAGCGCTCGCCTGCCAAGCCACGCACACGCATCAGCTCCAACGTCCACGACGACTTACGTCTAACGGACCACCAACAAGGTACGCCTCAGCTCCCTCTTCTATCTATCCCCGAGTTAGGACGTGCTATTTCCTGCGCTGGTATGAATGCTGGATCTACGGTGTACCAGCGCCGTTAAAAGTTTACGAGGTAAATAAAAGTAAGAATTAAATTTAGAATAATGTAAGTGCAGAAACTGTTACTTAGTTTATTTTGAACGGACGCCAATTACTATGCAGTCTCGATAAACATGTTCACGACGGACATGGCAATAAATTGGCGTAATACTATATATTATAAATATTTAACATATCATACTTTTAAGTGGGCGAGGAAAACATATTTTTATTATAAGTTTTTATACTTCCAGAGTCATTAAAGTATAAATCCAAAAAAAATTCTTCGTTNAGGAAAACATATTTTTATTATAAGTTTTTATACTTCCAGAGTCATTAAAGTATAAATCCAAAAAAAATTCTTCGTTTTCACGCCATCTTCCCGAGGAATACTTTTATTTAACTTTTTATTATTTAAAATACTTATTATATCTTAACAAGTTGGGCATATTTAACATAGATATAGGCTATTCACGATTAACTAAGTCCTATTACAATCCCTGCTTAAGCTACACTTGTACGCACAACGCGTATACTTCAGTACATATGTAAAATTAACATTGCCATGGGCCATATAACCTTATCCATGCGTTATTTGAAAAAAATTATGAAATTATTAGAAAATTAAGTATTTTACCAATTTGTTCATTCTGACACTACATGTATTAAAAGAGCCGAAGGCAAAATAAACAATTTCAGTATTCACAAATGCTTGCCTAACACTTTCACTTCAACGTAAAGACATTGACCTACTTTCCCTCCGTCGTTACCAACTTAACAGAACGACAATTGGTCAGTGTGGTCGTTAAAATACGTGCATGTAGGGACAAATACATTTTTAAAAGATTTATTTTAAAAGTGCTCACTTTACTGTGAATTTATTTTTTTTATAATACGATTATCATTTTCTAGGCATTAACTTCATCTGTAGAGTTTTTACCAATTTTTAATCTCTATAACTTTATTGATGTTACGTATTTGCCTGGCAGTCTTAAAATAGTTCTCAAAAACAGATGATTTTAAATTTACAGTGGTTAATTAATTAAAAATGTTCAACGAGCGGTGTTGTGGCATGTTCAGCATGCCGCCAGCGGGCTGTCTGTTAGACATATCTGTTGCGTGGGAAAACTGAAGCTGGGACGGCTGGCTAATGAGATGGCAAACAGGCGACAGACATTTCCACTTGATCACCGTCGCGGGGGCAGCACTGGCTCAACGTACACACGCGACATCACGTTCGTCTGACGACTGTGAGACGCCTTCTAGCGGCAATACGACGAAGCTCTTCGCGTTCTGCTTTACGAAGAGCCTACTTGTCTTGGATAGGTGCTTATGCCGCCTTCGTGAGGCGGAAACTAGCCGTAGAGTGAGTGAGTGAGTGAGTGAGTGAGTGAGTGAGTGAGTGAGTGAGTGAGTGAGTGAGTGAGTGAGTGAGTGAGTGTGAGAGAGTGTGAGAGAGTGTGAGAGAGTGTGAGAGAGAGTGTGAGTGAGTGAGTGAGTGAGTGAGTGAGTGAGTGAGTGAGTGAGTGAGTGAGTGAGTGAGTGAGTGAGTGAGTGAGTGAGTGAGTGAGTGAGTGAGTGAGTGAGTGAGTGAGTGAGTGAGTGAGTGAGTGTGAGAGAGTGTGTGAGAGAGTGTGAGAGAGTGTGTGTGAGAGAGAGAGAGAGTGAGTGAGAGGAGAGATTTGGGCGGCTCTTAAGATCGAGGTCTTCAGAGCCGATGAGGGTGAAGCGAGGTGAGGTGTGGAGCAGCGCCGGAATGCAAAGGGAGGGGGGAACGGGAGATCCCCGAGAAAACCCGCCGACCAACGGGCACCGTCTGGCACGATCCCCACATGCGGAAATCTGGGGTGACCCCGCCGGGAATCGACGACCCCGGCCTTGGTGGGAGGCAAGTAGTCTAACCACTACACCACCGTGGCCTCTTAGGGTGAAGAGAGACTCAGCGTAATCAACACTTGAGCTGAAATGTCCACCACTGTATTTGTGACACGGGTGCTGATAGTACAGTAGCTAAACACTACGAATGCTGTGTTTTGCGAACTAAGCTGCCATCTTGGCGGCCAGTACTATTACGTAATACGCAGTAAATGCGAATTTTTAACTAGTAGTTTATCATAAAGCGAGTAAAAATTGAATTAAGTTTGGAGACGAAGATGAAGAATTTTAATGTAATTACTATTCACTTGATATTGAAGCATAGTACTGATTATTAGTTCGAAATTGGCGCACATACCACGGATATGGTGATGGACGTTTCAGCAGTCGGTTGTTGAGTATTCTAAGAAAAAGAGACCGCGCCATTGTTTTATCAGTGTACGCATATCTCCTCTCTGGCGATGCCACGTGAACATAATTCTGTCTGGAGCTAACAGCATCCAATCTATACGAACGTTTATCCCGATAAAAAAAAAGATCGTTTGTGTAGCAATCTGTAAATTCACGCCAAGTAGTCTGTCTATTCCTTCGTGTATAAAAGTCGATACAAACAGTCTGTAACAGACGGAAATTTTTTTTAAATGAATAAACATGGTGGAAACTGACAATATTCCCCCGCACCTCAAGTGCAAGCAGTAACTTTTCACTATATCACGTATTAAATCCGATTAATAATTGCATATCATTTTCGGATATTATATTTTTGTTTCGTGTCCAAATCCCGCTTCATAGAGCAAAGTTCGAATACCAGAAATAATTTTTTCTCAACACCACGTCACAAACCTTAAATAAACATAAAAGAAAAATGATCAAATTCATGAATATTTGTGTAAATTCACCGAAAGTATCGTGAAGATAACGCATGCGTTACTAAGAAATGAAATTATTTGTAACTTAGTAAGTTATCTGGATTATTGTTAACGGCTTTTTAAAAATGGGCAATTCAACCTATCTAGTAGCGTGGATTAAGAGGACTTGGAACATTTTCAATAATATACCCTCTTGCGCAGACATTACAAAACATATTTTCAGAAACTAAGAGAATCTCGTCTAATCTTACGTTTCTTCTGTTTACATCAATTCATTTCAGATATTTCAATTACTTTCCATCTCTTCGGAAAATCAAAGAATGTTAGCATACCTCCGTCAAGCACAAAGCCATATTTTGCATACATCTGCATTTCGCACAACCTGAAAATAAATTTACGCAAGCAAGCGAACTCGTGCACTCGCCTGTATGGGTTCCACACGAACTCGGTTGTAAAGCCACAAGATTTACACTACTGCAGTCAGTCATCCGAACGCAGGTTACGAGGGACGGGCATTTTCCAAGCAGCAATTGCCATTATCTGTTTTGGCACTTTTGTGAAGGGTTTTTGCTTCTTCCATAATTTTACTGCGCGTAATTTTAGGTGCATTATTCAAATCACATTCGGCTGTGCTCGAATGTTGTGCTCTGTCACTGAACTTTCTCTCCTCCTTTTCTCTACGCCGAGATTTAAGGTCTCCTTTCTTTTATTGTCATTCGGTTTCTTGTTTTAAAATTTTAAGTCCGTTAAAAGATTTTAATGAGAAAATTTCTTTTTGGCTGCTTGTTACAATTGCTGCCTTTCGTTTGTTAGAAACATTGGCAAAATTATGTATTTTTATATTTAAAAAAAAGTGCTGCAGCTTGTGTTTGGATGTACCGGATGTTCACGAACAAGTGACAATAAACACCAGAGTGTGGTAGACAAGTACAAATTGAGCATATTTCATCAGGGAACCAATAGTCTAACGTCCATAGTTAACCCGCTAATGTCAGTGGCAATGGGCAGGGGCTGGTAGTCAATCGCATAACAACGCTACAGGGAGTGCAATGAAATGACACTTTATTTACACATTTGCGCTGAAGGCATGGGGACAGAGTGGCTGTTAGATGTTTCTGTCCAAACTGTCCCCCACCGTCGGCCGCAAAGGCGATGCAGCGCTGAAGCATGTTGCGACGCCCATGTGCAGAGGTTTCCGGCGTAATGAGCTCATCCCTCGTGTCAAGTGGCGTGGCGTACACCATCGGTTTGATGTGGCCACACAGCCAGAAGTCAGGTGGTGTGAGGTCAGGTGAGCGCAGTGGCCATGCTACGAGGCCTCCCCTACCTACCCACCGGGTCGGGAAGTGCATGACGAGGTGCCGGCGAACCGAAGTGGCGAAACGAGGCTGGGCCCCGTCCTGCTGAAACCACATCGCCTAACGAGCATCTAAAGGAACTTGCTCCAAGTATTCCGGTAACACATCCTGCGGGAACTGTAGATACGTAGCCCCTCCGAGACTGCGACCGTGCGGTACTGAGCGGTGTTATCAGACACGCAGACCTGCGCACAGGCTGGTTACAATGCCGCGTACACAAGGTTGCCTACCCGCCCCTGCACGTTGCCACTGCCATTAGCAGGTTAACTATGGACGTTAAGCTATTGGTTCCTTGATGAAATATGCTCCATTTGTACTTATATACCCCACTCTGGTGTTTATTGTCATATTTTCGTGAACATACAGTATTTTTATTGAAGTTATTAACCAGTCATGTGTATATTATTTATTCATTAATTAAGAGCAAGGGAATGAAAACTAAGAGAGTGTACGTCAAATTTTGGAATAGACTGTAGCACATGTGTGTAGCTTGAGCAATATTTACGCAATAAATAAGCATTTTTTTTTTACATTTCTGGATAGTTGAGAGTATGAGAGTTACACCACTCTTGCACGAAGGCATGCAACTGTTAAGAGAATTACGTTGATAACATGCACGAGAAGAAAGCAATCGTAGCGGAAGTAAAGAGATAATATAAACGTTTTCTCAATGTCACGGACTTAGAAAAAATTTCGCGCAGCTGCTATCTCCCAAGGCTAAAACTTTGAACGCGGCATCGCACAGTAGATTTAGTGTGCTAACGCGACCGCCGGTGTTGAGGTTATGTTACAGCAAAATGAGAACAGCTGAACCGATTTCGTTCAAACAAACTTTATTGTCATTCATGCATTATACACAATCTCTGCATGATCAAGAACATGCAAATTTCCCATTTTACCAATTAGCTTCCTGTAAATCCATACTTCATCTCCAAGCTCCAACTTAATCTTTTTACGGCAAAACAGAACAGGCAATGAATAAATACTAATTACAGCAGTTTGATTAACAACCCTTTTGGACTTTTGTTTTTATTCGTAAGCGTCATAATGCTGGTAACCCGACGTTTACGGGTTTGGCTGATATGGATACACGTGATATAATTTATTGAAAGACAGTGCCAGTACATGAAAGTGGTGTTAATCAAACTGAAGTAATTAGTATCCATACATCGCCTGTTCTGTTTTCCAGAAAGAAGATGAAGTTGGAGCTTGGAGATGAAATATGGATTTATAGGAAGGTGATAGGTAATATTGGAAATTTGCATGTTCTTGGTCAAGTAGGGCTTGTGTACAATAAAGTTTGTTTGAACGAAACCGGTTCAGTGGTTGTAAGACGGGAGCGGTGCGAATTTTGCCTCCACTGATTACCCGATAATAACAGAGGTAAAATAAATGTCATTATCTGAGCATGTATTATTTATCATTCAGACCTCTGACGAGAGACTAACAACATGTAAAACAGTTTGCTAGTTGGAGTTTCAGTTAGAGAAAAGCACTATTAAAATAAAACCACTGCTTCAACGTGTCTCTTTCTTGAAATTTCGAGCTTTTCTATTAATTGTACGGTCTCTGAAAGCTGGAAGTCTGACGCATTAAACCACGTAGTTTAAGAAATATACTTAGAACACTTTAGTAGTAAATAACGTGCATAGTGTATTCGCGGTTTCTTCGCACTTTTTGAATCAAAACATTGAAAAATCTCCCATGTATGACGCGTTTAGTTATTTCCATGTATCACAACCGTTTTGTACTTCTGTTAACATAAAAGTATCTTATTTTTCGTAAAATTANAAATAACGTGCATAGTGTATTCGCGGTTTCTTCGCACTTTTTGAATCAAAACATTGAAAAATCTCCCATGTATGACGTGTTTAGTTATTTCCATGTATCACAGACGTTTTGTACTTCTGTTAACATTAAAGTATCTTATTTTTCGTAAGATTAACCTATATTTAATTATTAAATCATAATATTTCGTTTATAACAAATAAGAATAAGAACAGTGAGGAAACATGTGTGTTGGTAGCGCCTGGTGAAGAAATAGTTCTCACGCAAAATATTATTACACCCGAGTGCGCACGAATTCGGTGCGTTGTCCTTCGGTGTAACGTCCTAGACTTAGTTAAGCTTAGTTCGCACGAGGCGGAGGAATATCCTGGAAATAAAACTTTTGCAAGGCTTCAGAAAAGTGTGAAGTAACCGTGAATGGACCAGAATCCTCGTGTGGATGCTGCGACGTTCAGAAACGAGGTGCGTTTTCCTACTACCGTGTTATTCCGTACCATGTTTATTCAACCCCTGCCCCTCCCTCCAAACCCAATCGTAAATTGATTTGACGCCATCAATTGCGTGGGCTGGCTGGGAATGACAGGTCCGTCCCTCGGCGGCACCGAGCCACTCGTCATCTCGCCCGCGCAGGCCCTGGCAAAGACGGGAACTACGCGCGGGCGTTATTNGCGGCACCGAGCCACTCGTCATCTCGCCCGCGCAGGCCCTGGCAAAGACGGGAACTACGCGCGGGCGTTATTTACACGCACGCACGCACGCGGCGTCGGCAGGCGTCGGCAGGCGTCCAAGTCGCTCGTCGCCGAGGCAACTGTTGTCTCGGTAAGTTATGTGTTGACCAAAGTTGGTTCGCGAACTTGACGGGGGAGAGGGGGGAGAGTTCGCGAGTCGGGAACTTGTACGAGTGCGCCATTCACCAAGGAGGGAGCGTGGCTGAGACAAGACACTCCTGGTGATGTATAGCTGCACGTTTCACAGCGCGCGCGCGCGTGATTTACTGCCGATTTGCGCGCACCGGAAGGCGAGACAAGCGCGCGCAGGTGCAGTGGAATAGGTCGGGTTCACATTTACTCCGCTTGTCTGTGCGCGCCGAGGGTACAGCACGCAAGCGATTCTTCGTCTTGCAGCTGTGAAAGTTCTTCTCCCGGTATTCTGTTACACGACATGAAAGCAGAATGCTTGGCCAAGAACTGGAAATCGCACGGCGTAGAGTGTTAATCACGTTTTGAACAGGGGCCGCGGTGGTGTAGTGGCCAGACTACTCGCCTCCCACCAAGGCGAACCGGGTTCAATCCCCGGACGGATCACTCCGGATTTTCACAATTGGGAATCGTGCCGGTCGGCGGGTTTTCTCGGGGATCTCCCGTTTCCCCACCCCTTCATTCCGACGCTGCTTCATACTCACATCACTTCATCGTCTTCGGCTCTCAAGACATCTATGTTGAGAAGCCTAAATCTCGTCACTCACTCATCTTTTAAACCTGCAGTCATGCTACAAAATTTTAATTCCTCTGAATATTATTATTATCAGCTATACATATATATTCTTCTTGGTATACTTCGTCAACAATTAGTAACGGATATTTTTACTGTTTTTGCATACTCAGACTTCCTCGCACTGTAATCTGACGTCGTAAGAACTACGTAATGCATTTCTGATCTCATTCGATGAACAAGTAACAGCCAAGCGAAAAAGGAATTACATATTAATGACTTGGAAGTTTTTTAAATGGTGAGATAGTTACGTCTGCTATACAGGAGTGGAACCTAGAAGACTGTGCTTGCAATGTATATCAAAGACTAAAGATGAGGTACACTGATTCTTCCTCTTCTTCGCATGAACCCAACATCGACCTACCCNCAATGTATATCAAAGACTAAAGATGAGGTACACTGATTCTTCCTCTTCTTCGCATGAACCCAACATCGACCTACCCCACACAACACAACTGTCAAAGTCGCATAGTCATCAGCAATGAACGTGTTTGTCTATATCTTAATTTTCAAAAGAAAAACACTTTTACTAGAATAAAATACTTTTGCAAATTTGACTATAATCTAATAGCATTAAGAATTAGACAGAGGAAATATACAAATTTATCAAAGCACTTGTTAACATAACCATTGTTCTAACCTCAAAACCTTATCCACGTTGTTTATGATGGTCGTGCTGACAGAAAAGCAGTTCAATGTTGGGACAGGGAGTTTAGTTTTGTGCAACCAGCGAGAATGCTCTACCCCATATTAACTCTACGATGTAATAACAATAATAGTGTTACAAAATTTATATGCATGCGTAATATAAAGACTTCTCACGCTTGGGCACTTTTGTAACAAACCTTTGAAAAATGTCACTGCCCGTACCTGCGCGTATTTTAACAGGCACGCTGAGTGCCATTGTAACCAGTAAACTTGGCAACGACAGTTACGGTTGGACTTCTCAGCCTTCGTACTTTTGTATTTTTTTTCGCAGCTCTCTTAGCCGTTACGCTTTCCCGCGCTTCGACAGCGCAATATTTGAGAGGGAGAGGGAGAGAGAGAGGGATCACGCCCTCTCATCGCAGGTGTCCCAGCTCAGCACCTGAATTGACCAGATCCAAAGCCCCAATCTGATTCACAAGTACAGCAGAGAACATCCTACCACATTGTTCTGAGACCCTCGTACTCGGATACCAAGTGTGTGGTCTGGCCAGGGTTCTATGCATACTCCTAGGGTACCTCCAGGACACTACCGGAGCGGGTTGGCGCTCACCACCCGGTATTTCTTTAAGAGGAGGAATCTCTCCCGACCTCCTCCAGCATGCGGAGTTCACCAATATCAGCACGAGTCCAACCTCTAGTGATCGGTACTCCAGAGAGAACCTCTGGTGTACCGATAAACTCGTGCTCCCACTTATTTTCCATGGCCCTAGTGGGTTTTCAATGGCCGACCGCTCCACCTATGGCGAGCGCCAGGCGAACGGAGCAACCCCTTCTACCCGTTAGTGCACCAGGGGGCGAAGCCACCTTAGGGTACACTCCGGTTGTGGTTGAAGACACTTCAAGGCCTCGCCGGGTATAACCCTCACACCCATTACAGGCCAGTTGCCCACCCAGCATCCCATCACTGAACTGCCCACCAGAATACAGAGGGTGTGTGCGACGAACATGGAGTGGCAGATTCCCCCAGACCCACTACAGTACGCAGGCCCAGGAAAAGCAACGACAGAGAGAAATTAATAGACACGGTAGTCTCGTGCCCAGCATTTCCGCCCCGCCCCCCTTGAAAAACTGTGCAAATATTTTCCGCCTGCCTGCCCGTCATCGCCGTTGAAGATTTTTACACGGAGCACGTAGAATAATAAAGAAACCCACCTTGCGTTGAAGACTAGGCACCAGCTGGTTGGACCACGTGTGTCAGTGGCGTGTGGTCAAGTGTTGCAAGGTGAGCTGTTGCTTGCCCAGTGCTGTACACACTCGGCGCACGCAGCGGACCAATAACCAGAGTGGTGCCGGGAGAAACTGAATGTACTGCGTCCACTCACGAGAGAGCGGCGAGACACCCGTTACACACGTGCTGTGACGTCAAATGCTCTACTACGTTTAAGTGGCCGATGTGTAAGCTAACAAACCATTAGGTATAGCACAGAGCAAAACACAGCTCACCTTGCAACAGTTCACCGCACATCGCTGCGTGGCTTCGCGGCGGGGCGGGGGAAATGCGCCGGCCTAGCATGTTGGTGTGTAGCATCCTCCAGACGTCTATTGCCTTCTAGTCACTCAAGACAAACTGCGTGTAAGTTGAAACCGAGCGGTGACTCAGCTTATTTAAGTGTTCCTCTTGCCTGGCGCTTGAACTGCGTCGAAGAGTGTTTGAAATCCTGGGTTTTTTTAACGAAACTGTTAAACGTGCCCCCAGTATTTTTGTCTATGAAAATACCTCATACCCCAGACTAGGATGACATGGCACTTTAAAGTTAGCACGCATACTGTACATTTTATTTTGGAGCTCTCCAATATAGTTAAAACCCACTTTTTCATACTGCAGTATCTTGAAACTAACTAGCCTGACACGAGTCAAACTGCAGTATCTTGAAACTAACTAGCCTGACACGAATCAAACTGCAGTATCTTGAAACTAACTATTCTGATACAAGTCATACTGCATTATCTTGAAGCTAACTTGCCTGACACGAGTCAAACTGCAGTATCTTGAAACTACCTAGCCTGATAAGAGTCAAACTGCAGTATCTTGAAACTAACTAGCCTGACACGAGTCAAACTACGGGATCTTGAAACTAACTAGCCTGACACGAGTCAAACTACAGTATCTTGAAACTAACTAGCCTGACACGAGTCAAACTGCAGTATCTTGAAACTAACTAGCCTGACACGAGTCAAACTGCAGTATCTTGAAACTAACTAGCCTGACACGAGTCAAACTGCAGTATCTTGAAACTAACTAGCCTGACACGAGTCAAACTGCAGTATCTTGAAACTAACTATTCTGATACAAGTCATACTGCATTATCTTGAAGCTAACTTGCCTGACACGAGTCAAACTGCAGTATCTTGAAACTACCTAGCCTGATAAGAGTCAAACTGCAGTATCTTGAAACTAACTAGCCTGACACAAGTCAAACTGCAGTATCTTAAAACTAACTAGCCTGACACGAGTCAAACTACAGTATCTTGAAACTAACTAGCCTGACACGAGTCAAACTACGGGAGGAGTCTGTATTGAACTTTGTTGCAGACTTATAGCTCCGCGCTTCTCGGCCAAAAAAAGGAGAAAAACCATGCAGGCAGGAGAAGGTGGGACCCTTAATGACAAGATTCAAGTTTAAACAGGTTTATCAGGGGCCATAAACTCGCTTGGTGACCGTTTTTAAAAAGAGTTTTTCAAAATGCATTATGGAGTCATGGCAACCACTCCATTGAGTAAACATTAAATTATTTGTTACCAATGTAATATCCCGAAATATTGTCAGTATTGCTTGTGAATTAGCTGAACGATATTGCCATTTAATTGCAAACATTTTTGGGAATATTTTAATTAATATCATTTTTACTGTTATCACATAAATTATCGAGCCGTGGGGATGTTGTAACATGACTTAAACATACCTACAAGCTCCTGGAAATTTCCGGGAACTCTTGTGCGTGGGCTAGTAATGTCTTCCTCCAAACTGACTAGTGGCTTCTGAGCACTCAGCCAGGAATGGTAGCATATGCGACAGCAGGCTGATTTCAGTGCATCACCGGGCGTTCAGTGGCTCTACTGTCGATTCCAGCAGCTAAATACGATCATTTCATAGAGTAGGCAAGTTCCCGGTGGAACCGGCGCTGGCCTCACCAAACATCCCCTCCTGGTGGCCGATACATATTAAAAGGTTATACCAGGAGCACTGACTTTCTACTTTTACTTTAAAACTCCCACACACAAGTAGCTAAATCGGCTCTTTCTGTATCGCAGGGTAACACCGGGAACTTGTGGTTTTGAAATCCGCCATGCTGGGCCGAACAGAATCTAATTTGAAAACCTTAGAACTTAAGCATACATACCTAACGCGAACAGCGTGTCCTTTCACGGGAAATTAAGCACGGCGGCATACCCTTAACACTAAACACGGCCCAGTGCGCTCGAGTGAGGGACTAGGCTAAGATTTGGGGGACAAACGGTAAACCAGAATTGTACCCCGCCTCCTCGCCCACCGAACGCAAGGAGCATAATTCTATTCCACACTGCAGACTTTCCGAACCGTCACATTCGTGGACGTCGGTAGGAAGCAGATCATAACCAGTCGTAGAGAAGGTAAGAGCACGGAAGCAAAATGGGCTGGCGGTTCCTTTATCTTGGGCGTACCCATCCTCTGATTGGCTTCGCGAGGCCCTGGGAACGGGCCTTGTTTCCGACTGGCTGGCTGCGTGCTGCGAGAGACTCCCCATTGGCTGGGACGCCGGCTGGCAAGCACGTTACGAGGAGCTGTTAGGAGAACGGCGGTCCGACATATTGCCGGCCAGTGACGCTGTAGCCTACTCGCGGTTTCTTCACACTTTACGAATCAAACATTTGAAAAAAAAAAAAACCACCTCTGCATTACGTGTTTGGTATTTTCTTAACCCTTTTCAGTCCCGAATTAATTTCCGTACTTTTATTTATTTATTTACTTAACTCCATAAAACCCTAACTCAAACCCTTACTGTAGAGTATGTCGACAAAGGTGTACAAATAATAACACACAGTAAGAATATAAATGTAGGTGTACAAACACACATATATACACGAATCAAATATTCGTAAACTAACAAACACAAATACACAATAATATAAAATAGAAATACAAGTATTCAAAATGAAAGGCTACAATAATATAACAAAACAATACAAGTGTAATAACAACATGTAATTCTATATAAAAAAAACTAATTTGCACAATTAAGTCCATTCAAACTTAAAGAATTCTTCTAAAGAATAGAATTAATGCTCGTTTAAGAAAATGTTTATGTTGTTTTTAAATAGTTTGGGATTATTCTGACTAAGCTCTTTTAGATGACTCGGTAATTTATTAAATAAATAAATATGTGAATAGCAAGCCCCCTTCTGGAAAAGTTTCTTTCAGATTATTTAGTGGTACATGAAGATTCTGGGCACCTCTTGTATAGTGAGAATGAATAAAATCATTTTTAGGGTAAAAAGAGCGCAATCGTTTAATTTATTGATGCCAGCTGTACTAGCGTGGGGCGTGCTTCCCGTAGCCAGTAAACGACGTGCTGCGTGCTATTTGATGTCAGCATTAACCATTCACAGGTGTGAGGTGGAGAAACTTCAACCAATCAGATTTATCACAAGGACGACGCTCCAAACACCGGTCACTGATTCCGCGTTTTGTACAGTGCCGACTATAAACATCCTTCATGTGCAACATGTCCTCAATCATAGACTCGGTGACTCAACGGGTTAAAATATGCCATCCATGTGTTATTCATCACAAGTGTTTTATAATGATTAAATTTAACTTACACGTATATTTTAAATATTAACTACAACATTTAATTTGTAATAAATATTAATAAAACAGGGAGAAAATACGCGTGTTGGTAACGCCTAGCAAGAAACAGTTCTAATCCAAAATATTACACTTGATGTCCACGAATGCGGTGCGTTGTCTTCCCTGGTGTAATTTTCTAGACTCGGTTAAGCGTTGTTTGCATGAGGCGGTGGAATACCCTGGAAGTAGAACTTTAGCAGGGCTTCAGGAACGTAGGAAGTAACCGCAGATGGACTTCAATTCGCTTGTGTGCGCGGCGAGTTCTCGCTGTACAAGTGGCTGTTTCGCCCCCCGTGTTCTTGAGTACTGTGCGATCACGTGCGATGTTTCTCCGAACCGTCGCGTCTATACTAGGAGACGTGCGTCACCGTGAAGTGTATACACAAAAGACNAGAAAATACGCGTGTTGGTAACGCCTAGCAAGAAACAGTTCTAATCCAAAATATTACACTTGATGTCCACGAATGCTGTGCGTTGTCTTCCCTGGTGTAATTTTCTAGACTCGGTTAAGCGTTGTTTGCATGAGGCGGTGGAATACCCTGGAAGTAGAACTTTAGCAGGGCTTCAGGAACGTAGGAAGTAACCGCAGATGGACTTCAATTTGCTTGTGTGCGCGGCGAGTTCTCGCTGTACAAGTGGCTGTTTCGTCCCCCGTGTTCTTGAGTACTGTGCGATTACGTGCGATGTTTCTCCGAACCGTCGCGTCTATACTAGGAGACGTGCGTCACCGTGAAGTGTATACACAAAAGACNCACGTGCGATGTTTCTCCGAACCGTCGCGTCTATACTAGGAGACGTGCGTCACCGTGAAGTGTATACACAAAAGACGAGTTAGAGCGATCTCGCTGGCTGCGCACAACCAGTCTATGTGCCCCGGCATTGAACTTCTATTCTGCCAATGTGACTAGCGAATACGGCGTGGATTGGATTCGAGGTTGTAACACTGTTTAGTAAACAAACATTTTGAGATGTTTCTGTACTTTCTTTGACCAGTTTGGAATGCAGCTAGATTAAATTAGGATCTGTGGAAGTATTTTATTCATGTAAATGTGCTTGTCTTTCGAAAATTAAAATATATACAAATACATTCATAACTGATGACCACGTGATTTTGAGAATCGCGCTCCTTTTGAATAGATCCAGTCGCGTGTAGTGAAGTGTTGCAAGGTAAGTTGGTGCTTGCTCAGTGCTGTACGCACTCGGCGCAGGCAGCAGAAACCAGTATCCAGAGTGGGACCGGGAGAAACTGAGTGATTGCGGCCACTCACGAGAGAGCGGCGAGGCACCCATTCCACACGTGATGCGACGTCAAATGCCTCTTAAGTTGAAGTGGAAGATGTGTAAACCAGCAAACGATTAGGTATAGCACAGAGCAAAACACAGATTACCTTGGAACAGTTCCTCACACGCCGCTGGGTCGGTCAATGTTGGGTACATGCGCAGAAGACGAATAATCGGTCTTCCTCACCCCCACTTTAATGTTACTAATCCTTGTTTCTTTTTACAGTTTTCCTTTGGAGTTCCAATGCCACCCTTTCTGCAGAAGAGCATTGTTTAACGCTGGAATGCATGTAATCCATTTTATAGTTCCTGTTATTGCTTCTTGTAAACGGTCATACTGTTAATAAAAAGCATATAAAATCATTTCAAATCTGTCTTCCTCATCTTTATTCTATGGTGAAGTGTGATCCGGGATTGTAGCGCTCACATGAGGTCCCATAAACCCAAGTATGGTGGCACCTGTTCCCAAAGAATAGCGTGAATTTTCGCTGAAGGCAATAGTCACCAGTCCATGGCATTTTACGTTTCTCCCTACTGAAAACGCTACAAACGAAGGCGGTAATATTACGGCGATAATGAGAGCACATAAGCTGCTTGCCTGTAANTCCCTACTGAAAACGCTACAAACGAAGGCGGTAATATTACGGCGATAATGAGAGCACATAAGCTGCTTGCCTGTAATATTACGGCGATAATGAGAGCACATAAGCTGCTTGCCTGTAAATGCTTCTGGTGAAGGCACGATGCCATCGNTGTAATATTACGGCGATAATGAGAGCACATAAGCTGCTTGCCTGTAAATGCTTCTGGTGAAGGCACGATGCCATCGTGACGTTGCCATTTGTCGCTGAATAATTGACAAGAAGCATACTGTCTCTGCTCGTGCCTGACTGACAATCAAACAGTCGTCTTCCACGATGGTTTGTCGTCGTCAGGCATACATCGTACGTGTCATATCTCATGCATCGTTCTGAAGACTTCTGCTTACGTACGTCACTCAAAGTGTGACAGCTGTGCCGTAGTATGACGTACGTGGATGCACCGGCGAATGAAACAGTAATCGCTTGTGTATTATCCATCGACGCGACCATTTACGTACATTCAGGTTACCGGATGATTTTCCAGTGTGCCGTCGCAGATTATTATGACAATGAGTGTATTTTAAATACCAAAAAATTTTATTCCCATCGGATTTCCATTGTCTACAATGACTACAAAAAAGTAATCAAAGACGAAGAACACAATATATGGATGAGAAACACAAATGCAATAAAAATGTGATAATATAAATAAACACATAAATGGAACAAAAGAGAACTATCCAGTTAGACAAAGAACGACACAGAAACAAAAGAAGACAGCACAATTATGACAATACTAACTAAAACAGCGAAAACCACAAGCGAAACACACACACTGCAGTGAGTCGAAATAAATAGAACAAATCCGAATTCAGTTTCATCATAACGTTGCCATTAAACTTCATAAACAATATTAAAAAAATTATGTTTATTACAGAACTGTGAATCGTAAAAAAAGACTTTGGAGTTATAAACTTACGGGAGGTAGTTGTCGATAAGCTCATAGTCCTTGGTACTACCTATATAACTGTTGAATGTTCATTCTATGAAAGGAATTGCAGTACTTTGTTTTGCGTGCAGGCAGTTGATATTTGAGCTGCAGGAATTAAGGAATTGCACGCGAGTGTGTATTAATATGCAATTCAAAGATAGGGAGATTAATACTAGCAGCAGAAAGCTCACTGTTACCTCTGTCGACTAAGACTTGCTGTGTAGTAGCTCAATAGTACAGTAATTTAAATATGCACTTGCTATACTTATTAGGCCTTTTCCACTTTTAAAATTGCTGTCATTTAAAAAATACTGGTGAGCGGGCCCCCATATTCCCTAATGTCCTGTTATTACCATATTCCATTCACGGTTACTTCAACTTTTCTGAAGACCTGCTAAATTTCTTCTTCCAGGATATTCCTCCATCTTATGCAAATAAAGCTTAGAAAATTACACCAGAGGACGAATGCACCACATTCGTGCGCATTTGATGTAATACTATTTTGCATAAGAACTTTTTCGTACTAGGCATTACAAACACACCTATTTTCTCTCTGTCTTTATTCATATTAATTATAAAAGAACTGTTATAATTAATACATAAAATATAAGTAAAAGTTAAATTAAATTAAAAAATATCATACATTTATGTTAACACAAGTATAAAAAGCACAAGTATAACACACGACATATGTAGGAAACAACAAAACACGCCATGGAGTGTTTTTTTCAAAGGTTTGATCAAAAATTGCGAAGAAACCGCGAATAGACTATAGGAACACACGTGGAGCAAAGTTTTTATTCATTCGTGTGGTTGTGGGCTCGCTCCCGGTCCGCGGTTCGCTAGTGAACTTCCTACTCCATCCCATGTTTAAAGGTTTAAAACTTTGTTGACAAATACTTATCCTGCCATTTGGACGAGGGATCGGTCTGTCTGGTGGCTTCTATTCCCGGTCACATAGGGATTTATTTTCCAGATGAGTTTCACTTCGTCGTAGCGAGGTACCACAGTATCACTTCGTCGTAGCGATATACCACAGTATCACTTCGTCGTAGCGAGATACCACAGTCCTACATTCGCTACATTCGTGTACTGAGTAACACATCGTGAGCAAGTACGACCACGAGTTTTGCGCTTGTTTATGCCGCGTCAACTACAGGTGTCCGCTGTTTTTAAATGTAAGTTTTCCCCTAAAAAACAGGGTCGCTTAAAACCCAACAATTATGATCATTCATCAACGTATAATTAGCTTTTCATTTCATCGGAGAGCGACAGATCCCATGGGCACGTGGAGTTTCTTCTGATATTGTTCTTCCTTCGTGCAATCATTTCTAAAATATATACACCTGTGCCAGTGAACTCACAAAGGCTAGGATATATGCCCGTCTTGCTTCTAATCGATGTACGCTTTGGGCAAAACGCAAATTAAAAAGAATGTAAGACTTCAGAAAAAATGCACTCCTTTGTTTTTCTCGCCATAGTTATCTCTTGGAATTATCCAAATGCGAGTCACTGAGCATCGCGGGAGACATACCTAGCCATTTCAACATAGAAAACGAAGAGAAAAACTTGTTCCATTGAGTGTTCAGTGCATTGAATTTCCGTGACAAGTGCGCATGCATCACCGCTCAGAGATATTTCGGAAAGCTCCCAATTGAGTATGCATGGCAGAACGTCAGCCTCGAAGAGAACATTTGCTTTTGCAGCTTTCGTGGATTTGAACGTCGTGGCGGTAGTTATCGAAATGTAAATGTTCCGTTCTTGAAATTTGCATGAAAGAATGAGGCAGTTGTAAAATCCCTTGCAGCGTTTCGAAATGAGAATATTTACCTGATTAATAAATATGCGCGGATAATTTCGAAAATAAGGGGTTGCAACTGTTAAAAAAAATAATTAATTATGAAGTGTAGGGGCGAATTTAACGAAAACGTTGACAATACAAAAAAATTATTTAATTGACGGTGCTATTCATACATGGCCGCATTGGTATATTCCATATACAAGCTAAGATATGCGAAAGAGACTGCGGCGTGTGGTGAACTGTTGCAAGGAAGGCAGTGTTTTTCTCTGTGCTGTACCTAATCGTAAACATATAAGTGCAGTTGACGTCACAAGACGTGTGTAAATGGGGTGCCTCACCGCTCTCTCGTGAGTGGCCGCAGTGAATGGTTTCTTCCGGCTTCGCTCTGGTTTCTTGGTTTCTGCTGCGTGCGCCGAGTGTGTACAGCACCGAGGAAGCACCAGTGTACCTTGCAACACTTCACCACACGCCACTAGGTAGAGGGTAGGGCTACGAAGACCAGGGAAGTTGTGGGGTAAAATACATAGAAATAGACGAAAAAACCAATACGAGGAACCCATTATAACATTTGAAAAATTCCACAAAACTACACAAATGGCCACAGAACTGTGATCTCACGCCTAATCTGCACCACTCTGCATACCGCGGCACCAGCAATAGCGATCGCATAGAGCAGCATCGTGCGTGAAAACTTATGCAAGAATCTGGGGGAAAAATTACGAAACGGGTACATTGATGTTACTCTACGCCCTCATCACCGCACGCGCTTCGGCAGTCAAAGTGGCGCAGATTTTGCGTGAATAACTATTTTGTGGCTGTAATTTGGGTCATAGAAATACTTAAGGGGAATTTTAACGACTTTCTGGAATAGCCACTTTTGAAAAAAATGTGATGCTATTGTACTGATCTGTGTTTGTGCCGGATAAAACTCTCTTGGCAGAGAAAAGGAAGTTGTCCACACGCGCGCGTTCGCCAGGAAATAAACAACAAAACGTGAATACTGCCAGGCATAGGCTATTCACGGTAGAGTGAGCACTTTTGAAAGCTCTCTCATTTGGAATAAAAGTCAAAAAATATGTCTTATTGTAGCCTTGAACGTTAACTCTAGAGTGCGGTGGAATATACACGCTGTGTTTATTGCTTACATGGCGATATTTATTTAAAAAAAAATAGTTAAAGGATAAAAAATGGCTGAAAGGGAAAAGTAACTAGGGCCTCAAAATATCTCACTTTACCATGAACAGACTATAGCTGACGAAATACCGTGACCTACCGAGCCGCGGAAGACATTAGCCGTGTCCGAATTCATTGTTCGGTAATTTAGGATTATGGGAATTTAGGATGTTAGAATTCGAACGACACTGAGCAGCGCTCCTATTTTTCTGTTCAAGAACTGCATTATTTAATGTCTCGATGTTTCTTGTTTCTTAGGCAACGAAAAGAAAAAAGGAAAATCGCAAGTGCTTTCTCTATAAAAATTAAGTCTATGGAGCTACCACCTGTCGCTTGTTATCTTTAGTCTATGGAGCTACCACCTGTCGCTTGTTATCTTTAGTCTATGGAGCTACCACCTGTCGCTTGTTATCTTTAGTCTATGGAGCTACCACCTGTCGCTTGTTATCTTTAGTCTATGGAGCTACCACCTGTCGCTTGTTATCTTTAGTCTATGGAGCTACCACCTGTCGCTTGTTATCTTTAGTCTATGGAGCTACCACCTGTCGCTTGTTATCTTTAGTCTATGGAGCTACCACCTGTCGCTTGTTATCTTTTCTTCGGGTTTGGGATTCACGAGGTTCGACGAAGTTGCATTTGATTGGTAGCCACTGAAATTAACAATCGCGTAGGCATATGTACTGATTAACTAGCGAGAGCAATTATTCAATGTTGTGACAGTGCAAAAGGAAAGGATGAGATACGTGGATTTACTGATATATTTACCGAACTGGTGAAGTGAGTAAAGTGGAGTGACGAAATTTGGGCGTTTCTTAACATTAAGGTCTTGAAAGCCGATGAGGGTGAAACGAGGTGAGTATGGAGTAACGCTGGAATAAAGGGCAGAGTACGTGGAAGATCCCGAGAAAACTCGCTGACCAGTGGCAACGTCCGGCACGATTCCCACATGCAAAAATCCGGGAGTGGCCCGGCCGGAGATTGAACCAGGTTCGCCTTGGTAGTTACCATTCTAACCGCTCAGCCACCGTGGCCCCATCAAGCACGAGTCCTTCGCCAAAAACGGTCTTGGCCATTTTTTTTTAACTTAACGCCTTTGACCATCGCGTGAAATTATTTTATTTATTGCATTTTTTTCTTTGTAGGCGGGGACGAGACGAAACGGTAGTTCAGGAAACTCACTCGGGTGGTTTTGATTAATTACACTTTATTACACTCACACCCCACTGCTTCCGCACGTATCATCAAAACATACGAAGCAAGCGTGTGTGAAGCACTGAAACAAATCTGACGTTACTTACACTTCAAGTGGGNAAGTGGGGGGGGGGGGTACATCCGGCATCCCGAGTTCTGTTTTAGAAGTTCGCAACGTATCGCGTGTTTCCTCAGCCCGCGATCAAACGCGCGGTGGCGTGACCGGGTGGAACTATAGGCAGTGCGATGGGTGCATAAATCTGGCGATATTTCTCTCCGGCACGCAGCCTTCTGCACCACACGCCCCCCTCCCCCTCATACAAGCTTGAAACGCAGCATCTCGCACTCGCACGCACGCGCGAGGCGATGGCTAAATCAAATTCGCGGAGCTGTCGCCGGCAGATGTTCCGGGCGGCACCCGCGTCCCTCTCCCCTCGCCTACACACTGTTCACGGTGAACTGAGCAGTATTGAAGACCCTGCTCAGGATCGACTTGCATACCTATTGTGTATTCTTACACCGTGTGTAAAATCAACATTCCAAGGGCCAGATCACTTTATTCGCGTATCGGTCGAGTGAAACTCAAAATTCTGATAAAAGTTAACACTTTACAAATGTGCTGATTCTTACATTTAACGTACATTAAAATAAACCAGAATACAAAATAAATAATTTCAGTATTAACTAATGTTTACCTAGCACTTTTAATTCAACTTTAAGAAATGGAACTACTTTTCCTTCGTCGTTACCAACTTAACTGGGCGCATGTCACTTAGTATGTCTGTTAAAATACACGCATTTAGAGGTAGCGACAATTTTCAAAGGTTGATTTAAAAAGTACTCATTTAACCGTGAGTAGCCTTTATAGTATATTAGCAGAATTTTGACACTTTATGAATCAAACCTCATGGAAAATCACCCCATGTATTTGAGTTTGGTTTTTTTTAGTTATGTATACATAACAACCTTTTTATATTTCTGTTAACACGAAAATATCCTATTTTTGGTTAAACTTAAAATTTACGTATGCTTGGTTTTTAAGGTAAAATATTTAATTTATAATTAATATGAATGAAAACAGGGAGCAAACAGGTGTTTTGGTAATGCCTCGTGAGAAATTATTATTGCGCACGAACGTGGTGCATGGTCACTTTGGTGTAATTTTCTGCCCTTGGTTAAACTTTGTTTGCATGAGGCGGAGGAATATTCTGGAAGTAGAACTTTAGCAGGGCTTCATAAAACTTGGAAGTAATCGTGAGCGTACAATAGCCCGGATCATCGCCGCCTGGTCGAAGGCGCGCCAAAGGGGTGTGCGCCCCCTTCGCCGTGCCGCGGGCACTTCGNTTGACAACTAGCGCCGTCTTTATCGGCAACCTACCTCCGCCGCCTCAACCCAGTTGTCGCGACACCCTGCGGCGTCGTCGAGGATTCTCCCCGCGCCACATCGCAACTATTCGTCTGCGCTCGTGCGCCGCCGGCCATCTCTCTCCTCGCCACCTGCGAGCGTCCGGTGCTGACCACACGTAAACTCCGCCCACCCGACGACGTGTCCACAGTTAGTTCCCACGCTGCGCTGTAGGGAAAGCAGATGTTGGTGGGCGGAGTTTGAGTGCGAATATCAACAGCAGTTGTTAGTAGAATGATTATGGGGCGTGGAGCGTCGGAGTTGTTCGTGATACGTCATTCCTGTCGGCCGGCGGCCATCTTGTATTCGGTGACCTTGACCTTGATCCAGTGACCTTTAACCTTGAAAACCCCAAAAGCCCGAAAAACTCCAAAAATGTATTACAAATTTTTATTAGAAAATTTAATGTAAAACAAAATTATAAAAAAATTATCAAAAATTTATTTTAAAAAAATATAATTTTCAATATTTGGGCTTAGAGGGGACGAGGGACGAACCGTCCAGCCATCATGTTATGCTGTTACCCATCCACCATCTTGGATCCAGGTGACCTTGATTTTGACCTGTTACCTTGTCCTTGACTCTGTGCCAGTGACCTTGAATGACCATGAACCCAAAAAATTCTAAAAAAAAATCCCAAAATAATACATACAATTCAAACATTTTTCAAAAATGTATGTAAACAACTTAAAAAATTTTTTTGTTAAAATATATTAAAAATTAACATTTAAATTTTATTTAAAAAATTTACATTTCTGAAGGTTTCCCCAGCACCACATCCGGCAGAAAACTGTCCCTCACCAATTGCCCAATTGCTATTGGCTGTTTAGTCAGTGGGCCTCCACCCCCACAAATATTTCTCATTGGTTAATTAATCGGCCGGCTTCCACCCCACTCACCCATACTCATTCCATCGTATGAAGGCACCTTGTTTTTTTTTAATTGTCATTTGTTTTAATTTTCAAAACTTTGATAGTGCTACTGTATTAAATTTCCCACAAAGCGAGCTGGTGATTTAGCAACCAGGCGGCAACCATATTTGTAACTTATAGAAGGTGCAGTCGGCGCCCTTTATATTGGTTTATATTTTCAACACATATGGGGCGTTAATTTCTCGATTTCACCACCACACGAGCTGTCAGAATCTACCCACTCTGCCTATTGAACCACCAGGCGAGCTGTCGACATGTGCTTATGAAAGTCTGTAATTTAAATCCTATATAAAAATTATTTTCCAAATTAGCAGTATACCTACATGCATGATGCAGAACTTTCACTTCCTCCATAATTCCTTAAATCTAAATTTATTATTAAAAATTAGAAATTGTTAAATTTTAAAAATAATTTTTTATTTAATTATACAATCGTACATATATTACAATGATGCTCTATACAATACTTTTCAATTCAATTAATTTTAATTCTGTGTCATTTAAAATTTTAATTATATTCTGATAAAATTAGGTAAACATGAAATAAAACAGTATTTTACTCACAGGCATTTTTTTTTATTTAGTTAATTTATTACAGTCGTTTATGCCCACAAAAAAATTACAACATTCATATATATATAAATATGCATCAAAATATATGCAACTTTTGTAGGTTACAGTCTATTATGGATCTTGCTATTCACACTCGCGTTGTCCTTGTGCGAAAATATCGTGACATGTATTTCACTGACAAACTGTGCAGGACAGGTTATGTAGGTAACTGCACGTTTGAGCACATGTACCGAAGTTACAAGAGTCCTGCTTGCAGCAAACCTGGTACCGAGGTACTGATGAGAAATGCACTTCACCTTTAGGTATTGGCATGTCCAAGTAAATCGTCTCTACAGCTGAAGAGCTTACCGCATCTGCCACACAAATATGACATGCAACAGGGGTTTTTGGTGGAATTAAAGCGTTCATGTCGCCGTACACTGCGGCCGAAAGCATTCGTCTTATCACAAATGTTACACTGATGACGACGTAGTGTTTCAGGCAATGACTCAGACGGATTTGTAGGAGATGAAAGTGCTGCAGCTAAAGAAGCAGGTAACGTGGGCAATGGTGTTCCAGGTATCGAAGCCAACAAGTTCGATGGCTCCATTGAAGATTTCGTAGGCGTTACAGCTGAAGAAGTCGATGGTACTGTACCATCTGTAGACGATCGTGCTGCACTGGTGGCAGTAGATGCTGGTGGTGATGTAGGTGTCACAGCTGAAGAAGCTGATGGCACTGGTAAAACAGGAGACATCTCACTCGAAGAAGAAATCGACGACGAGAAACCATTGCCATGCAGTATCCAATTCAATTTAACACAACTTTCTATGGATATCCTGGCGTAGAAGCTAGCCGAAACGATTCACCTTTCACGTTAGCTGTTGTCAAACTAAGCCTCTCAGCTAACTCCACATTGCTTATTAGTACATATATACGCGTATGAAATCCCTATCACGTCATTTGACATTGAACAAATAATATTAAACCATTAAGACATTGTTCGGAGATCAACCAGCCAATAACCGAATTGCCACGTGACTGCAGCTGGTCAATCGCATGTGGGCATTGAGATATCATATGCGAGCAGGTTTTATGTCAAAAAGTGTGAAGAAGCCATGAATATACTATATAACACAAATTTACCACCACCACCATCACATGATGTTCTGATGTGTCCCGTTTTACACCCCGAGTGTTTCATGTGTGAAAAGAAATGTTGGTATATAACCCGCCCTACAGGCCGATTCATTTGCTTGGTTTCACTAATATCTGTAGGGCCCGGTTGGTACCCTACTGTTAAATGACACCCGCTTGTTCCCTCCGTAAGTTGTCGTCATTTGATGGTTGACGTTTCATTGGTTGACCCACTGTGAAGTACCGCTGTCTTTCAGTACCTACAAGTGGCGCGGCAGAATGAATGATTGAATTGATCGACGAGTGATTAATTTCTCTGCCCCTACATTTAACCCACTCACGCACCGTGTTCACGATCATGGACAC
This sequence comes from Clitarchus hookeri, assembly GCA_002778355.1. Taxonomy (NCBI): domain Eukaryota; kingdom Metazoa; phylum Arthropoda; class Insecta; order Phasmatodea; family Phasmatidae; genus Clitarchus; species Clitarchus hookeri. The sequence goes on along the minus strand of NQII01000387.1, from coordinate 439,651 downwards.
GTTGCCCATGAATTGTATTTACGACATCTACTAACAGCAACGCGTCAGTGCCCAGTTTGACTTGTGGCCAGTTTGACTTGTGGAATTTTATACAACCTCTTTGACACGAGTGTGTAGTGAAAATATCGTCGAGCACGCAGAACGTTGTTAATTGGTTTCAAGGGAAAATGCTGATCACAAGTAAAACAATTACGCTATTGCAACACTTTAACTCGGAGATTAACGTGTGGCGGAACGGGTTAATACAACATACAACTTTTATGAGAATTGTCGTAAAAGGAGGAGATTTTGTGTTCGCTACGAGGGAATGTGTTTCTTAGAAGAGGAAGCAACACACGGTATCCAGTTGAACAATATAACATAACTAAGTCACTGATCAGACAACTCTTAGCTATTAGCTTCAGACACGGCAGTGGGATTTAAGCTTACTAAGAGCGCTATTCAAAGTATCTGGTTTTCAAACCGTACATTAGGCGTACGGACCTGCAGACCAGAAAAAAAGGTGCATTGCAACAAGAGAACTGAGAATAACCATATCTGTGCGCTAGTAAGACCTCGATGTCAAGAGGAGTCCGCGGTGACATATTTCCTGTGAGATCGTTGCTTGCGCGTATTCGCGTATCTCGGTAAATAAATATTCTGGAAATACGACTTTTCGCCAGAAAAGATAAAATACAATTATATATACCAGTATGCTTTTACTTTTATCTTATTAAGTATTATATTGGAGAAAAAAAACATTTTAAGCTTGCCTATGCAGTTTCCTTAAGCGGCAAGCAAAAGGTACAAACATACGGGCGTAGCTTGATCTGCGGGCTTTCATCGTGTGTAATAAAGCCCCACTGTTACAGATCTAATGTGCATAGTGCAAGACCACGACGGGAGCAGCGCACGCGTTGCGCGTAGGGGCGATGAGGTCCTGGCCGCGCGTGTTAGTGTCGACCGTATCGCTCCTTCGCTTCTCGACCTCGGCAGCGCGGCCGTAGACTTCTCTTAAGAGCCCGCCTATGTCTCCAGAGGGCAGCACACGAGAGGATTAGGTGGACATCGCTGTACGAAAAATCCTGAATCGAGCACTGATCTTCGAGTATCTGAAACGTTCCCTGTTGTCTCAAGCGCTGTAATGCCCCCCCCCCCAACCCCCTCGGAGTTGTATTGCAAGTTGCTCACCTGTCAGGATGGCTCAGGTAAGCGCCGTTCTTGCAACTGATGGAGCCACGGCAAAGCCGTACAGTCGGTCTAGGTGAGACCGGATCGTCACGTCAGACACCAGAGCAACATGTTTGACGAGATCGATGTTACAAGACACTCAGAATAAAAAAAATTAGGACATTCATTCTGGGAAAGGAGGAATTTTCATTAGAAGGGAGGAAAAGGCAATTTTATTAGCTCCGCAAATAATTTATACTGGAAAACTAAACATACTTACTTTTATTTCCCATGCAGCTTAATCTCATATGTTGAAAGAAAAATTAAAAATAATTTAATATTGCCATTCATATTTTAAGCAAATAATTTGCTAAGCTCAATTAATAACATAAAATAATGTTCCCACTATTAGTAAGCATTAAATAAGAAAGCAAAATATCAGGAAATAAACTTATTTTCTCACAACAAAACATTTTAATTCACACAGAGCAATTACATTAATGTAAAGAGCTGATTAACGTCCCCGAGGGTAATGCCTGAAAGCTTATCAGGGGACAGTTGACAAACTAACTTATGACCTAACTTAAACTAACATTCATACCTTGCTTAGGATTCGAACCCAGAACCTCCCGCACCGAGGACCGGCAGCGTACCAACAGACTGCACCACTGGACGTCGGCCAAAGATGTTAGAAAAATTAATCTAAGTGAGAAATAAAAGAATCCTTAAACATACAGAAAATCAAATAACACAAAGTTTTTTTTTATGTGATCAACCAAAGAATGTTTACGAAAGAGCTGTAACAAAATTTGTTGCACAAAATTAATATCAAAATAATTAGTAAGACAGATATGATCTACTGTTGCGTTGAAAATGACGGACAATTTTGATCATCACAAAAACATTCCACCGTACGCAAAAAATATTTCTTTAAAAGGAGGACACGTCCTCTTTGCCGGACGCCTGATGATGCTACGGCGCCGTCGACAGAGGGAAATGCACACGCTCGTATCCGGACTGCAGTGACGAAGCTGACCCCGCCAGGACCGCTGCACTGTACGAGTTTCCACGGCGCACTGCACGGAGAATATTGAACATATAGTCCATTCACGGTTTCTTCCGATGTTTGAAATAAACCTTTAAAAAATTACCCTAGGAGTATTACACTGAAGAGCCAAAAAAACTGGTACACCTGCCTAATATCGCGATATTCTTGAATACGGGCTATGATCGGGGGCCGCGGTGGTGTAGTGGTTAGACTACTCGCCTCCCGCCTAGGCGAACCGTGTTCGATTCCCGTTAGGGTAGTACCCGCATTTCGCATGCGGGGATCGTGCCGGAAGATGACACTGGTCGGCAGGTTTTCTCGGGGATCTCCTGTATCCCCCGCCTCTTGCAATCCGGTGCTGCTCCGTACTCACCCCACTTCACCCACATCGGCTCTCAAGACCTCGTTGTTAAGAGCCGTCCTAATCTCTTCACTCCATTTCCTGGGACAAGGGCTTTATAGAGTTATATTTTTTATTTTTCACTAATTTAAGTAACGAAAGGAAAGGACAGGCCTTAATGTCGAGTCTGTATCACTATGAAAATGTACGAAGGCCGTTTTCTCTGCTGCTTTAGAGACGTTCCATATAATTCTAAAGCAAGGTCACAGTGATACCATTCATCGCTGTCCAGATATAGTACTTCCTAGATATTCACTTACGGGCACTTACGACTGATTCCAGAACTCCCCGGCCAGATGTCAGCCACTCCTATGGACATCTGAAACTATCGGACAGACGTAATAATACATTTTTCTACTTAACAAAATGCTGTGGTAAAAGTTAAAAGGAACTACAGTCATTTAGTGTCCGTGTCTGCTTTGAGAAAATACTTTCGCCTGTACCGAATTGAACGACAGACGTATATTGCTAACATGAGCCGTTAAATCCGTATGAAACACACTTTTCACTTGCAAAACAAAGCACGTAGTGACGGCTAGGTTATTTATGCGCCATGCTGCAGTAATGTGCGTTTGTGGCAACATCCCACTGTTTTTAACTACGCTATTTTTCTGTAATATAAAATTAGTAAATTGCGACATGCTCATACCATACCACTGACGTGTACATGGCACTGTAAGTACGTTATACACGCTTAAACGTATGCATTCTAGGAATTAAGTTTTATCCAGCCTTTGTGTTAACAATATAAAATTCGTATTAACATGAATTCACGTAAATTCACTGACTTACGTGCGTTCTTCCACTGTAGCCTTTTGGAAGACACCATTCTGGATTGTCGAATATGCCGAAGGTTGCCTGTTGAAGTTGCAGAAAGACATGGGAAAAACAATTTTCCAAGAATGTGGCAGGTAATACCTGTGATGGCTAGATAATTGTCTATAACATAGCCTGGAATACATTTGTTAGGTAGCGCTACGTTCTCATTTAAATTCTATTTGTGTTTCAGATGTCATTTTTAAAAATATTTCGTATTTTACTCAAGTAGCATTCAGCGATCGTACACGCTAAGGCGTAGCGCAGTTGTGATTTCTTTTCGCACCCCAAAAATGAATCAATTTGTCAACAAGACATCTGAAATCATGTGGTTCGGATGCGACCATATTCATGGAGTTTCCTGGTATCTTGTGACTTTCTATGCACTGCTTGTAACTTAAACACATGCTTTTAATTATTACTTGGTTTTGCTGTAATAGTTTTTCTTCGTGGCTTTAACGAACACTTAAAAAAAACCGTTACAATGTCCTTATTAAACACTTTCTCCTATGTCTCAAGAGACCTTGTGACTTCTTAGCTACACCTACAGAGTTTGAGCCCGTGAAATCATTACACATTTATAAGCAGCGCTCGCGGACACGTGGGTCGTGATTACTACAGCCAACACGCATGGGTAGCCTGCACGAAGATCCGGCGTATTTCACACGCATGTTACAACGCAAGCCGCTGTCAGTCACTGAAGCACGCAAACACAAAACGAAACGCGGAGGAGAAAAAAAATTAATAAGAAAAAAAAACCACTCTAACATCANCGCTACGTTCTCATTTAAATTCTATTTGTGTTTCAGATGTCATTTTTAAAAATATTTCGTATTTTACTCAAGTAGCGTTCAGCGATCGTACACGCTAAGGCGTAGCGCAGTTGTGATTTCTTTCCGCACCCCAAAAATGAATCAATTTGTCAACAAGATATCTGAAATGATGTGGTTCGGATACGACTATATTCATGGAGTTTCCTGGTATCTTGTGACTTTCTATGCACTGCTTGTAACTTAAACACAGACTTTTAATTATTACTTGGTTTTGCTGTAATAGTTTTTCTTCGTGGCTTTAACGAACACTAAAAAAAAAAAACAGTTACAATGTTCTTATTAAACACTTTCTCCTATGTCTCAAGAGACCTTGTGATTTCTTAGCTACACGTACAGAGTTTGAGCCCGTGAAATCATTACACATTTATAAGCAGCGCTCGCGGACACGTGGGTCCGGATTACTACAGCCAACACGCATGGGTAGCCTGCACGAATATCCGGCGTATTTCACACGCATGTTACAACGCAAGCCGCTGTCAGTCGCTGAAGCACGCAAACACAAAACGAAACGCGGAGGAGAAAAAAAATTAATAAGAAAAAAAAACCACTCTAACATCANGCTGAAGCACGCAAACACAAAACGAAACGCGGAGGAGAAAAAAAATTAATAAGAAAAAAAAACCACTCTAACATCAGGATTATAGTCGGAGATCCTTGGTATCTGGCTACATTTCCTCGCCTCGTACGTAGTCAATTATTTTAAGCTTTAAATTTAAACTTTAAAAAAATAAAAAAACATACAACTAATTGACTAAATTCATACACAATCATTTTCTATGAGACTAACAAGAGCTATAAATAAAACTTCTCGGCTCTTTCATTACCTACTTATTTTGTTTACGGGAAACGGCACCAGGCCTGCGGTCTATATTAAAGAAACCTTTAAACTAAAACGCTAAATGAAATCTCTAAATAGTACAAAACAAAGTCGCTTATCCGCGTCTGTATGTGTATCCGCTTAGTACGTCTAAACTACTTCATGGAATTTGATTCACTTTTCAACATCATATAGATAATTTCTCTAGAAAGGTTTTGGTGTATAACACATTTATATTTAATGCAAGGATAGTAGAGAAATGTCAAACCGTTTGTAATAAAGTCGTAAAAAACAGCTTGTAGGGCACTTACATGGCTTGCGCTGACTAAACCATAAGATATGCATCAAATTAATGTATATAAGAATTGTAGCTCTCAAAAGGTCTNACATGGCTTGCGCTGACTAAACCATAAGATATGCATCAAATTAATGTATATAAGAATTGTAGCTCTCAAAAGGTCTACAGAAAAGTCCGCGATAGCATATGTTTATCTTTTCAGTATGACCCACAGTAACCATTTTTGCCTTTCAAAGTATCNACAGAAAAGTCCGCGATAGCATATGTTTATCTTTTCAGTATGACCCACAGTAACCATTTTTGCCTTTCAAAGTATCGCTGTAAAAACTTAATTGTTACCGGCCGAAGCCGGACCGGTTTCCTAGTAGTCAATATAAGTTAATTGAATTGTAGTAACTAAAGTTCTCTTTCGTCCGAAGATTTAAATAACTTGCTATTTAAACTGAAAAATTAATTTTACTCATAATAGTTAAATTAAAATAAAATTAAATTTCGATGTACTTATGATTATCATTTGTGTTTCATTGTTTACTGTATTGCACTTCGTAAAGGTGGTTTTACAGTCGGCCTTCAGTAATTCGGAAATCAGAATGACTTGAGATCAGGTCTTAACATAGCGGACTTAATCCCAATTTATTTTTGATATGCGTAACGTATTTGCAATGTGTTAAATCTGTATTTAAGAACGTATTATTTAAAAAAAATTCTAGCATAACATGGGAAAATGAATTACAAAATAAAATCACATCAATCAGTTTTTGTGTAACTGAAGCTAGTTTTTTTTATTGCTTAAACGAACATTAAAGTTAAGGAACGAGCGTAATAGAGCTTCAAGTAAGAGAGTTGAACTTGCACAAACTGTTAAGGAATTTATTTTCTATCCTGTCAACCAGTGACCAATATATTATGCTAAATGAAATCTCTGAACGCATTGCTTCGTACCAGAACTACGCAATTACCGCTAAGAGGATTCCGTAACAGTTCTCCAGAAGTTTTCAAAAACTTCTCCTAAGCTATGGGTATCATGATTTTTTCGAGTCATAAACCTGTAGTGCGAAAATTGCGTCACAGAAAATAATATTAGTTTAAGAACTTTACGCATAATTTATAAAACGAAAGTATTAATTTGTCACCACGGAGCTTTCAAGTAAATCAGAAAAATTGTGTCTGGAATGAGCGCATTGAAAATGAACAAATAAAGTAAACGTTCATGTTTGAACGGCGCAAATAAGGCTAAAAAAAAACTTAACATTGAATCATTAGAAAAAACACTCTTGACTCAAGATTCTTGTAGATAAATATACCCGCAGGGCATGGAACCGTGAGTCCTAAAGATAGCCACTTGCACTGAGTCAAGTTCGTTCACATGTGTAGGCTCCGGAGTTATTTCCGCAACTTGTAGATCGCGCTGACGTAACCAAACTGGCACTCTAAAAGAGCTTGAAGCGAGCTAAATTGACCGAAATGGGAAATTCTATTTTAATTTCGTCGTGCCGTGTTACGTTCTGCGAGACCTGTATCTGAAAAATGCTGAAAGACGTTTTTATGTTATACGCTGGTCGAACGGCTCACCTTGATGTGAAAGACATTTTCAGTAATTACAAGTGAACACGCTCTTAAACTCCGTGCTGTGAGCAAGCACTTCAGCCGTTAAAAGGGAAGAGGGGTGAGAGGCTGCATTTTGGTGTTGGCAGTGGTGNCACTTCCCCCACCAGAGTGATGTGCAAAAGTTACTCTGGTTAAGCCAGCGCCAAATGAAACTAAAGTTGTCCTCCCCCCTCTACTAGTATTTTCTCCACCCACTGATAAAGAGCATGGTTTCCACCTATCCGTCTCCTGTGGCATTTTACGATAATGCATGGAACAATTTTTAATTCATTCCTGTCGAAAGGGTTTTTACGGTGACTATACCGGTATTTCCCTTTCTCTTCTAAATATAGTTTAGCAATAAGTACACTTAGGGAGGTTGTCATGGCCGAACTGGGGCCATGGCAGCCCAATACCTCTTTGCCGCGATGCACGTCTCCTTGCATGATACTCCCTTCCTCGTAGGCGTATGGGGGCTTAGCCCTGAGACGCACTTAACTCCCGTCCCTACCGCGGGCTCATATAACACTTAGTTTTAGGGCAGGTTAGAAAAAAAAACAGTGTCCGGTCGTGGTTGCATATTCCATTGGAGAATCTTGTTCTGGCTAAAAGTCACACAAAGCCATTTAAACAGCAGTAATGTAAAGTACAGAATAGAAGATTGCGAGTATATTCATCACTACCCAAGATGATGAAATGAGTCTCGCGTGCAAGGACAGCTTATTGTTAATTACATTTAATCGCACATTTTTCCTAGCTTATGGTTGATGAAATATTTCCCGCGTTATGTGTTTTTCTAGTGGAGATTAAATATGCAGCTGTGAGATTTATATACTCTCACCAATAATATGAATAAATATTCAATCATAATTTAGCATTTCTAGTTGTTTTGTATTAACCTAAGTGCCTACAAAACTGGATAATCTTGAGCTATTTTATTTTCAAATTAACAGAAAAAATATATTCATTAATTATTTTGAAATGAGTAAGACGTTTGGCTATCGGTTTATCTGTATGTGTTTGAAAACGGTTCGTAAGATATCAAAGTCTCAAGTCTCAACAGCGGTCATGCTTGTTTACATCACTGACTCTAACCACCATGTTGGATGCCAGTGGCCTTGACATTGACCATAAACTTTAAAATACGATGAAAGTGAGGAAATGGGGGAAACATCGTAGAAAATCGTGAAACAATTTTATTTTTGACGCTGGCAGACATATCGGATGTAGGTGGCCTTAACTTTCACCCCAGTGACCTTTAACAAAAAAAAAATTGCAAAAATTTGGAAAAAATTACACAATTGATCCCGGTCACCATATTGGATTTCCAGGACTTTAACCCCAGTACTTAACCGCCCAAAAAAAGACTGACACGTAGGAGGTCATGGGTTCGACAAAAAACCTGCAAACATTTCTGTATCTGTTCCCTCTACGGAGGTCACGTTGGCAACAAAATGGGACTAGAGTTCACCGCACGTGTACATCCAGTTGTGTGCTGCCTTGGCGATGTGTTATGGACTGCCCCACACCATCAAGCAGGTACCAAGGGCAAATATTATTTCCTCATTATGGTGAGTTGATACTGAGCGGTNCTGCCTTGGCGATGTGTTATGGACTGCCCCACACCATCGAGCAGGTACCAAGGGCAAATATTATTTCCTCATTGTGGTGAGTTGACACTGAGTGGGGTGTGTTGGAGGAACGATGTCTGGCTATGCGACGCTGAACCGCAACGTCAAAACATCGTTCTGGGTAATAGTAATTTGATGGTCGCGTGTTACGACCCTTAATGGTGCGCCTGCGACCAGCATCCCCACTTAGCCTTTGGTTGCACCATACGGCGTAGACAGTTTAACAGAGAGAGGAGGGGGGGGGAGCCTCTTCACTAACAGCTGTCGGAGAACTGGCAGTTTGGGAGAAGTGGTGTGTTTGGTATCGAAGAAATGCACGGTCGGAGATATGGCGGGTGAGAGAAGTGGTGTGCTCCCCCTGGCAACATCGCTAATTCCAGGAGGACAGCCTACGTATTTTGACAATACCACTTCCAAACCATGAGGGTTAGACCCTCGAAGCTTGGGGATGCACTAGGCCAGCACAAGCTCAATCATATACATTTATGACACTCCGATCTAGGACCTTTTATAAGCATAGTTGGCCACCATTTTCACACCACTGCCGGCAGAGTCATCAAACTCTGATCGTACACATTTTAAGCATCCGTTTACTTATATGGTGCAGTGGCACAAATCTGGAAATTTTTGTTATCCTTTGGAACGTAATCGGAAGGCGCAGAGAAGGCATATGCTATTCACGGTAAAGTGAGCACTTTTTAAGACCCCCTTAAAAGACATTAACCAAAAATAAATATTTTTTGTTTCAACCTAAAGTAGTAATTTTTCATAATGGTGAAATCTATGCACTGTGTATATTAGTCACATGGCAATATTTATATTGAAATTGGCGGAAAGAAAAAATTAGCACCGCCTTAAAAAGTGTTTTCTTTACCGTGGATAGCCTATAGCAAACAAACACACGCGCGCGGTTACGGTGGTTCCTTGACCCATTTCCGTTTTCCTCGGCGGAGGTAGGAGCCCGCGAGCGTCNAACACACGCGCGCGGTTACGGTGGTTCCTTGACCCATTTCCGTTTTCCTCGGCGGAGGTAGGAGCCCGCGAGCGTCCGTGAACTCGGCGCTCCTTGTTCGCGGCGCTGGTCGCAGGATCTTGTCGCGGACGGCGCCGACGCCAGGCGCCTGTGCTCGACGACCGCGGCGCGCGCCACATTGCTGCAATGTCTCGCCGCGGCAGGAAGACACGCGCTACGCATCTCTGTGGGGTCTAGTCGCAGGTCCCGGGAGCTGTGCAAGAGGCGACCGCCGCCGGGCATTCGTCTTCTTGTCCTACCTGCGGTACGCCGCTCCTCCTCGCCCCCCCCTTTTTTTATGCACACCACACAACAAGTTTCGATAACGACCACACCCTCTTGCTGCGTCCTCGCAACGGCACAGCTATGAGAACTTTCCAGTCGAGTTTCGACGCTTGCTGTCCACCTAAGATGTCGTAGTAATACACCAGTTAAAATACGTATTGGAAATGGGTGGTGATAGGTAATTTGTATACGTTCTTCTCGTGGTTTCTTCACACTTTTTGTATCAAACCTTTGNTTGGAAATGGGTGGTGATAGGTAATTTGTATACGTTCTTCTCGTGGTTTCTTCACACTTTTTGTATCAAACCTTTGATAAATCACACTATATATGCAGTGTTTGGTTGTTTCCTAATCGTGTCAGGCATTGCAAGCGTTTAATACTCCTGTTGACATGGAAGTATTGTTACGTGATCGCTTCCCCTGACCTGCCCCCGCGCGAGCGAGCGGAAAAGGACGGAGTACTGACGTGATAGTGGAAGGCGAGTCACTAGGGGATGCTTGAATGGCAGGCGAGCGATAATGGTACCTAAGTTTNTTGGAAATGGGTGGTGATAGGTAATTTGTATACGTTCTTCTCGTGGTTTCTTCACACTTTTTGTATCAAACCTTTGGATAATCACACTATGTATGTCGTGTTTGGTTGTTTCCTAATCGTGTCAGGCATTACAAGCGTTTAATACTTGTGTTGACATGGAAGTTTTGTTACGTGCTCGCTTCCCTCGACCTGCCCCCGCGCGAGCGAGCGGAAAAGGACGGAGTACTGACGTGATAGTGGAAGGCGAGTCACTAAGGGATGTTTGAATGGCAGGCGAGCGATAATGGTACCTAAGTTTTAAGTTATAAAGAGTACCGCCGTGCATTCTTCCGCCTCGAACCCGTAATGAGCCTCTTGCGGCTCGCGTGCTCCTGACCTTCAGCACATTGAATTTCCGCGTTTATCTGAAGAATTTTCTGATTGATGTCCTAATTTCTCTGTGGGACTCGGGGTGCGGTGAACCTTCCTTATATACGACAAAGATACTATTTAAGCCGCGACGAGCATCACAGCGGAGAGTTGGCGAGTCAGGAGTTTGGCCGATTGTACGACCTAGAGCGATAGACGACGAGCCAGAAGAGTAACGAGTGGTGCCGGAAGTGACCAGCGGGAGGAAAATCAACGACTGCAAGCATCGGTGCAGTGATGAGTGCGACTGGCAGGCTGGACTATTTTACTGTAAGCGTGGCTGAGACACATTTTAAATGATGGCAACAGACAGACTGAACATTTGATGATGATGATGAGTGTGAGTTAATATACTATATCAAAAAAGATACTTTCAGATGGACTTTCATTATGGCTGAGATAGAAATTAAATACTGCACTCATTGATAAATAAAAAGTGTAATAGTCGTGATTTGTAGATTAGTGCTGTCAATAATAGCTGTATGAATTAATTATATCAAAATTAGTTATTTTATTTTTGTTAAGGCCTCCATTCCTCACGAACTCAGATACGCCTCCTTTAGCGTCTTGTAACAGTATCTTATGTTTGGTACATCGAACATTTACTCATATTCTATCTATAAATTATAATACTGCATTTGTAATTAGTATGAATAAAAACAGAGAGAAAATGTGTGTTAAGTTTATGCCTAGTAAGAACCAGTTCTTATGTAAAATATTATTATACTGACTACTTGCGAATGCGGTGCACCTCATTGGTGTAGGCGTGACGTCTCTTTGGTATAAATTTCTATGCTAGGTTAAGATATATTTGCGTAAGGAGGAGGAATATCCTGGATGTAGAAACTTAGCAGGGCTTCAGAAATGTAGGACGTACCGTAAATGGACTTACAACACACATTTATTAAGCAAGCAATGCTGCTACTGATGTTGAAATTATCAAAGACTGAGATATCGCTCGTAAAAGCAGCTACGGTATATTCATAACGTGCGAAATAATATATTCTCCGATTGCGAATATCTATACTGCCATTATCACTGCTGTAGACTCTCTGTAAGTTAGTAGCATCTAATTATTTAGCTCTACATGTCCAGGCCATATTGGAGTTGCGAGGTTTTAAAAATTATATTGGGAATGATGTATCGCCATATCGCAAAAAAAAATAAAAAAATTCTCAGTCGCTTTTATAGGCTTTCGCCTGGTTGGAATTATTTTGTACATTTGAGGCATACACGAAAGGGAGTTCTGAAGACTACATACACTAGCAGGAGTATGTAGTGACCCATCACCACCAATCGCAGGCACTGAACTGGCCCGCAGGTATTTCGTCATGGTTGGTGTAACTATGGGATGTTAAGCGGCAACCCTGCTACTTTATTGATGAAAAATTAACAGCAAAATTCATTCCAGAGCTCTGACACTCTATTAATGCCCAGAACTACACAGAAGAGCCGAAAAAAACTGGTACACCTGACTAATATCGTGTAGGGCCCCCGCGAGAACGCAGAAGTGCCGCAAGACGACGTGGCATGGACGCGACTAATGTATGAAGGTATGCTGGAGGCATTTCACACCATGAATCCTGCAGGGCAGTCCACAAATCCATAGGAGCAACTCTCGACGTGTGGGGTGTCGCATTGCCCTGCTGGAATTGTCCACCTCCATCGGAATGCACAATGGACATGAATGGGTGCAGGTGATCGGACAGGATGCTTACGTATCTGTCACCTGTCAGAGTCGTATCTAGACGTATCAGGGGTCCCATTTCACGCCAACTGCACACGCCCCATACCATGACAGAGCCTCCACCAGCTTGAACAGTCCCCTGTTGACATGTAGGGTCCATGGATTCATGAGGATGTCTCCATACCCGTACACGTCCATCCGCCCGATACAATTGGAAACGAGACTCGTCAGACCAGGCAACGTGTTTCCAGTCATCAACAGTCCAATGGCGGTGTTGGCGGGCCCAGGCGAGGCGTAAAGCTTTGTGTCGTGCAGTCAACAACGGTACACGAGTGGGCCTTCGGCTCCGAAAGCCCATACCAATGATGGTCCGTTGAATAGTTCACACGCTGGCACTTGTTGATGCCCCAGCATTGAAATCTGTGCCAATTTGAGAAAGGGTTGCACGTCTGTCACGTATAATGATTCTCGTCTGTCGTCGTTTGTCCCGTTCGTTCACGATCTTTTTTCCGGCCGCAGCGATGTCGAAGATCTGATGTTTTACCGACTTCCCGATATTCACGGTACACTCATCTTTACCAGCATGCGCTTTTAGGTTTAAAATAACGATGGAGCCAGATGCTATGTCCCATCTCTCGTGCACCGACTGTAACACCACGTTCAAACTCACTTCAATCTTGATAACCTGCCATTGTAGCAGCAGTAACCGATCTAGC
>NQII01000387.1:399585-425837 GCA_002778355.1 Clitarchus hookeri | reverse complement strand
GCTAATAAAAAAAAAAAAAAAAAAGAATATAGATTATCATCCTTTAATGTAATACATTCAAATATTAGAATTAATCTTCTTATTCCTGTTGGCAAGAAGATCGTGTTCGTAGAACCGTTAACCCCGGCATTTTACACGAGGTGTAAGGGCGACTTACAGGTAAGCACAATTTTCAGCTCCCGCATCGCCGATCTCCAAGCTCACAACTGTGCTGCAATGAGCAGTAACGCACTAGACGACCGGAAGTAGGGTACTGTGGAGAGGAGATCGCTAGTGCGTGTTTGTACGGACAAGGTGACGTCACGTGCTCTCGAGTAATGCGAGCAGACTTCCGTAGCTTCGTATTTCGACTGTGTTCCGCCATGCGTCATTATATCCTCCGCATTGTCGCTCGAGAAAGCATGGAAGACACACATTAGACGTTTACACTGCGCACAGCTCGGTCGGACAGGATACTGTGTGTGCAGTATTATAATTTACTTTTCCAGTCGGAAACATGAATCAGGAATAAATAGTTGCCAGTATGACGACAGCTTACCATGTTGTTTTAGAAGCTACACAACATAAAACAAAGGTGTATTATCCTCAGGAAAAAAAAAAATTTCCACTGTATCCGTAAGTTTTCATTATAGTATCACCGCGAATTCGTCATACACAACGACGAACTGGAAAAAATGCTCGACTACAAACTTTTTTAAAATTAAAGTATCGTAAAAATTAAACTCGCATAGTCATTGTGAAAACATTCAAACATTCATACCTTAATTATTGTGGGTGTTCTTTACTAGGATAGCATATCGTGCAGCAAATCATTCATAATTTCATTCGTAGAATTTTTTTTTTAACTGAAACAAATATTAAAATGTGCGATATATGAAATGCTAGAAGAAACCGTTTAGATATACGTTTTCAGGTGTTAAATTGATCTGTTCCACCATTGAATAAACAATAAATTGGGCACGTGCATATATTTTTGATTACCAAAGAAAATCTCTTGTTTACAAAATCCGTTCTCGTGTGATACGTATGATGATTGTCGACGCGTGTCCGCGCGGGAAGCTCGCCTCACGTGGCCCGGTGGGCCTATTTGACACCCAGGGCCGTGTTCCTGGGTGTAATCTCCTCCAGCTTGGCGGCCCGGACACACCCGCCGGACAAGAGCCTTTACGCGAGCCGCTGTCCGGCACGTACACCAAACACGACGTCAGAAACGACGCAACGTGCGTCGAGCAACGGACAATCGCAAACGCTCCTAAGGCTCGACTTCGTTTTCATCTGAATTTCACTCCAAGAGTAATTTTTAATAATTCCTTACCATAGGAAATTTACGTTTAAACGTGTTGTGTAATATTTCTGTACTCCGTTTAACTACGTGTTATTCGGTAGTTGTGAAAAGGCAGAAACACATGACAAAATTTTACGTTATTGGTTAAGGATATCATGTCCGTACTGCAAAGTAAGCAGAATAGCCAAATTTCTATACCTGCAAGCCATTTTCCAAACTTTTATTTCACAGAACTAATGTCACTAGGAAATGAAAGAATGTAGAAAAGTGGTTGGCGCCGGGTCTTAAAATAGACAATTCACTGTGCATTCGCAACAGTTAACTGGCGTTAAAACGAAGGGGGCGAGCGTATGCAATGGCATGCGGGGATAGAGCTACCATCACCGAGCTCCTGCAATGTGTCGTGGTAATGAGAACGCAGCAGGTCGAGGAGGCGGAGACTCCTTGCTATGGCCGGTGTCATCACGACCGGAAGTAATACTCCCCGACCCGCGTGGCGGAAGACCCACAGACAGACGTACGCCGCGGGTCGAAGACGAGATTCTGCAGATGTCAGCAGCAAACCTCGAGCCGCAGTAAGCGCGCGGTTTGACGGTGAGCCGGTTTCACGGCTAGGCTACGGCCACNGATGCCCCAGCATTGAAATCTGTGCCAATTTGAGAAAGGGTTGCACGTCTGTCACGTATAATGATTCTCGTCTGTCATCGTTTGTCCCGTTCGTTCACGATCTTTTTTCCGGCCGCAGCGATGTCGAAGATCTGATGTTTTACCGACTTCCCGATATTCACGGTACACTCGTGAAATGGTCGTACGCGAAAATCCAAATTTTATCGCTACCTCGGAGATGCTATTTCCGATCTCTCGTGCACCGACTGTAACACCACGTTCAAACTCACTTCAATCTTGATAACCTGCCATTGTAGCAGCAGTAACCGATCTAGCTGCCGACCGCATCGCGTTACTCTGATTGGTTCCATACTTCTGTTATTTGCAAACGCACTGCTATACCAGTTTTTTGTGGCTCTCCAGTGTATAATTATTTGAAAACAAGCCAATAAGCTGTAGTTTAGTAAATGCTGTTATGTTTACGTTTGATTTGAGAGATGGTCAGATCGTAAGGCACATGCTCTCGTGTCTCCTCTGCGACATTAATCATGTGCGGATAGGCCTAATCTCCTTTACATCCCTCGAAGTGCACTTACTGGAGCTTAGTTCTGGGCAGTTGCAATATAAGGCGGAATTGAAACGGCCACTCAGCTTGCGGCTCGCGAGAGCTAAGCACAAAGAAAATTGAATGTGCGCAGCAACCAACCTTTCAGTTCTCGTGAAAGGGAAGCTGAGAAAGTCTTCGTCTGAAATTCATTGAACTGTAGCAAATAGAACATTGCACGTGCGGACTCAGTTTACTTTCGTGAAGAAACTTGCATGGCGAACAAATTAAAGCTAACAGCAATAAAAAAAAAAAAAAATATAGATTATCATCCTTTAATGTAATACATTCAAATATTAGAATTAATCTGCTTATTCCTGTTGGCAAGAAGATCGTGTTCGTAGAACCGTTAACCCCGGCATTTTACACGAGGTGTAAGGGCGACTTACAGGTAAGCACAATTTACAGCTCCCGCATCGCCGATCTCCAAGCTCACAACTGTGCTGCAATGAGCAGTAACGCACTAGACGACCGGAAGTAGGGTACTGTGGAGAGGAGATCGCTAGTGCGCGTTTGTACGGACAAGGTGACGTCACGTGCTCTCGAGTATTGCGAGCAGACTTCCGTAGCTTCGTATTTCGACTGTGTTCCGCCGAGCGTTATTATATCCTCCGCATTGTCGCTCGAGAAAGCATGGACAACGCACAGTAGGCGTTTACACTGCGCACAGCTCGGTCGGGCAGAATAGGGCAGGAGACTGCGTGTGCAGTATTCTAATTTACTTTTCCAGTAGGAAACATGAATCAGGAATAAATAGTTGCCAGTATGACGACAGCTTACCATGTTGTTTTAGAAGCTACACAACATAAAACAAAGGTGTATTATCCTCAGGAAAAAAAAAAATTCCACTGTATCCGTAAGTTTTCATTATAGTATCACCGCGAATTCGTCATACACAACGACGAACTGGAAAAAATGCTCGACTACAAACTTTTTTAAAATTAAAGTATCGTAAAAATTAAACTCGCATAGTCATTGTGAAAACATTCAAACATTCATACCTTAATTATTGTGGGTGTTCTTTACTAGGATAGCATATCGTGCAGCAAATCATTCATAATTTCATTCGTCACAATTTTTTTTTTAACTGAAACCAATATTAAAATGTGCGCTATATGAAATGCTAGAAGAAACCGTTTAGATATAAGTTTTCAGGTGTTAAATTGATCTGTTCCACCATTGAATAAGCAATAAAATTGGGCACGTGCATATATTTTTGATTACCAAAGAAAAACTCTTGTTTACAAAATCCGTTCTCGTGTGATACGTATGATGATTGTCGACGCGTGTCAGTGCGGGGAGCTCGCCTCACGTGGCCCGGTGGGCCTATTTGACACCCAGGGCCGTGTTCCTGGGTGTAACCGCCTCCAGCTTGGCGGCCCGGACACACCCGCCGGACGAGAGACGAAGGCCTTTATGCAAGCCGTTGTCCGGCTCGCACACCAATCACGACGTCAGGAACGACGCAACGTGCGTCGAGCAACGCACAATCGCAAACACTCCTAACGCTCGACTTCGTTTTCATCTCAATTTCACTCCCAGAGTAATTTTTAATTATTTCTGAGCATGGAAAATTTACGTTTAAACGTGTTGTTTAATATTTCTTTACTCCATTTAACTACGTGTTATTCGGTAGTTGTGAAAAGGCAGAAACACATTACAAAATTTTACGTTATTGGTTAGGGATATCATGTCCGTACTGCAAAGTAAGCAGAATAGCCAAATTTCTATACCTGCAAGCCATTTTCCAAACTTTTATTTCACAGAACTAATGTCACTAGGAAATGCAAGAATGCAGAAAAGTGGTTGGCGCCGGGCCTTAAAATAGACGATTCACTGTGCATTCGCAACAGTTAACTGGCGTTAAAACGAAGGGGGCGAGCGTATGCAATGGCATGCGGGGATAGAACTACCATCACCGAGCTCCTGCAATGTGTCGTGGTAATGAGAACGCAGCAGGTCGAGGAGGGGGCGACGCCTTGCTATGGCCGCTGTCATCACGACCGGAAGTAATACTCCCCGACCCGCGTGGCGGAAGACCCACAGACAGACGTACGCCGCGGGTCGAAGACGAGATTCTGCAGATGTCAGCAGCGAACCTCGAGCCGCAGTAAGCGCGCGGTTTGACGGTGAGCCGGTTTCATCGCTAGGCTACGGCCACGCTCGTGATTTTACGCGCTAGCCACGAGCGGGAAAACACGCCGGGGGGAATGAAACGCGGTAGCTGGTGACCGCACTCGCATGATGTCACGCTTCGGAAGGCGCTCCCACTAGCGCTCTCGAGGGGCCGCCCGCCGGTGGGACGCACCTGGACTCACTTCAACCGGTTTGTTTTCACGCACTAGGGAAAACGCGCTGCGTGTGATCCGCGTTTGGGAAGTGTTGTATGTGCCACCGGTGTGTTCAAGTTAACGAAATTTAAGTAATGGCTCTTCTGGATAGCGAACTGATTATTATGGAGGTTCACACATACACGTATGTATACAAGATGTTTTTGAATAACACGCCAACAATTAAAAAACAATATTTATGAACTAATGTAAACAACAAATGCTAGTAACAAAATTTATGGGAAAGGTAAACTAGTAGTCNTCAACTAGTAGTCATGTTAGCGAAACAGCGCCGGGAATCCGCAACTTGACGTACCTGCGTGCACAACAAGTTGCATATCACGAAGGCGAACGGACGTGGAGCGTAATGCTGCGACCGCCTGTACGTAGGCCACAATGTAAACACGTGCAGAACTTGCATCGCCAATATTGCTGTTGTGTGTTGTGGGAAATTAAATGCAATCACTTCTGGCAGCATTTAGTACTCAATTGTTAATCCCCCATTGTTTAAGTAGTGTACTAACAAACAAACCCCCTAGCAGCGCCCACGTACCACTGGTTNGCGCCCACTTACCTCGAGTTTACGATCGATAATTCTGAATTGAAGCATGTAAAGGATGAAATACATAGAGCTTAAATAATAACAACAACAATAATAATAATATGCGTAATGCATCATGTTCTTATTTTTAACAATGTTATCCTTTGAAATCTACGTCCACCGAGTTGTTAATGCTATAATATTTTAGGCTGTATTTATTATCATATAATAACCAAATCTAAAGTACACGGTATATTAGACAGTTGGAACATTTTCATATTTATTTTGGCAACAATATTTATGTTAACAATACCAAACTATGAGTTGTAACTTTCAATGAGAAGGGGTAATAAATTTTAAAATTTAAGTTGTTAATTGACAATTTTTTAGCTCTCTCTCTCTCTATCTCTCTATCTCTCTATCTCTCTATCTCTCTCTCAACTTTAGTATTATAAGTTACATGCGTCTTTATAATGTAAATCCCAAGACACAAATTTTAGTCAGATATATAGTGTTTAATGTAAATACAGACAAAATAAGCAGTGTGTATATAGTTTTGCATAATATGACAATGTTATTTTTATATAATATCCTGCATCGATATCATTTGCTTCGGACAACATATCTGAACCATAAAATGTTAGCATGTCACATCGTGAACACACTGACTTTGCCACGGTACTGATACTTGACGAGAAAAAAAGTATTCAATGAAGTGTTTTCTATGATTGTTGTTCCACGCTTCTTTTCTCTGATCCCATGTGCAGGAATGTCCTCTGTAGGGGAGGCTAATGTGTGGTCAAAATTATAACCACCCCTCTTCCTGACAAAGTTGTGCAACACGCAACATGCTTTAACGATATTGTCGGCGAATCCACACTTACAAGAAATATATTCCACTTATTGGCCAAAATGCCAAATGCGCATTCCACATGTCGCCTTGCCCTCGACAGTCTGTAGATAAATATTCTTCTTTCAGTAGTCAGACCATTTGCAGGGTATGGCCTAAATATATTTTCAGATACGGCAAATGCCTCATCAGCCACAAATATATAAGGCAGCGGTATCCCTGAAGAATTGTTTGAGAAAGGTGGTGGGTGTGTCACAAGTGATGCTTGAGAGTAAATNTATAAGGCAGCGGTATCCCTGAAGAATTGTTTGAGAAAGGTGGTGGGTGTGTCACAAGTGATGCTTGAGAGTAAATATCTTTCCCCAGATCGGTAGCTTTCATCATGTTGGAGTCCCCTTCGTGGCCAAATGCCCCTACATCTTTATATGTAAAACAGTAGTCACTATCTGTAACAGCCATTATTTAACCTGAAAATTACTTTTTATAATTGAAATATATGCTCCACGAATTCTATGGTTTCACAATACTTATATGCTTACCANACCTGAAAATTACTTTTTATAATTGAAATATATGCTCCACGAATTCTATGGTTTCACAATACTTATATGCTTACCACCGATAGCTCCGAGGCAGTGAGGAAAATTTTCTTTGTCCTCGAATTTCGCAGTGATAAGCAGACATTCTTCTGTTGTTGGTTGTTTCATGAATTGTTCTTTGAACGTGTCCCATATCGCTACACATGTGTCACGAATTGTGACAGCAAGTGTAGAGCAACCTAGAAGGTATTATAAATGTAGCGGTCGAAGTGACTGCCTTGTCGCCAGGTGCCTGTAGAAGGAGCAAAATTAACACATTAGACCTAATTAAAGTGTTTGAGAAATAATTTTTACTTAATTGCTCTATCTGTCAACAGAGGATGGATCCACCATGCTCTTCGGCGTCATTTACCACATCGACGAACGCATAATGCGACACATAATGTGCTTACTGTGTTTCTAGTTAACGGAACTTCATTCATATTCAGACTCAGTAAGTGCCACAAGACTTGTAGTTTTGTGTTGCAGAGTGACCCTGCAATCGCGTGATTCCCCGCTGCAGAAATACGGCTTTTCCAGCTCCAATGTGGCCACCTCATTTGCGGGACTTCCTACAGCACTTTCTCATGCAGGCGTTCAGCGGGCTAACACGCAGGTGTGGCCGTAGATTTACCCTCGTATGGAATCCTCTGCACGACGATGGCATCTTTCCTCACCGCTACACTACCATACTTGACTTGATGGAAGGTGGTCAGAATATGATTGGATTATGTCTTCATTGCACCTAACCACTGATTTGGCGGGACACCGTCATTGGATGGACGTAGTACGTTTTACCCGTAAGCGTGTTCAGCTGACACTACAGCCGCTACTGATACGACAAGAATACGCACTTGAAGCGTGACGTGGTGTATCAAGTCTGGTGGAGCGCACACGTGGGGACCGGTATCTTCGGTATCAGGCAAGTGTGAGAGCATCTGTTCTCCAGGAACACTCGCAGGAGGCATGTATGTTATGCCTCTCCAAGACAACTTCCCCAAAGTTGCTGGAAGACGTTCCACTGGCAGCCGGGAGGCATGAGTATACCAAACTGACAGCACAGAAGCAGTCAGGCAGAAACTTGACCGTGTAGATAGGATCATGTCTCCTGGCCATCACGTTCCCCAGACCTCAGTCCCTTTTATTTCCCCTTGCAGGATTTCCTGAAGGACCTGGTGTTACACGAGCCTGTTGNGACCTCAGTCCCTTTTATTTCCCCTTGCAGGATTTCCTGAAGGACCTGGTGTTACACGAGCCTGTTGACAACTTCGAGTGAAGCACAGCTGTATTGCACGTCACTGCGTCACGTGTCACCGACTGTCACTTTCGAAGCGCACAGCTGAACAACTTCGAGTGAAGCACAGCTGTATTGCACGTCACTGCGTCACGTGTCACCGACTGTCACTTTCGAAGCGCACAGCTGATTGTTCTGGTTTGATTCTATCGTCGTCAGTTTCGTGTGCTTGGCTTTTACTATCAGCGAGGTGATTCATTGCTATGCATATTTCCAACCGAATGAGGAAATATGTAATCAAACACTGGAACCCTTATTCGGGAGGACGCGGGCTCGATTATCGTTCTGACAATCCTGATTTCGGCTTCCCATAGTTTCCCTAAATCGATCCAGGCAAATGCTAAGATGGTTTCCTACTACAGGTTGTGGCCAATTCATNAGCTTCCCATAGTTTCCCTAAATCGATCCAGGCAAATGCTAAGATGGTTTCCTACTACAGGTTGTGGCCAATTCATTCCTCGTTCCTGCTTGTCTGAGCAATTGACTCCGTCTGTAATGATTGTGCTGTCGACAAGACTTGAGCCACAACTCCATTATATAATGTAAGCATTTGATAGATCTGAAAAGCTAATCATAACAAGGTATAAGGGTTACATGTCTAAACCATACCTATTAGCTGTCATAATTAAAAAAAGTAGTAAATTTACTACCAACTACCGCAAGTTTGTAGGAAAAAACGAGCTTTATTGGTCCTTTAAGCCTACACAGGCCATTTGGTCACTGTTATGTTCTTGTACAATGATAATTTCCAATAAACTTTTCAAGAATGCGAATAAATACCATATATATTATTAATTTCAGGTACCGAATGACTAGAAAGTATTTCACAACCAACTAACGTAAATTAATACAATCAGCGGGCGCTCGGAAAGAGCCAAATCAGAGCCGCCGTTCTTTAAAATACGTTAACACAGATCTACTAAGGAAAAAACCAGTAGGCGCTCTGAACGAGCTTAAACTAAGCCACATATAAAAGGCGTGAGTGCCAAATACCTTATCCCTAAGTAAATTTAAATACAGATAAGAAATCTTAAAATNAGCCACATATAAAAGGCGTGAGTGCCAAATACCTTATCCCTAAGTAAATTTAAATACAGATAAGAAATCTTAAAATAGATTTTGATTGACGTGAGCATTAAGAATTACATTAACATAGAAACCTGAGCAGGCGGGTCACCAACAGTCTTAAGTAACGTTCAAGAAACGCGACAGCTGGTACGGTCCCTTTCAACCATCGCGACGACAACTCCAGTAACAGGCTAACCACGGTGGAAGAATAACGGTATTAAAAACACAGAACACTACTACATTAAAATCATTATAGGGAGACACAACCGTAACCCGGATGCAAGTTAATTCAAAACCAAATTTTGACAGGGCGACCGAAAAGGAATTTGGAATGCTAGACGGACGTGCAATGCTATCCTACACCACACATGAACTAGCCCAAACACATTACGTCAAAAACAACTGACGAATGTAAAGCAAATCTCAGCCATGACCCACCTGCAGGATTAAGGCCCCAAAGGCTCTCGAGGCACTAATACATAATTAAACAAGACATCCTACCAGAAGCTAATGAAGTCAGAAGTGTAGCGGTGAACACAGAAAAACAGCCTTAAGTAAACTCGCCATAGGGGCGACACTGTCCCAGCACGCATGCGCGGAGGGATGGGGAGAACAACGAGGAAGTAGAGAAGGAGAAGGGGTACGGGAACCGAACCCGGGACGCGAGCGGAGTGGTGACCACGCGATTGAACCTTGAAAATTGTAAAAATAAAACCATGAAAACTGCGATAAAAAGAAGAAGAATTTCGCGTGTAGGCGTATAGTAAACACCTTCGCATTTCAANGTAAAACCATGAAAACTGCGATAAAAAGAAGAAGAATTTCGCGTGTAGGCGTATAGTAAACACCTTCGCATTTCAATGGCATTTGGAAACGAGACCCTCGATTTTTTTATGTAATTGTAAACCACTATATAATTCTTTATCGCCGTGCTCTTCGACGACGGAAATCGTATTATACTTGGCAAAGTTAAGCTTAACTGTAATCAATTCGGGTATACCCTATCTGGTTATTCCCGTAAAGGTTAAAAGTGATGGGATTATTATGGCTATAGTTGACGTAGAGCTACTCCTTAATTTCGTCGTAGGAATGTCCCGTCTCCAGCGTTGCTCCCTAAATATCGCAGATACCGCAGTCACAAGTAGGCAGAATTAAAAACAAATATTTACATACATATGTCATTTCACAGGAGTTCTCGTCCACTTGTGTCTTTAGTTACTCTCCTGTGCACCTCTCCAGGTTTTAAACAGCGGCACCAAAAATTAAATTTGTTACACAGTCGCAATACAGGTTGATTCCAAAATCATGGGACAAACATTGAGGGGTGGGTAGAGCTCACTAAAACAAACAATTATTGTATAGGAATACATGGGCGGGAGTGACGCGTTGAGGCACAAACACANGCAACCTAGAAGGTATTATAAATGTAGCGGTCGAAGTGACTGCCTTGTCGCCAGGTGCCTGTAGAAGGAGCAAAATTAACACATTAGACCTAATTAAAGTGTTTGAGAAATAATTTTTACTTAATTGCTCTATCTGTCAACAGAGGATGGATCCACCATGCTCTTCGGCGTCATTTACCACATCGACGAACGCATAATGCGACACATAATGTGCTTACTGTGTTTCTAGTTAACGGAACTTCATTCATATTCAGACTCAGTAAGTGCCACAAGACTTGTAGTTTTGTGTTGCAGAGTGACCCTGCAATCGCGTGATTCCCCGCTGCAGAAATACGGCTTTTCCAGCTCCAATGTGGCCACCTCATTTGCGGGACTTCCTACAGCACTTTCTCATGCAGGCGTTCAGCGGGCTAACACGCAGGTGTGGCCGTAGATTTACCCTCGTATGGAATCCTCTGCACGACGATGGCATCTTTCCTCACCGCTACACTACCATACTTGACTTGATGGAAGGTGGTCAGAATATGATTGGATTATGTCTTCATTGCACCTAACCACTGATTTGGCGGGACACCGTCATTGGATGGACGTAGTACGTTTTACCCGTAAGCGTGTTCAGCTGACAATACAGCCGCTACTGATACGACAAGAATCCGCACTTGACGCATGACGTGGTGTATCAAGTCTGGTGGAGCACTCACGTGGGGACCGGTATCTTCTGTATCAGGCAAGTATAAGAGCATCTGTTCTCCAGGAACACTCACAGGAGGCATGCATGTTATGTCTCTCCAAGACAACTTCCCCAAAGTTGCTGGAAGACGTTCCACTGGCAGCCGGGAGGCACGGGTATACCAAACTGACAGCACAGCAGCAGTCAGGCAGAAACTTGACCGTTTAGATAGGATCACGTCTCCTGACCATCACGTTCCCCAGACCTCAGTCCCTTTGATTTCCCCTTGCAGGATTTCCTGAAGGACCTGGTGTTACACGAGCCTGTGAACAACTTCGAAAGAAGCACAGCTGTATTGCACGTCACTGCGTCACGTGTCACCGACTGTCACTTTCGAAGCGCACATCTGATTGTTCTGGTTTGATTCTATCGTCGTCAGTTTCGTGTGCTTGGCTTTAACTATCAGCGAGGTGATTCATTGCTATGTATATTTCCAACCGAATTACGAAATATGTAATCAAACACTGGACTCTTATTCGGGAGGACGCGGGCTCGATTATCGTTCTGACAATCCTGATTTCAGCTTCCCATAGTTTCCCTAAATCGATCCAGGCAAATGCTAAGATGGTTTCCTACTACAGGTTGTGGCCAATTCATTCCCCGTTCCTGCTTGTCTGAGCAATTGACTCCGTCTGTAATGATTGTGCTGTCGACAAGACTTGAGCCACAACTCCATTATATAATGTAAGCATTTGATAGATCTGAAAAGCTAATCATAACAAGGTATAAGGGTTACATGTCTAAACCATACCTATTAGCTGTCATAATTAAAAAAAGTAGTAAATTTACTACCAACTACCGCAAGTTTGTAGGAAAAAACGAGCTTTATTGGTCCTTTAAGCCTACACAGGCCATTTGGTCACTGTTATGTTCTTGTACAATGATAATTTCCAATAAACTTTTCAAGAATGCGAATAAATACCATATATATTATTAATTTCAGGTACCGAATGACTAGAAAGTATTTCACAACCAACTAACGTAAATTAATACAATCAGCGGGCGCTCGGAAAGAGCCAAATCAGAGCCGCCGTTCTTTAAAATACGTTAACACAGATCTACTAAGGAAAAAACCAGTAGGCGCTCTGAACGAGCTTAAACTAAGCCACATATAAAAGGCGTGAGTGCCAAATACCTTATCCCTAAGTAAATTTAAATACAGATAAGAAATCTTAAAATTGATTTTGATTGACGTGAGCATTAAGAATTATATTAACATAGAAACCTGAGCAGGCGGGTCACCAACAGTCTTAAGTAACGTTCAAGAGACGCGACAGCTGTTGCTGTCCCTTTCAACCATCGCGACGACAACTCCAGTAACAGGCTAACCACGGTGGAAGAATAACGGTATTAAAAACACAGAACACTACTACATTAAAATCATCATAGGGAGACACAACCGTAACCCGGATGCAAGTTAATTCAAAACTAAATTTTGACAGGGCGACCGAAAAGGAATTTGGAATGCTAGACGGACGTGCAATGCTACCCTACACCACACATGAACTAGCCCAAACACATTACGTCAAAAACAACTGACGAATGTAAAGCAAATCTCAGCCATGACCCACCTGCAGGATTAAGGCCCCAAAGGCTCTCGAGGCACTAATACATAATTAAACAAGACATCCTACCAGAAGCTAATGAAGTCAGAAGTGTAGCGGTGAACACAGAAAAACAGCCTTAAGTAAANCGACCAGAAGCTAATGAAGTCAGAAGTGTAGAGGAGAACACAGAAAAATCAGCCTTAAGTAAACTCGCCATAGGGTCGACACTGTCCCAGCACGCATGCGCGGAGGGATGGTGATAACAATGAGGAAGTAGAGAAGGAGAAGGGGTACGGGAACCGAACCCGGGACGCGAGCGGAGTGGTGACCACGCGATTGAACCTTGAAAATTGTAAAAGTAAAACCAT
This sequence comes from Clitarchus hookeri, assembly GCA_002778355.1. Lineage (NCBI taxonomy): Eukaryota > Metazoa > Arthropoda > Insecta > Phasmatodea > Phasmatidae > Clitarchus > Clitarchus hookeri. The sequence goes on along the minus strand of NQII01000387.1, from coordinate 412,633 downwards.
GAAAACTGCGATAAAAAGAAGAAGAATTTCGCGTGTAGGCGTATAGTAAACACCTTCGCATTTCAATGGCATTTGGAAACGAGACCCTCGATTTTTTTATGTAATTGTAAACCACTATATAATTCTTTATCGCCGTGCTCTTCGACGACGGAAATCGTATTATACTTGGCAAAGTTAAGCTTAACTGTAATCAATTCGGGTATACCCTATCTGGTTATTCCCGTAAAGGTTAAAAGTGATGGGATTATTATGGCTATAGTTGACGTAGAGCTACTCCTTAATTTCGTCGTAGGAATGTCCCGTCTCCAGCGTTGCTCCCTAAATATCGCAGATACCGCAGTCACAAGTAGGCAGAATTAAAAACAAATATTTACATACATATGTCATTTCACAGGAGTTCTCGTCCACTTGTGTCTTTAGTTACTCTCCTGTGCACCTCTCCAGGTTGTAAACAGCGGCACCAAAAATTAAATTTGTTACACAGTCGCAATACAGGTTGATTCCAAAATCATGGGACAAACATTGAGGGGTGGGTAGAGCTCACTAAAACAAACAATTATTGTATAGGAATACATGGGCGGGAGTGACGCGTTGAGGCACAAACACAAAAATAACACATGAAATACAACACATTGTTTATTTACAACGTCGCCGCTAAATACCTTTTTACAGCAATGTTTATAATAATTGCTCATAATTGCTACCACCGACAGTAATGCAAGCTTGGTAGCGTCGGTGGAGTGATTGGCGAACAGATTCAAATACGCCAGGTATTTCACGCACGCCACCATTGTCAGCCAATCACGCCATATGTAGAGGTCGCCAAGCATGCGTGACTGTTGGTGGATGCATTTCCAGCAACTGTCTTAACATTTTCTGTACGGAATCACTCGTTAAGTATGCTGCTAATGAACATTTTATGTTTCCGTTAATGTGTTATGTTTTTGTGTTTGTGCCTCAACGCGTCACTTCCGCCCATATATTCCTATACAATAATTGTTTCCTTTAGCGAGCTCTACCACCCCTCAATATTTGTCCCATGATTTTAGAATGACCCTGCATTACTTGTAAAAGCGCTGCTATGGACACGAGAGAGAGAAAAAAAAACTTGCATACCACGTTTGGTTTACAGCTGGGTTGTGTTCGAAGTAAACCTAGTAATTCATATCGGTAATTAACATTTCATTTCAAACCAAAGAAAAACTAACATTTTTTTTCCATTCAATTAGAACGCGTAGGATTCTTTTTGTAAGCATAGCAGCTCTCGTGGAAAACAGAAAATAAATTGAAACACATCCTTTTTATTTGCATGCTGAGAGGTACAGGCATGACTTTAAGGTCCTAAACTGGCCTTGGCCTCTATTGGCGCGTTGGTACGAGGTAACCGCTGCTCTGTGCACTTAGCGGTGTAACTAGGGCGTGCAAGGACACGTTGGCAGGATCCATGTCCTTTCGTATTCCTCTCTTCGCTGCTCCTCCAACGCTTCAAATAGACAATACAATCTGAGAGATGACGTGTAGGAACTTGAAACTTCCGGCTCATGGCTTACAACGGCTTCTGTAGCTCCTTATTTTATAGAATATACATCAGCGATTTTAGCGTACTACACACTCAAGCACAGTTTTATTAACGTGTAGTAAAATTCATCATTTTAATAATGATTAAAGGCCATTCGTAGAGGAATCAGTCGAGAGAAAAAAATCGTTTTAAATTCAGGTAGTTTCTGTGATCCAAAATTAGATTCAGTGCAGAAAAGGCGAGCTTGTAGCGGATTGTCAATTCAACCGCAGAGTGATTTTCAGATACGATGGAAGTTCTAACACTGGTTTGTGCAAGAGGTGAGGTGATATTACTGGCGACGGTATTTCACTCGTCTCGTGCAAATACTGATGAAACCGACATGTGCGATGAAACAGCCTTCAGGAATACCGCACGATGGGAATAGGTTGGACGTTTTAGCTCGTACTATCCATCTCCCCCCCCCCACCTACACACACACACACAACAACACCGAAACATACAGAAAGAAGTTCCCTAAAGCAATAATACACATTCGGCGCCCGGCAGCGAAATGAGAAAAGCACACTGCCGCTGCACTCGTACGAAACACAAGTCGACGTGAGTCATGTTCTCCGCAACAGAGCGCTCGTGGGGAAACAAAGGAGCAGCGCTCGATGCTCGCCAACTTGAAGACACGTAGTGGTGACACGGTGGTACTTCGCTTCTCCCCCCCCCCCTGAAGGTAAAGAAAGAAGCCACTTTGTGATTTGGTTCGGCAAACTTAAATCTTTCCACGCACTTTCTGAATTATTCATACGTCGCCGAAGCACGTATCCTCAGGCAGGTTACGGAAGTCACCGCAAAAATAAAGAAGATTTCAAACAAGCCAGAAGAACAGCTACAAGGATTCGCACGGAATGTCCCGGAAATGCATTGAAGGTAAGGGTTTCGACGAAACTTCAGTCTTTAACACAGCGCACGAGCGTTTTGAATATTAAGTCAGTTCCAAAAAAAAANTAAAAAAAAAAAAAAAAAAACACAATTGGATGGGAAGACTGAACCACACAAAATAATTTTAAAAAATTATTTAACTCTATTGGTACATATTTATACGTAAATAACTACATGAGAAATTGCAGTTATGTTGACTGCAAGTAAGTAAATGTTGTCCTGCGACTGAATGTATTATCGAAACTACAATGTCCAAATGACGACCACTAATGACATCATCTTTTTCATTTCACACTTAGCAAAAGAGAAGTTGTATTAGCATCGTAAAAATCGCACTGTCCATTCAACGATACATATATAAAAGTAATTACACCTGTGTTTGCGGTTAGGTACTTTTTAAATAAAACCTTAATATATATANCAACGATACATATATAAAAGTAATTACACCTGTGTTTGCGGTTAGGTACTTTTTAAATAAAACCTTAATATATATATATATATAGCATATATGCATACCTACATATGTGTATTGCCCATTGTAACTACGCAGGTTGCGAAATTGAATGCTAATAATTTGACTACTAACCAAGTTGCGTTGACTAGCACGTGCCCTGAATTACCTCCGTTCTATATGTAAACAAATGGGATAAAGGTACCTTTCATAAAATAAATANGACTAGCACGTGCCCTGAATTACCTCCGTTCTATATGTAAACAAATGGGATAAAGGTACCTTTCATAAAATAAATACTTTTTTTTTGTAAACTGTCACATCTGACTTAAGCAATCCCCTGTACCTTAGTAGAAATTTTAACCAATTATAGTTGGTTATTTTTTTATTTGCAATTGATTGTGTCAGTTATACCAAACATGGGAGGGGACTGTATTCCCAACCCCCCTTTAGGCTAGTATTTGAATGACAAACATTTATGGAAACGTGAATATGTGTGTTGGCATTTAAAGTATACATTAAACGCCTAAATACAACAAAATACTGCCAGTAAATATAGCAATATGTAATGTACTACATAATTTAATAGCACTTCTCACCGCTGTGCAACTTAATATTGTGGTTATTTTGAAAGTAAGAACTTATATTGCAAGTAAACTCTGAACTTTTCAAGCCATTAGACGTTTTATGATTCCTAAACATGTTCACAAATACGATTTGAAACCAACGTTTTGCTGAACTCAGTTTTACAAGTAAACAATATGTGGACATATTTCGCCAACATGTTCCACTCCAGTCAGAAGAACGAAGTGCATTCTTTACTTGGGCTGTAGTATAATTCAAATCTCAATATCTTGTATAATCTTCAGCAGAAATATTTAAAAGTTTAATTGTAATAAATAATTCTTGCCTTACAGACACGAACCACCATTGGCATTCTGCCATTTATTCAATGCTTACCATCCATTAATACTTTTATAACTGATGAGAGATCCAAATTATTATCCGCATTTGGATACCGGCTAACCATGCCCCGAAAACTCTTTTTTGTCAGAAAAACTGGGAGTGCAACTGTGACGGAGACAGAACCGTAGGTTTTATGTTAACGCGTCTTCATTAGCGTGTAATAGATGAAAGTGAGTGAGTGAATGAGCGAAGAGATTTGGGCGGCTCTTAACATCGAGGTCTTGAGAGCCGACGAGGGTGAAGCGAGGTGTGTATGGAGCGGCGCCGGAATGAGGGGGCGGGGGAAGCGGGAGATCCTCGAGAAATCCTGTTGACCAGCCGTATCGTCCGACACGATTGACACATGCGAAAATCCGGGAGTGGCCCGGCCGGGGATTGAACCCGGTTCGCCTTGGTGGGAGGCGAGCAGGCTAGCCGCTCTACCACCACGGCCCCGGTAACAGATAAAAGTAATGATATGTATACTTGTCTTTTCTGGCTGAAATTGACATATCTAGACGACATCTTTCGTTTGGCACCAAAATCAGAGCGCTAGCATATCGATGTATCGAGAAATACTGCCCGGAAATTTTCTCACGCGCTCAAAATAACCGCTAGTCACTCGTGCCTCGCGCATGCGAGGTGCCAAATATTGCCCATGCTCGCATCCTAGTCGTTTATCCCATCTAACAAGACCCTGTCAATTTCCGTTGTGTTGTTAGTCACGACGTTGTAATGTAAGAATGGTTCACCCTGCAAACGTTACACCACCGTTTCCGTCTTTGTACCCCATGCATAGGTCTAATTTTAAAGACGCATTCAAGTTGAAATGGCCTTAATTGTCTACTATACGCTGTTCGCTGTTAACTGAGCACTATTGAAACCATCCTTTGGAAAATGTCACTGCCCCTAGCTGCATGAATTTTAACGGGCACACACTCTGGCATGAGCCCAGTAAAGTTGGTAACGAAGGAGGGAAACTAGCTCCGTGGTTTAATGCTGAATTAAAAATGTTTGGTAAACGTTTATGAATAACATAATTTATTTTGCTTTCTAATTTTTAATGAACGTAAATGTAAGAACAAGCAAATTTGTAGAAAAGAATACTTTCAAATAATTTTAGAGTGTGACTTGAACGACGCACGCATAAAGCGAACTGGCCCATGACAGCGTTAAGTGTACATACGGTGGAAGAATACGCAATGTGCACACAAGTAGATCCCAAGCAGGGCTTTCAAAAGTGCTCAGTTTACCGAGTACCTTTACGAATGTTACGTTATAACATCGCTTATTACTTCGTGTTGCAATAAACCACTATCCCTACCTTCCGGTCAGCACGATGAAATGGGTTTTTTTTTTTTACTTTCTCTCTAATTCGGCAGAAAATGCACCTGGTCTTAGGAACTAAGCCTGCACAGCCAGGAATACAACACATCTCGAAAAACTAGGACGTCGTGAACAAACACGTCAACAAAATCTGCAAAATACGTAGTGTCCAAAATCGAAAGTCCGGTAAACTCGCCAAGGAGTCAAACGGCACCCCCACACAATGACGCTGCANCTCGCCAAGGAGTCAAACGGCACCCCCACACAATGACGCTGCACCCCAACACCGAGGTACAGAAATCCTAACCGTCACTGACGGCGGCTACAAGAGAACGTGCAGGACGTATGTATGTGTGTATGTGTGTATGTATGTGTATGTATGTATGCATGTATGTGTTTGTATGTGTGTATGTATGTAGCTATGTGTGTATGTGTGTATANCACCCCAACACCGAGGTACAGAAATCCTAACCGTCACTGACGGCGGCTACAAGAGAACGTGCAGGACGTATGTATGTATGTGTGTGTATGTATGTATGTGTGTGTGTATGTATGTGTTTGTATGAATGTGTGTGTATGTATGTATGTGTGTATCTATGTATGTATGTATGTATGTATGTATGTATGTATGGAGTATCTGGAGGCCGGCTGCTCGTCTGATGGGTTCGGGCGACGCCAGGGTGACGTCATCGGAGAGCTGCGTGCACGACGCGCCTGTGTGACAGCGGAGCTGGCAGGGCGCTCATTGCAAGTTCTCGCCGAACCACGTGGTTTCAGCCGCCCTACCACGTCACTTCCTAAACGACGCAAACACACTATGGCCTTGGTGACGTGCCCGTTGAGCCAGACGTACAATCCAATTCGAGAATACCCATAGTAAACCGCGAATAACCAAACCAGCGAATTCCTATAAAAAAAAAAAATCGAAAGTCTACAAAAACTCTCAATCATGCCAAATATTGAAAACACACGCAACAACGCCGTACGTGCTATGTCGGAGATCAGATGTACAATCCGCACTCCGCGGCTACAGAAGAGTTTTACCGTCGTTGTGACGGCGCTGGAACACCGTAGATCCAGCATTCATATCAGCGCAGGAAATAGTACGTCCTACCTCGGAGATAGATAGACGAGGGAGCTGAGGCTTACCTAGTTGGTGGTCCGTTAGACGTAAGTCGTCGTCGGCGTTGGAGCTGNTGCGTGGCTTGGCAGGCGAGCGCTGACTGTCGGCGTGGAGGCTTGAGGCTGTCCCCACCCCTCCCCCGCCGATGCCACGCCTCCTTCCAACGTGTATGGATGGCACCTTGCAACAGCCCGACGCTACCTTCGACGTCATCAGATTTGAGTGTTACTGGATTCGAACCACAACGAAACCATCACGAATGTTCCTCAAAACCCTGGTCAACGCATTTCCCGACTATAAAAGGGGTTGTCTGAATAGGGACCTCACTATGAGAACATTATAACTTGGCAGAAGGCATATCCTGCCATGATTGATGAGGAAATTTTATAGGGGAGATTTTAAGATAATTTTTTATATACTCTATAATTTCGCAATTTTATAATTTTTGGGATAAGTTTGTATTGCTATGGGAGCCCATCATTAAATGTAACTTCCTGTAATTTTCATAACCAACATAATTATATCATATTAAAAAACCTGTATTTTTTGTATATTTATAATGCTTATAATTTTGATATGGACAGTTAAAAAAAATAATAATAAGCCCGGAGATAAAAAGACAAGAAAACTAACAGTTTGTTGAATCATTTCTCACAATTTTTGGGGTTAGTTATCTTGTATTTCAAATCATATTGTAGCATGCTGGGCTACCTCCACACAAGTGCTACAATTTGTATCATAGGAGAGGCTTAGTGGAAATAACCACAAGCATGCCACAAATAGAAAGAGCCGAGGATCTAGTCGTGTAGATTTGCACCCAATGAAAATGTAGGAGCAAGGGAGCCGAGCCAAATTCCCACTCCAGTACCCTTACACACACGTAATAATAATTATTATTATTATATACAGCAATAAAGCAAAATGTGATTTAGATTAAAAATTTCCATTTGTTTGATAAATAAAGTAGAACTGAGATTCGTGTGACCAAAATTATTATTATTTTCAATAATAGTAATAAATAGTAATAAATATTTCAAATGAGTACTAGGATATATATATATATATATATATATATATAATATCTTGGTACAAAAACTGTCATAACAAATTTTTTTATTAAATAAATTATTGTTAATATTGTTGGGATCCTACAATTATAAAATTAAAATTCAAAACAACAAAATATGTCGAGCTATAATAAACCTTTCCGACGTTACGTTCTTTTGTGTTTTAAATGATAGATGGTGTTCAAAATGAGATAAACGCAGACAGAATCACAAGATATGTCGAGTCATACAAAACTTTTAGGTTACTTAATTTATAAATGGTTGAGTCCGAAATAATATGGCGACTTGATTGCTGTATTTCATGCTCATGCCTAAAATAAGAGAGAGGTGGCTGGACTTTGCTGAGGCGTGGTCCATCGTCGAGACATCTCCCTTGCCCACGCCAGAACAGGTGTTGCTTCATCTTTAAAACGGCGTCAAGCATCAGGAAGACGCAAGGCGACTTCAAGGAACGTCTGCCGCGCCTCGGCAGCAAGGTAGAGAAATGACCTCGATCCAGTATTTTCCGACCCAACAGGTCGACCGCTGTAAATAAAACAAGCGCAAAATAAATAGGAATTATTGACGCGACAAATAACCAACAGAAAAATAAACACTTACCAAAAGCGGCAAAACTCAAACGATTAAACCATTAGTAGGAAAATATCCGGAGTTAATTACAAATTCGGTCACGCCATGACGAGTTGAAAGCAAGGAGAAGGAAGTAGGGTGCGTTCCGATAATACCAGTTGCTAACACACGTATCAAGTCGCTTCACAAAACCAGTGATACTATAATGTTTCGTAATGCGGTATTTTACATTAATGCCATAAATGCTTCATTCAAATTATATTGACAGAAAATAATTAAAAATGAAATTCATAAACCAAACACAGGATATTTCATTACGAAATTCACAATTCGTTCTTTAAATAAAGTTATTTCAATCGGTTGACACGATAGCTTTACCACATCAGAGTAATTGATCGCTTATAAATTTAAAAATGAAAAAGTAACGAAATCTTGAGATATTGCTAGGTATGTGAACAAAATTACAAAAACTGTGACAAAAACATTATCTGACCTGGCTTTAAAATAAATATGAAAAATAAAGCTATTTGCTGGAAAATAACACAACGGGCTTTGCCAAAAAAGCAAAAAAAATAAAAAAAAAAAATCCCAGAAAATTGAATACAAGGTTAAAAAAAACACAGTAAAAAATAAGCGAGTGCCAAAAAATTGCACAATATCAGGGGATGGTTCAATTGTAGCAATTTTTTTTGCGTCTGCGTTATTTGTTTGTACTCTGCTATTTAAACTCTGTTGCTTGAAGGTTTTTGGTAATACTCGTGCTTAAATGAGAGGAAGGGGAAGGGAGGGGAGTTGAAGGTCACTGTTATGAAGTGGCGGGGTTTCCTGCAGGTGCTCCCGCTCTTTGGAATGTGAATCCTGCGCCACTCTACTTCCATCCCTCTCAGTACATTTTGGAATAAATTGTTTTCAAGTTTTTTCATGAAAATCATAATTGTGAGAAGTGACATTGGGTTGGGGTTTTTTGTTATTTTGTGTATTTGTTTGCTAACCAAAATGACTTCTGCAGGTGCAGCGAGAACCAGTTGGACACCATCTTACCAAGGAAACACTGCAGGCCACTTTGAAAGAAGCGAAAGTCGAGTTTTCCGAGGCGGACAACATCGATACTCTGTGCGCGATGTTGCGTGGGGTAGTTTTGAAAGATGGCGCCGTCGCGGAAGAAAAACGTCGCGAGTAGATTCCTTTATTATTCCAAATTCTTCAATCTATTCCTCCTGGAAAANCGCCGTCGCGGAAGAAAAACGTCGCGAGTAGATTCCTTTATTATTCCAAATTCTTCAATCTATTCCTCCTGGAAAAGACAGTAAAATACCCAGTATTAAATCCAGTGGCTTGACTGGCGTAGTCGAGTTTTTGTTAGTATTGTCTAAAGTCCTTGACTTAGGATTGTGCGAGCCGACTATTATCTATTCAGCTACATTGCTCAAAGTACCAGAAAATTTGGAGTCAGTTTCGAGTGAAGCTATTTCAAGGAAATAGAGGTTTGAAGTACTTTGCAGTAATTTATTACAGCAGTTTGGTACCCCAGTCGCTATTTCACGTTTGCGTATGAAAATTCTTGAAAAACGTCGAAGCTCTACTCAGACGATGGAAGGGTTCGTGAAAGAAATAATACAGTTAGTTGCATTGTTATGTAGTCCGCGTGATGAAGCCTACTTAACCGAGGTCATGTTCTACAATCTCTTGCCCGGCAATCACAGATTCTTTTCGTTTACTAAAAAGCCGCAACACTTGAAAGAACGGTTAGCGTTAGTTTCTCAGGTTGAGCCAACCATAGGGGATTGTCATAGCAGGCGAGAAGTAGTGGTGACCAAGTCAAACCCATAATGTAAATACTGTTCACGCACGAACCACGCTAGCGAAAAGCGCTTCTTTAAATACAAGTACGGTAAAAAGAAGGTAACGAGTTTCATGCAAATAGGGGCTAAAGAACACTTTGAAAAATACGTGAAAAGCCAAAACATAAGCATGACGCATGTACACAGGCGGACAAGGAGAATGGGCCACGTCAAAATGAAAGTGAAAAGGTAAAAGTGACACATTATCCGCGAGTGTGTTACATTTGAGGAAATGAATCACATTTACAGTATTCGTGTCCCTTTAAGAAAAAACCATTGGGCATAGGCAGTGTGAATCAGTTTTCGTTTAGAAATATAAACTGAGACTATTATTTGTGACATTGCAAATTGGCCTTTCGCAAGTAAATGTGTTAATTGATTCACGTGCTTCCGCGTCATAAATGAGTCATGAAATGTGCCGCCAAATTATGCGAGACAATGCCGTGGGAGTAGTTCATGTTTCACAAGCCAAGAACGGCGTCTTTTCCCTCGCTAATGACGGTTTAGTAAATTCGCAGGCTGCAGCAACTATGACAATTAAAGTTGAACATTTTTCGTGGGAGATGAAATTTTAGTTGTTTATGATTTATCGTATCCGGTCATACTAGGTACTGATTTTTTGGGGAAGAGACAGTGTTGTGCAGACGTGAAAATAACATGTTTGCGTTATGGGTTTTCTCCTGAGTCTCCTGTTGCGTTAGCAAATAAGCCGTCGTACTGCAGGACAGTGCAGATGGATTGGTTAGGGGAGTGGTTGGAGGCAAAAATAGAGAACATTAAAGCTGAGTTTGATGACGTGGTTACAACGAAGTTGAGTTATCACAACAAAAACACGATAGTGTTGAAATTGGGAGATCACGAGCCCGTGTTTTCGGTTCGGTACAGAGTGCCTCCGCCTAAGGTCCCTTTATTTAAACAAATGTTGGCGGAATTAAAAGTAGAAGGGATTACTGAAGACTCTTACAGTGCGTATGCGAGCCCGTCATTTCTCATTCCGAAAAAACAGCCAGGGAAATGCCGTCTGATTAATGACTACAGGTTTGTCAATGAGAACATTTATATTGATCCATACCCAATTCAGGTATTAGACACTGTGTTTCAGTATTTGTGTAAGGCGAAATATTTCACCATTTGGACCTTAGCTCGGCGTTTTTGCAATGTGAGCTACACCAACATTCTAGAGAATCTTTGGCGTCTTGTAACCCACGGGGTCTTTATTAGTGAACACGTTTGCCGATGGAGGTCAACTGCGGCCCTCAAGCCATGTCGCGGGTTTTGTACCACGTTTTAGGAAAATATATTCATGCCGGTTTTCACGTTTGTTGATTATGTGTTCGTATACAGTAATACCTTAAAGGCGCACCTGGCCCACATATGTTTAGTGTTAAAAGCTTTGTAGGAAGCTGAGTTGACAGTAAACCCTGATACAATAAGTTGGGCGGAACAGCATCTCAGGTATCTATCTAGGTGCATAATTTCCGAGGGTTAGTTGCGTACTGGCCCAGAGAAAATTAAAGCCATTGTGAATTTTCCAGTTCCTAAAAACGCGAGATGTGTTGGGCGTTTTTTTAGGCATGGCAGCTTTTTACGGAAAATGTATACCAAATTCTTCTAATATTACATAGCCTTTAAATTTATTAAAGAGGAAAAACACAGAGTTTATGTGGAGTGACGATCAACAANCAGAGTTTATGTGGAGTGACGACCAACAAAAAACGTTTCAGACGTTAAAAGACAGTTTAACACAGCCGCCAGTTTTGCAATTGCCAAATTTTGATGAGAATTTTTATATTCATTGCGACGCAAGTTCTGTTGCTTCAGGAGCGGTGCTCAGCCAGAAGAAAGGCGGTGATTTTGTTCCCGTGGCATACACTACGCTAGCAAACTTTTGACATCTGCGGAGCGGAAGTACACCATCTACTAAGAGGAGTGTGTAGCTTGTATGTGGGGAATGGAGCATGTTTCTGATTATCTAGACCAACCGCCGTTGTAGTTGTTTATGGAAAAAACAAGTTTCAAGTTGGCTGTTGAAATCGAATAAACCAGCTGGACGGCTGGCGAATTGTCTAGTGAGACTATCTCGCTTTAAATTTAATGTTCACCATGTCAAGGGAAAATATAATTCTGTAGCTGATGCGCTATCGCGTATGTTATGCAGCGACGAGTTTGAGGAGAATGTAGGTGATCCTAGTGAGCCGTAGAAAATTAACGTAATAAAAGAAATAGTGTCAGATAATGTTGAAACCACAGAATTTTTAAATACGTTGCAAAATTATCTTGATGTTTGTGTAGACATTAAAGAGCACCAGAAAAATGACTTAGAATACAAGCAAATAATGTCAGATCCAGCTCAGTCAGGTTACGTAGTTTATAAATGTGAAGTCGAGATAATTAGTTACTCTAACGATGTACTATTATAAGCTGTTCATTGTTTCATTACATTTGTTCGTCGTTTTTAATAGTTATCGCTTGTTTGGCCTCTTCAACTCGTAAAATCGATAACTCAATGAGCATATCCCCAGACGACCCAATGTTCTGTACGTACATACACACGGCTGAATGGAACAAGCTGCGGCATTTTGTGTCTGCGTTAAGCCCTGCTCAGGTTAGTTTGTTAACCTTTGTCGTAAAAATGGGCAAACTTAAAGAAAAGGAACTATTTTCAACTCATCCTCCTCCGCAGTATCATGACAAGTACAGAAGAAAATCAAGCTTGCACTAGCATGCACAAGTAATATTTACCCAAGTGGTGTCTGCTGAACTAAATATAAGTCATATCGAAAACTTAGTGCAATAATCGGAGAACTCTTTTATGTTTCTCGCAACGAAAAGTAAATTGCGTTTCTCATCATTACATCCCCTACACGGAGTACACGTAAATAAAAGATAAACATTTTCCCATCAGCTCTAATGATATCAAATTCCCGATAATTAATTTGCTGCCAAACATTTTTTGCGCTAGTTCGATTCTTCAGCTAAGGTTTTTTGCTTATCTAAAGAGGTATGCTGATCTTGGATGAACTATTTGTAGCTCTAAGCAACATCAAGATGTGATGTACGCACGGCTTTCGTAGCAGTCTGTTTGATATTGCCTTCGGTAATATAATGCGGGCCAAGCCTGACAACCACTTGAAAAATTCAAGAGTCGGTTCGAATGAATCTAATAAGATCAAGTACTTGCATTTTAAAAAAAATACCACGTGTATCAAAACATATAAGACGAATATATATTAACCACTTATCCCCTAAATTTATTATTAAGGAAGCTAC